>JAUPFT010000022.1:20964000-21298597 GCA_036936625.1 Parnassius smintheus behrii
CGCCGCATGCGTTGGACAACCCAGATGAACAGCAACGCATTGCGGGCGTATTTTAGGGCGAAAGGGGGAGAAACTGGAGGTTTTGCGTATCGGGCAAGGATGCATCGACTTTTTGCTGAGCTGGAGCCATCTGTAACCGTCACCGAGCAAAACCTGGCAGACCGAGTTCGGTATATCTTGCGCTCAAATACATTTGATGTCACCGAACTCGAACGGCTACGACGTGAGGCTGTTCCTTCATCGGGTGAAAATGCTGCGGCTGAGGATGCGGCGCCACAACTTGCTGAGCAAACGGCAAATGTGGATGCCGCCGTGAATACGCCAGTTGTGGTTGATTCAAACGATGATGGAACAGTCGCCCAGGAACTGGAACTAGAGCAAATGAGGAGTACATTGGAAGAGGCGATTGTGGAAACGCGCAGTACGCCTCTCGAAAATCGACCGCGACTCCCCCGCTTAGCCCTAAGCAAGCGGAATCGGGCTGTCGTGAGGGCTCTGAACCCAATGCTGGTTACCTATTTGGAAGCCAGCCGGGACCTTTGCGAGACGGACTAAATTCTTTTTGGCGCCGCACTGGCAGTCTGCCGTATTATAGGCGCCAAAATTTCCACGGCTGGACGCGCTACTGGACAAAGTAGTGCTATCCCAGCCTGGAGAAGAAGAATTGAAGAACGTATCGCAAGGGCTAGGGCCCTCATCGGCAGACTGATATGCTTCAGGTCAGGCAATACCAGGCCAAGGATTGTGCGCACCGTCAGGATGGCGTTTGCATGCCGGATATAATGCAAAAACTGACGGAGCGCATAGACGACCTGAAGCAAAGAATAGCTGCTTGGGGAAAGCGGATTTGGCGATATACCGAGAGGTCGACACGGTTCAACCAGAATCGTCTCTTCCAGAGTGATCAGAAGAGGCTCTATAAATCATTGGAAAGACCAATAGTAAGTGGAACGGGCCCTGCACCAAATCAGACCGACACGGTCGCATTCTGGCGCAGCCTGTGGTCAGAGCCCGTAAACCACAACGAGGGCCCTTGGACGGAAGTTGTGGCGAGTCAGTGTGCGGGTATTACGCCCATGGACCCCGTCATCATTACGCCGGATGACGTAGCTGAGGCGGTCCGTAGGGCCCCGAACTGGAAAAGTCCGGGGCTTGACGGGCTGCATCACTACTAGCTGAAGGGGTTCATGATGTGTCACGCTGTGCTCGCCCGACAGTTTCAAGAGGCTCTCAACCAGAAATCGCTCCCAAGCCTCTTCACTACTGGGATCACTCATTTGGTTCCTAAAGATCAGGGTGCCACAGACCCGAGCAAATACCGCCCCATCACGTGTCTACCGACCATATACAAGACACTAACATCCATTTTGAGCGCGAGAATCGCTCGTCACCTGGACTTAAATCAGGTGATGTCGCGCGCTCAAAATGGATGTCGGGGCGGCGGTCGTGGAACCAAGGAACCACTCCTCATTGACGCGGTCATTGGCAAAGTGGTGAAACGCAACCGTCGGAACTTCTCCGCCGCCTGGATAGATTACAGAAAGGCATTTGACTCGGTGCCCCATACATGGCTAAAGAGGGTCCTCGAGCTGTACAAGATTGACTGTACAGTTCGAGACTTCCTCGAGCAGTGTATGGGGCAGTGGAGTACGATCTTCTGTCATCTAGGCGAGCAGATGACGGCTGCGGAAAGCCGCATAAGGATAAGAAGGGGTATATTCCAGGGCGACTGTCTGAGTTCAATCTGGTTCTGCCTCTCTTTGAACCCTCTCAGTACTTTACTGGAGGGCTCCGGGAGGGGATTTCAGCTTCGGAAAGGAGGTACAAAAGTGACCCACCTTTTCTATATGGATGACCTCAAATTATTCGCCTCCAGTCGCTCCCATCTTATGGAATTGCTAAACATCACGTGTGAATTTAGCAATTCTATTAGAATGGAGCCGGGGACGGATAAGTGTGCGGTCCTCCATGTTGAGAGGGGAAGGGTTGCTAACTCTGAGGGCATAGACTTGTCTATGCCCGTCAACTTAAGAACCCTTTCAGAGGCTGAAACATACCGATACCTGGGTATGTCACAGAACATCGGTATCGATGAGGCTGGTATGAAACAGTCAGTTTGCGACGTGTTTTATGCACGCTTGACCAAAGTGCTTAACAGCCTTTTGTCCGGTGTGAATAAGACACATGCATATAACGGTTGGGTCATGCCTGTCCTCATGTATACCTTTGGCATACTCAGGTGGACTCAGACTGAACTTAACGCCCTGGATAGAAAAGTCCGCACTACAATGACGTCCCATAGGATGCATCATCCGAGATCGTCGGTAATGAGGCTGTACTTGCCGCGAAAGCATGGTGGGCGTGGCTTCCTGAGCGCGCTCACATGCATAATCGCGAAGTGTGCAGCCTCCGTCATTACTTCCTGGCGAGATCGGATGATCCATTCTATAATGACGTCATTTCTAGTGATAAAGGACTTACCCCTCTATCCTTAGCCGACGAGCAATGGGAAGACCCGGCAGTACAGAGCATTTCCGACCGGGAGACCGTATGGAAGGAGAAGGAGCTCCACGGGAGGTACTACAGGGCTCTACATGAGCCTCACGTAGATACAGCCGCCTCCCTCAACTGGCTACGTTTCGGTGACCTCTCCGGGGAAACCGAGGGTTTTGTCTGTGCAATACAGGATCAGGTTATTAAGACCAACAACTATCGGAGATGTTGAGAGGGGAAGTCGACCGACGACAGACGTCGACAGTGCCATCCTAAAGGATGGCACTGTCGACGTCTGTCGAGCTTGTCGCCATCCCGGGGAGTCACTTAGGCATGTCATCTCCGGTTGTTCGGCGCTTTCTAACTCTGAGTACTTGCACAGGCACAACCTAGTAGCCAGAACTCTACACCAGGAGCTCGCTCTGAAATACGGTCTCGTGGACCGAAAAATGCCGTATTACAAGTACGTGCCGGAAGCCGTGCTCGAAAATGACCGCGCCAGGCTCTACTGGGACCGGGCCATCATCACAGACAGGACTATTCTTGCGATAAGCCTGATATTGTGCTGATGGACCGGGCACAGTCAAGGATATTTTTGATCGACATTACCATTCCGTATAACGAGAACCTCGTGAAAGCCGAAACGGATAAACGAACAAAATATCTGGACCTGGCTCACGAGGTGACCGACATGTGGGGTGGTGTGCCGACCGAAATTATTCCTGTAGTCGTCTCTGCGAATGGGCTAATCCCAGTCAGCCTCTCGGGTCATCTGAGGCGACTGGGACTCCGTGACGGACCGCTCCGGGCTCAAATGCAGAAGGCGTTGCTTCTCGATACCGCCCGCATCGTCCGCCGGTTTCTTTCCCTTTCCCCCTAACCCTCGGCCGTTTGGTCTCCCCTGCCGAGGGCTCCCATCTGGTTGGATCTTATTTATTTATGTAGTTTTTGTATTTATTTTATTTTATTGATATTTATGTATATTTATCTTTTCATTTTAATTTATAATTATATATTTATTGCACCCAACCAGGTGAGAAAATTATAATAATAATAATGTCCTCATGTATACCTTTGGCATACTCAGGTGGAGTCAGACTAAACTTAACGCCCTGGATAGAAAAGTCCGCACTACAATGACGTCCCATAGGATGCATCATCCGAGATCGTCGGTAATGAGGCTGTACTTGCCGCGAAAGCATGGTGGGCGTGGCTTCCTCGGCCTCCGTCATTACTTCCTGGCGAGATCGGATGATCCATTCTATAATGACGTCATTTCTAGTGATAAAGAACTTACCCCTCTATCCTTAGCCAACGAGCAATGGCAAGACCCGGCAGTACAGAGCATTTCCGACCGAGAGACCGTATGGAAGGAGCTATGGAGCTCCTTCTCCTTCCATACGGTCTGTATGGAAGGAGAAGGAGCTCCATGGGAGGTACTACAGGGCTCTACATGAGCCTCACATAGATACAGCCGCCTCCCTCAACTGGCTACGTTTCGGTGACCTCTTCGGGGAAACCGAGGGTTTTGTCTGTGCAATACAGGATCAGGTTGTTAAGACCAACAACTATCGGAGATACATCCTAAAGGATGGCACTGTCGACGTCTGTCGAGCTTGTCGCCATCCCGGGGAGTCACTTAGGCATGTCATCTCCGGTTGTTCGGCGCTTTCTAACTCTGAGTACTTGCACAGGCTCAACCTAGTAGCCAGAATTCTACACCAGGAGCTCGCTCTGAAATACGGTCTCGTGGACCGGAAATTTCCGTATTTCAAGTACTTGCCGGAAGCCGTGCTCGAAAATAACCACGCCAGGCTCTACTGGGACCAGGCCATCATCACAGACAGGACTATTCATGCGTATAAGCCTGATATTGTGCTGATGGACCGGGCACAGTCAAGGATATTTTTGATCGACATTACCATTACGTATGACGAGAACCTCGTGAAAGCCGAAACAGATAAACAAACAAAATATCTGGACCTGGCTCACGAGGTGACCGATATGTGGGGTGGTGTGTCGACCGAAATTATTCCTGTAGTCGTCTCTGCGAATGGGCTAATCCCAGTCAGCCTCTCGGGTCATCTGAGGCGACTGGGATTCCGTGACGGACCGCTCCGGGCTCAAATGCAGAAGGCGGTGCTCCTCGATACCGCCCGCATCGTCCGCCGGTTTCTTTCCCTTTCCCCTTAACCCTCGGCCGTCTGGTCTCCCCTGCCGAGGGCTCCCATCTGGTTGGATCTTATTTATTTATGTAGTTTTTGTATTTATTTTATTTACTGATATTTATGTACATTTATCTTTTCATTTTAATTTATAATTATATATTTATAGAACCCAACTAGGTGAGAAAATTATATAGATACCCCAATAATAATAATATTATTTCCTCCTAACCCTCGGCCGTTTGGTCTCCTCTGCCGAGGGCTTCCATCTGGTTGGATCTTTATTTATTTGTGTATTTTTAGTATTTATTTTATTTTATTGATATTTATGTATATTTATCTTTTCATTTTAATTTATAGTTATATATTTATAAAAACCAGCCAGATGAGAAAACTATATAGATACCCCAACAATAATAATATAATAATAATAATAATAATAAATGGCGTAGGGAAGTGACGACCCCATCGCCCGCTGACGTAACAGTCATGTGACAAAACTGCTACGTCGGCGCAGTCAGTCAGCATCCTGCCAAGAGGTGTGAGCGCCGTGCCTAGGCAAAATTGTAGGTGCAAAGGTCCGTTTGTGCATATGACCCAACCACGAAACGGTGCCGGGTTTGGGCGTCTCCCGTTATTTGGCGCCCATAAAATGGATGATGGCACAAAGAGGAACGCGCATAGGGCCGCTGCCTGGGGGTCGCCGGGGCGCGTCTGGAGCTGGCGCTGGACGCGGCAGCATGCGGGCCGCCAGCCGAGCGCGAGGAGCTGCACGATCACCTAGCAGCCCCTCGCATCCATCATCCCCACCAGAAGGCTTGGTGTCGGCTGGGTCTTCTCGGACTCAGCAAGCGGCACCCGCCGCTGGTGGAGCACGTCGCATGCGTTGGACAAAATCTATGAACGAAAACGCATTGCGGGCGTACTATAGGGCGAAAGGGGAAGAAACTGGGGGAATAGCGTACAGGTCTCGGATGCATAGCTTTTTTGCTGAGCTGGAGCCTTCTATCCCCGTCACGGAACAAAACCTGGCAGACCGAGTTCGGTACATCATGCGCTCGAAAATATTTGATGATGCCGAACTCGAACGACTACGACGTGAGGCTATTCCGTCGTCGAATGAATCGGCTATGGCTGGAGATGCAGCTCCACATTCGACAGACCAGCATCCACACGTGGAAGCCGCCATGGATCTTCCAGTTGTGGTTGATTCGAACGACGATGAAATAGTCTCCCACGAACTAGAGAAAATGAGGAGTATATTGGAAGAGGCGATTTTGGAAACGCGCAGCACCCCTCTCGAAAATCGACCGCGACTTCCCCGCATACCCCTAAGCAAGCGAAATCGGGCTGTCGTGAGGGCTCTTAACCCAATGCTGGTGACCTATTTGGAAGCCAGCCAGGACCTTTGCGAGACGGACTCAATTCTCTTTGGCGCCGCAGTGGCAGTTTGCCGTATTATTGGCGCCAAACTTCCCATGGCTGGACGCGCTACTAAACAAAGTAGCGCCATCCCAGCCTGGAGAAAAAGAATCGAGGACCGTATCGCAAAGGCTAGGGCCCTTATCGGCAGACTGACAAGCTTCAGGTCGGGTAATAATAGACCGAGGATTATGCGCACCGTTAGGATGGCGTTTGCTGGGACAAATATCAGTTTGTCCCAGCCGGATATCATGCAGAAACTAACGGAGCGCATAGACGACCTGAAGCAAAAGATCGCTGCTTGGGGGAAGCGGATTCGACGATTTACCGAGAGGTCAAGGCGGTTCAACCAGAATCGTCTCTTCCAGAGTGATCAGAAGAGGCTCTATAAATCATTGGAGCGACCAAAGGTATGTGGAGCGGGCCAAGGACCGGATCAGGCTGACATTATCGCATTCTGGCGTGGCCTGTGGTCAGAGCCCGTAAACCACAGCGAGGGCCCTTGGATGGAAGTTGTGGCGAGCCAGGGTGCGAGTGTTACGCCTATGGACCCCATCACCATAACGCCGGAAGACGTGGCTGAGGCGGTCCGTAGGGCCCCGAACTGGAAATGTCCGGGGCTCGACGGGTTGCATCATTACTGGCTGAAGGGGTTCATAGTGTGTCACGCTGTGCTCGCCCGACAGTTTCAAGAGGCTCTCGACCAGAAGTCGCTCCCGAGCCTCTTCACTACTGGGATCACTCACTTGGTTCCTAAAGATCAGGATACCACAGACCCGAGCAAATACCGCCCCATCACGTGTCTACCCACCATATATAAGACACTGACATCCATTTTGAGCGCGAGAATCACTCGGCACCTGGAGCTAAACCAGGTGATGTCACGCGCTCAAAATGGATGTCGGGGCGGTGGTCGTGGAACCAAGGAACCACTCCTCATTGACGCGGTCATAGGCAAAGTGGTGAAACGCAACCGTCGGAACTTCTCTGCCGCCTGGATAGACTACAGAAAGGCGTTCGACTCGGTGCCCCATACATGGCTAAAGAGGGTCCTCGAGCTGTACAAGATTGACTGTACAGTTAGAGACTTCCTCGAGCAGTGTATGGGGCAGTGGAGTACGATCCTTTGTCATCTGGGCGAGCGGATGATGGCTGCGGAGCACCACATAAGGATAAGAAGGGGTATCTTCCAGGGCGATTGTCTGAGTCCAATCTGGTTCTGCCTCTCTCTGAACCCTCTCAGTACCTTACTGGAGGGCTCCGGGAGGGGATTTCAGCTTAGGAAAGGAGGTACAAAAGTGACCCACCTTTTCTATATGGATGACCTCAAATTATTCGCCTCCAGTCGCTCCCATCTTATGGAACTGCTAAACATCACTTGTGAATTTAGCAGTTCTATTGGAATGGAGCTGGGAACGGATAAGTATGCGGTCCTCCATGTTGAAAGGGGGAGGGTTGCTAACTCTGAGGGCATAGACTTCTCTATGCCCGTTAACTTAAGGACCCTTTCCGAGGCTGAAACATACCGATACCTGGGTATGTCACAGAACATCGGTATCGATGAGGCTGGTATGAAACAGTCAGTTTGCGACGTGTTTTATGCACGCTTGACCAAAGTGCTTAACAGCCTTTTGTCCGGTGTGAATAAGACACACGCATATAACGGCTGGGTCATGCCTGTCCTCATGTATACCTTTGGCATACTCAGGTGGACTCAGACTGAACTTAACGCCCTGGATAGAAAAGTCCGCACTACCATGACGTCCCACAGGATGCATCATCCGAGATCGTCGGTAATGAGGCTGTACTTGCCGCGAAAGCATGGTGGGCGTGGCTTCTTGAGCGCGCTCACCATGCATAATCGCGAAGTGTGCAGCCTCCGTAATTACTTCCTGACGAGATCGGATGATCCATTCTATAATGACGTCATTTCTAGTGATAAAGGGCTTACCCCTCTATCCTTAGCCTACGAGCAATGGCAGGACCCAGCAGTGCTTAGCATTTCCGATCGGGAGACCGTATGGAAGGAGAAAGAGCTCCACGGGAGGTACTACAGGGCTCTTCATGAGCCCTTCGTAGATACAGTCGCCTCCCTCAACTGGCTACGTTTCGGTGACCTCTTCGGGGAAACCGAGGGTTTTGTCTGTGCAATACAGGATCAGGTTATTAAGACCAAAAACTATCGGAGATACATCCTAAAGGATGGCACCGTCGACGTCTGTCGAGCTTGTCGCCATCCCGGTGAGTCACTTAGGCATGTCATCTCCGGTTGTTCGGCGCTTTCTAACTCTGAGTACTTGCACAGGCACAATCTAGTAGCCAGAATTCTACACCAGGAGCTCGCTCTGAAATACGGTCTCGTGGACCGGAAATTGCCGTATTACAAGTACTTGCCGGAAGCCGTGCTCGAAAATGACCGCGCCAGACTCTACTGGGACCGGGCCATCATCACAGACAGGACTATTCTTGCGAATAAGCCTGATATTGTGCTGATGGACCGGGCACAGTCAAGGATATTTTTGGTCGATATTACCATCCCGTATGACGAGAACCTCGTGAAAGCCGAAACAGATAAGCGATCAAAATATCTGGACCTGGCTCACGAGGTGACCGACATGTGGGGTGGTCTGCCGACCAAAATTATTCCTGTAGTCGTCTCTGCAAACGGGCTAATCCCAGTTAGCCTCTCTGGTCATCTGAGGCGACTGGGACTCCGTCACGGACCGCTCCGGGCTCAAATGCAGAAGGCGGTGCTCCTTGATACTGCCCGCATCGTCCGCCGGTTTCTTTCCCTTTCCCCCTAACCCTTGGCCGTTTGGTCTCCCCTGCCGAGGGCTTCCATCTGGTTGGGCTTTTATTTATTTATGTATTTTTGTATTTATTTTATTTTATTGATATTTATGTATATTTATCTTTTCATTTTCATTTTCATTTATAATTATATATTTATACATCCCAACCAGATGAGAAAACTATATAGATACCCCACAATAATAATAATAATTCCATTTGTGGCTAATTCAGACGATGATGGAATAGTCTCCCACGAACTAGAGAAAATGAGGAGCATACTGGAAGAGTCGATGCTGGAAACGCGCAGCATGCCTCTCGAAAATCGACCGCGACTTCCCCGCATACCCCTTAGCAAGCGAAATCGGGCTGTCGTGCGGGCTCTTAACCCAATGCTGGTGACCTATTTGGAAGCCAGCCGGGACCTTTGCGAGACGGATTTAATTCTTTTTGGCGCCGCACTGGCAGTATGCCGTATTATTGGCGCCAAACTTCCCGTGGCTGGACGTGCTACTCAAAAAAGTAGCGCCATCCCAGCCTGGAGAAAAAGAATTGAGGACCGTATCGCAAAGGCAAGGGCCCTTATCGGCAGACTGACAAGCTTCAGGTCGGGTAATAATAGACCGAGGATTATGCGCACCGTTAGGATGGCGTTTGCTGGGACAAATATCAGTTTGTTCCAGCCGGATATCACGCAAAAACTAACGGAGCGCATAGATGACCTGAAGCAAAAAATCGCTGCTTGGGGGAAGCGGATTCGACGATTTAGCGAGAGGTCAAGGCGGTTCAACCAGAATCGTCTCTTCCAGAGTGATCAGAAGAGGCTCTATAAATCATTGGAGCGACCAGAGGTATGTGGAGCGGGCCCAGGACCGGATCAGGCTGACACTGTCGCATTTTGGCGTGGCCTGTGGTCAGAGCCCGTAAACCACAGCGAGGGCCCTTGGATGGAAGTTGTGGCGAACCAGAGTGCAAGTCTTACGCCTATGGACCCCGTCACCATAACGCCTGAAGACGTGGCTGAGGCGGTCCGTAGGGCCCCGAACTGGAAAAGTCCGGGGCTCGACGGGCTGCATCATTACTGGCTGAAGGGGTTCGTAGTGTGTCACGCTGTGCTCGCCCGACAGTTTCAAGAGGCTCTCGATCAGAAGTCGCTCCCGAGCCTCTTCACTACTGGGATCACTCATTTGGTTCCTAAAGATCAGGATACCGCAGATCCGAGCAAATACCGCCCCATCACGTGTCTACCCACCATATATAGGACACTGACATCCATTTTGAGCGCGAGAATCACTCGTCACCTGGAGCTAAATCAGGTGATGTCACGCGCTCAAAATGGATGCCGGGGCGGTGGTCGTGGAACCAAGGAACCACTCCTCATTGACGCGGTCATTGGCAAAGTGGTGAAACGCAACCGTCGGAATTTCTCCGCCGCCTGGATAGACTACAGAAAGGCATTCGACTCGGTGCCCCATACATGGCTGAAGAGAGTCCTCCAGTTGTATAAAATTGACTGTACTGTTGGAGACTTCCTCGAGCAGTGTATGGGGCAATGGAGTACGATCCTTTGCTATCTGGGCGAGCGGATGATGGCTGCGGAGAACCACATAAGGATAAGAAGGGGTATCTTCCAGGGCGATTGTCTGAGTCCAATCTGGTTTTGCCTCTCTTTGAACCCTCTCAGTACTTTACTGGAGGTCTCCGGGAGGGGATTTCAGCTTCGGAAAGGAGGTACAAAAGTGACCCACCTTTTCTATATGGACGACCTCAAGTTATTCGCCTCCAGTCGCTCCCATCTTATGGAATTGCTAAACATCACTTGTGAATTTAGCAATTCTATTGGAATGGAGCTGGGAACGGATAAGTGTGCGGTCCTCCATGTTGAAAGGGGAAGGGTTGCTAACTCTGAGGGCATAGACTTATCTATGCCCGTCAACTTAAGGACCCTTTCCGAGGCTGAAACATACCGATACCTGGGTATGTCACAGAACATCGGTATCGATGAGGCTGGTATGAAACAGTCAGTTTGCGACGTGTTTTATGCACGCTTGACCAAAGTGCTTAACAGCCTTTTGTCCGGTGTGAATAAGACACACGCATATAACGGCTGGGTCATGCCTGTCCTCATGTATACCTTTGGCATACTCAGGTGGACTCAGACTGAACTTAACGCCCTGGATAGAAAAGTCCGCACCACCATGACGTCCCACAGGATGCATCATCCGAGATCGTCGATAATGAGGCTGTACTTGCCGCGAAAGCATGGTGGGCGTGGCTTCTTGAGCGCGCTCACCATGCATAATCGCGAAGTGTGCAGCCTCCGTAATTACTTCCTGGCGAAATCGGATGATCCATTCTATAAGGACGTCATTTCTTGTGATAAAAGACTTACCCCTCTATCCTTAGCCAACGAGCAATGGCAGGACCCAGCAGTGCTTAGCATTTCCGACCGGGAGACCGTATGGAAGGAGAAGGAGCTCCACGGGAGGTTCTACAAGGCTCTACATGAGCCTTTCGTAGACACAGTAGCCTCCCTCCACTGGCTACGCTTTGGTGATCTCTTCGGGGAAACCGAGGGTTTTGTCTGTGCAATACAGGATCAGGTTATTAAGACCAACAACTATCGGAGATACATCCTAAAGGATGGCACCGTGGACATCTGTCGAGCTTGTCGCCATCCCGGTGAGTCACTTAGGCATGTCATCTCCGGTTGTTCGGCGCTTTCTAACTCTGAGTACTTGCACAGGCACAACCTAGTAGCCAGAATTCTTCACCAGGAGCTCGCTCTGAAATACGGTCTCGTGGATCGGAAATTGCCGTATTACAAGTACTTGCCGGAAGCCGTGCTCGAAAATGATCGCGCCAGGCTCTATTGGGACCGGGCCATCATCACAGACAGGACTATTCTTGCGAATAGGCCTGATATTGTGCTGATGGACCGGGCACAGTCAAGGATATTTTTGGTCGACATTACCATTCCGTATGACGAGAACCTCGTGAAAGCCGAAACAGACAAGCAAACAAAATATCTGGACCTGGCTCACGAGGTGACCGACATGTGGGGTGGTCTGCCGACCGAAATTATTCCTGTAGTCGTCTCTGCAAACGGGCTAATCCCAGTCAGCCTCTCGGGTCATCTGGGGCGACTGGGACTACGTGGCGGACCGCTCCGAGCTCAAATGCAGAAGGCGGTGCTCCTCGATACCGCCCGCATCGTCCGCCGGTTTCTTTCCCTTTCCCCCTAACCCTCGGCCGTTTGGTCTCCCCTGCCGAGGGCCTCCATCTGGTTGGGCTTTTATTTATTTATGTATTTTTATATTTATTTTATGTTATTGATATTTATGTATATATATATATCTTTTCATTTTCATTTAAAATTATATATTTATAGAACCCAACCAGATGAGAAAACTATATAGATACCCCACAATAATAATAATAATATTCCACAACTATCACACATCGCCATCTAGTCCCAAGCTAAGCAGAGCTTGTGTTATCGGTACTAGACAACTGATAAACATACATATATATTTCTAAATACATAAATATTATAGATAAATTACACCCAGACACAGAACAAATGATCGTGCTCATCACACAAACATTTGTCCAGTGTGGGAATCGAACCCACGACCTGCGGCATAGCAGTCAGGGCCAGTAACCACTAGACCAACAGGCCTGACGATAAATAAAATAAAGTCTCTAGGTCGAGAGGAGGGAAGCCGTGGTAGCTCAGATGTTTAGCGCTTGCTAAAATTTTCACAGTGCGCGAGCAAACCGGGTTCGATCCCCGCCGGCACGAATGAAATTGTAATTGCAATTTTAAGTGTTGATTTACCACGTGCTCAGTGGTGAAGGAAAATATTGTGAGGAAACCTGCATATCTGAGAAATAAGAAAAAAAATATTTCGAAGACATGCAAAGTTCGCCAACACGCAGTGGGGCAGCGCGGCGGATAATTCCTTTCCTAGGACCCTTTCAGAAAATGGAATAGAAATAAAAAAATAATAAATCCAAACTTCATTTAAAACCAAACATATAAATTGTAAAGTAGCTGCAGGTATCTATAACCTAGTAAAAGATATTCCTTTACTCCAACTTGTCCATGTTTCCCAAAACAATTTTTAATTAAGCTTTATATTATAATGCGGATTTTTTATATTTAAAATTTTAATAATAAAGCATTTCGTACGTCTCAGCCGAGGCGCAAATATTTTTCGGCCGTAAATTTATAACACCGATTTGTTATTCAAACATAAACATGGTTTTTTAATTAAATCTACCAATCATAAAACGACACGCATTTTTATTGAACACTTTCTATTCAATTCACAAAGTACCTGTTATATATTTGTTTATATTAAAAGTATATTTAAGTACAATCATAAAACTAAATGGAAACACAAAGTAGGAAAATGCATTGAGTTATAAAATACATAAATCAATGGGCAAATGTAAAAATGCTGGAGTCAGGCAGCCCTATCGCATGTTTACGTACCGCACGGCTGTAATATTTATTCCAAAGATACGGCCGAGTTACAATATACCGTGACGTAAGCACATCGGTTGGTAGGTACACAAATAATATTATGTTTGCAGCGAAATACTGAACGCGGCGACCAGCGACGCGGCCACCTCCTACGAACGCATACAGCGTAATGCCACCCGCACTCTGCGCACGCCCCTTTATCATAGAAGTCACACAATTTTCGGAATTATTTCAATTAAAAGAGAAAAAACGAACTTAAAAATTTAAATAAAACGTGGAGAATATAGATGTTTTAATTATCTATCCATTAGTGTTATCCTCAAATGATTAGAGCGTTGCGTTTAGCAACAGATGCATGTAATCAAGAATTTTAGTCATTTTTTAAAAGTTGATTTTAAATGTATTTATAGCACATAAAAATAAATTAGAACGTGGAATGTGATGATAAGATATCGAACATTAATAATTGTATTTTAGATGTTGTTTATTTTTCATAACTAATGAGATAATAGAGTCTGAAAAACGCACTTTCGCAACATTTTGGTCAGGGATTCACCTTAAGGGGAAATATAATCTCAAATGGCTTAGCAAGATCCTTCGTTATGCCGAAAATATTGCAGCATTAATTTTGAAATAAATATACGGTAAAGTTGAGGATTAATGATTAAAACTACTTTTACGGATTTTTTCGCGTTTATTTTTACTTTTTATTTTTAATTCCCGACGTTTCGGGCGCTTTCCAGCACCCATGGTCACGGGGGACTGAGATGACTGACGTCCCGATGTCATTGTTAAACCCGGAGTACCTTCAGCTTTTTTAATTATTGTTTATGGTCCGATCTATGCAAAATGAACTAACTCTGTCTTGAGGTCTTGCAGAGGTATGCTTGGGTTTAGTTTTAATTTTATTGATTATAGGATCCCAAGCAGGTGGTAGTACCCAGCCTCCTTCTCTATTGAAATTAGGATGTTTTTTAATTTCAATAGCCTCACGTATCATCCTTGGTAGGAATCGGTGTTCTTTCGCGAGGATTTGTGGTCTATCAAATCTGATGTAATGGTTGGGGCCGTCTAGGATATGATCACAAACTGCAGACTTCCCTAGAGTTCCCTAGAGAGACTAGAGTTTGTGATCATATCCTAGACGGCCCCAACCATTACATCAGATTTGATAGACCACAAATCCTCGCGAAAGAACACCGATTCCTACCAAGGATGATACGTGAGGCTATTGAAATTAAAAAACATCCTAATTTCAATAGAGAAGGAGGCTGGGTACTACCACCTGCTTGGGATCCTATAATCAATAAAATTAAAACTAAACCCAAGCATACCACTGCAAGACCTCAAGACAGAGTTAGTTCATTTTGCATAGATCGGACCATAAACAATAATTAAAAAAGCTGAAGGTACTCCGGGTTTAACAATGACATCGGGACGTCAGTCATCTCAGTCCCCCGTGACCATGGGTGCTGGAAAGCGCCCGAAACGTCGGGAATTAAAAATAAAAAGTAAAAATAAACGCGAAAAAATCCGTAAAAGTAGTTTTAATCATGTGTAGTGTTCGCGTAAATATAAGAAATCATTGAGGATTAATGTTAAGGATTATGTTAGACGAAAACACGATTTCGTAAAATTTTCTCGATAGAAAAAAAATCCAAAGTTACCTCCAAAATAAACAATAAACCGCTGTAATTCATAAAATACTTTAAATAGGATCATGAAACTTTGCACACTAACTGAACTAACTATAAAGCAGTGCTTATGTTATTTACTTTTTTTAAAATACCATTATTTTCACTGTAAAAAGAAATTACCTAAACTATCGGCGCATAACCTTGATTCCGGTCGCCCCGTCCATTAGTATTTAGTATCGCTCTGGCTTTTGAAGGGAGAAGTTGTATGTGTCGCTTACGATCAGAATACACATTACGCAACAGGACGACGTAAAATTAAAATGGGAAATAACCGTAATAAAAATAAGAAGCGACTAGGTTGGCGTTAAGAAACAGGCATAAATATGTTAAACCTAATGAAATAAGTGTCTAACGACCTTTCTACTTACAGTATTAGTGATAACAAACATGTCGGTATGTAGAATACGACGCGCGGGCAAGTTGGGACGAAATTAGAATTTGGGCTACTTACTATATCCCCTTAAGTCGTTTCATCGACAAAAACAATCTTCCGCTCACCAGATGTATCTAGTTGGACACTATAAGAAGTTTTTTGTAACATAATGTAATGCTACACAATTTTATTGAAAGGTTAATTTTAAATACAAGTTGGTCACTTTCTGGAGTATTATATTAATACACAAAATATTGCCTCAGTTTTTTAGTTTGCTCTTTAATTTTTTGCACATTTTTATATTCTTTTTAGTAATATATTTTCTAATTTTATGAATATTTGTGGTTTGGTTTATTTTATCTTATTCTTATATAAAATATAACTAATAATACAGAAAGAAAAATTAACCCTTACATTTTCCAAACAAACTACGAACTCTTTCCAATATTACAACTCATTTTTTTATAGAAGAGGTGGCAAACGAGCATGCGGCTCACCTGATGTTAAGTGACTACCCCCGCCCATGATCAACCGCAACGCCAGAGGAATCGCAGGTGCGTTGTCGGCCTTTTAGGAAGGAGTAAAGCTCTTTTCTTGAAGGTGCCCAGGTCGTATCGGTCCGGATAAATCGCCGGTGGTAAACTATTCCACAGAGAGGTCGTACGCGGAAGAAAACTCCTTGTCAAACGTACAATGGTGGACCGCCAAGCATCAAGATTGTGTGGATGGTATCGGGACGTTTGCCGCGTAGTGCGTTCACGAAATTTGGCGGCTGGGATTAATCCGAACAATTCCTCAGAGCACTCCCCATGGTACATGCGAAAGAAAATGCAAGGAGATGCAACATCTCTTTGCAGCGCCAGTGAATCGAGCCCATCGGGAAGCACTCGATCGTCGAAGATTCGAGGCGCTCTAAGCTGGATGCGGTCAAGTGGAAGGAGCTGGTACTCTAGAGCTCCAGCCCAGAGATGGAAACAGTATTCCATGTGCGGCCGAACCTGCGCCTTGTAAAGTTACAGGCGGTGTGCCGGCATGAAATACTGTCCCACTCTTCTGAGCACGCCAAGCTTTTTAGAAGCCAATTTGGCCTTCCAAATGACCACGAAACTGCACATCATTCGATATGTCGACGCCGAGGATTCCGATACTGGCTGAGGCAATAAGGGGAGTGCCTTGAAACTGAGGAGATACGACAAAGGTGTTCTTTTTAGCGGTTAACGCGCAAACTTTTTTACGTTTTAAAACATTTTTACGTACCGCCGTCCTGGTGCCAGAAAAAGTCGTGCATGCCCACAATTATTGACTCTCAAGGTGGTACGTAAAATAGACGCTAGACGGCTGAAGTTATGAAATCGTGGATTAGTAAAAAGGCATGATATAATAAGATAATTTTATTCTATATGCTGAATTTTATTTATACAATGATTTTTATAAATACAATTAAAATGTAAAATTAAAATATTTCATGATTGAAAAAGACAGTAGTCGAAAGACGGATTCGAACTCACAACTTTTGAGTTCGCGGTCTGCACTATATTCCATCTCACTCTCTCACACTTTAAATCTTATAGATGTATATGTTGAACTTTTTCTTTTTATCGAGTTTCAAGTTACAACGGTTATTTTCTCTTAAAAAACCGCTTGCCGTAAATTTCACAGTATACGAACAAGTCCAGTTCTCTCCCGCTGGCACTAATGAAATTGTTAATTGCAATTTTATGTACTGATTTACTACGTGCTTTACGTTTAAGGAAAATTTCGTGAGAAAACCTGCATGTATAAGACAAAGATTCTTTCAAGGGTGTGTAGTTTTCCAACTAACACAGAAGCACACGACTGGGTATTAGACTATTTATTATAATACAAAATATATAAATATGTATTATAATAGAATATGTTACAATGATAATTTAACGGATTGTAAAAATACACTGCTGTATTATAGGCCAGCCCTCTCCTAAAGTACTTCCCAGTCGGGAAAGGCTCTAAAGAGGATTTTGCCACGGGTGCTACGATTGGCAAGATGTTAATCACAAATTTTATTATTTTGAGATCTTTTGACAAATTTGTTGCTGCCTATTTCTTGTTTTTTGTTTCTCTGTCACCTTTTACGACACTCACAGGAATGTTTGGGTAGTGGATATTATATACCTGGCGGTCCCATAATGAACTGGCCTGATATAGTTCAACGCGACATGTCGCTACATGTTGTGTTGCATTAAATAGTACGTTTATCGTGCACTTAATATAAGAAACATGCATCGACATGAATGTAGTCTTAGTTTAACAGGCATTTGAATAACGAGAGTCGCGTATTTTTTCAAAATATCGAAAACTGAGTATCGAAGTGTCATAAAGCTTCTGTTTAAAGAAGGTTTATCCCCTGCCCAAATAAAAGAACGATTGGATGGCGTGTATAAGGAGTCTGCCCCCTCCTATAGCACAGTGAAAAATTGGGTGAAAGAGTTTCGCCTCGGGAGAGAAACCGTCGAAGACTTTGGCCACGACGGTCGACCTGTGGAAGTGCTCACTCCCGAAACGATTGCTCTTATCGAAGAGGAGGTTCTGAGTGACCGCCGTTTGAAGATTAGAGAAATTGCAGCAAGCCTTGGGCTCTCTAAGAATACCGTTCATCGCGCGATCCATGAACATCTTCACATGAAAAAAGTGAGTGCAAGATGGGTACCGAAACTTCTTTCAGCGGTACAGAGACAGGAAAGAGTGCGCTGCGCTTCGGAGTTTTTGGATCTTTGTGACGAAAATCCAAAGACTGTGGTCGAGCGGCTAGTGACTGGTGATGAAACTATGATCTTGTATTATGATCCACAAAGCAAGCGCGAGTCAATGGAATGGCGTTATAAGGGTGAAAAGCCCCCTAGAAAGGCAAAGGTGCAACAATCGACTAAAAAACTGATGTGCACAATATTTTGGGATTTTCAAGGCATTTTGATGATTGATTTTAAAGAACGTAATACAGTCGTGAACGGCGAATATTATGCTTCTTTAATATATAAATTACGAGACAAGATAAAGGAAAAACGAAGAGGCAAGCTGTCTAAAGGTGTCCTGTTGATCCATGACAACGCCCCTGTTCATACCGCTGGTGTTTCGAAGGATGCAGTTCGTCAATGCGGGTTCACAGAAGTTCAACATCCACCTTACAGTCCAGACATGGCCCTGTCCGACTATTATTTATTTCCAAATTTAAAGCGGGACTTGAGAGGAAGAAAATTTTCAAGCGATGAAGAGTTGCAGGCGGCCGCCTTCAGTCATTTTGAGGATAAAAATGTGATTATTTTATAAAGGTTTAGAGATGTTGATTCACAGATGTCAGAAGTGTGTTAGTATTCATGGTGATTATATTGAAAAATAAAATTGGTTTCGTTTCATTTCCTTCATTGGTTCATAGTTAGGCCAATTCATTATGGGACCGCCTACGTATATATATATATATATATATATATATATATATTCATGTATGTAAATGTGTAATACGCGAAGCAAATGCAGTGTTCATTTATAAACAGCAGTCGAATATCGAAAACATTACAAAATGAACGCTGTTTAAAGTTCCCCTTTCAGTAAAAAGTCAAAGGCTTTTTCATATAATGAATGCGAAGCTGGCAGCAATTCATTGGCATCGGTTAGGAGCAGAATATTCGTTGGCGTAATTAATTTCGCTACAAAAGTAATTACACTCGAGTTTGTTGACGAATTGCGTCGCATACTGTATTTTACTTTTCGTACGATACGGTAAGGATAATATAGGCCTTCTTGACTATCTTTAAAATTGGTAAATATTTTTCTCTAACCTGTCACCATTAGAGCTTATAAAAGGAAATAGAATAACTTAAATGATTTCTTATATTTAGGCGAACACTGCACATTTAAATAAAACTAGTTGTGTACGGATTTTATCACGTCTATTATTTTTTTTATATTCCCGACGTTTCAAGCACTTTTCAGCACCTATGGTCACTGGGGGGACTGAGGTGTTCGACGTCTTATGTCATAGTTAACCGCGGTTACCCACAGATTAAAATTAATAATTTTTGTTCTGATCTACACAGTTTGTACTTATACTCGTAGTAACTTGAAGTCTTGCAGTTGTATGCTTGAGTTGGAATTTAATTTTATTATTTATGGGATCCCAAGCAGATGATAGCACCAAGCTATCTTCTCTAGGATGTTTTTTGAAATAGCCTCGCGAGTCATCTTTGTAAGGAATCGATGTTCTTTAGCGAGGATTTGTTATCAAATCTGATCTAGTAACGGGGGTGATTCTGTACGTGTTCACAGACTGCAGACCACCCGGAGCATCGATTCTTTACATCAGCTATATGTTTTTTAACGCGGGTTTAAATTGATCTTTTAATTTGTCCTATGTAACAGAAACCACATTCACAATCAAGCATGTACTCTCCTGCATATTGCTGAGAGACATTACACTTGACTGATGATAAAAAAACCGACAATGAGCTTTGCTGAGAGACACTACACTAATTGACTGATGATAAAAAACCGACAGGTGAGCCCATCGCCACACCATCTACTTGTTTGTATGACTCCTTCTTCCACAATAGGTAGCCAGATGTAAGGCCGTGTCTGAGTAGCACCGGATATTCTACGGGCATGTACACGGTAGAGCCATGCTGCAGTTATATAGCATATTATAGTTGTAGCACGAATGGGTCGGCTCGACCGGGGAGAGACCACGCTCTCACAGAATACCAGCGTAAAATAGTAACTTAATGTTGCTGTGTTTCGTATGGTGAGTTTAGAGAACCGGAGACCCTTTTTACTGGAAACGAGCCATTCCATCTTAGTCCTCACTGGTGATAATGCATACGCATTTTGATTCCTAATCGATTATAGATGTGGATGTCCATAGGACACAGTAACCACTTACCATCAGGTGGACTGTGTGCTCGTTTGTCACCGTATCCTATGTAAGGCAGTGTCTGAGTAATACTGCATATTCTACGGGCATGTTGTTTTCTTCCAGCCCTCTAGTTACAATTGAGATGCAGTCTTTAACAGGTAAGCATGTGAGCAATGACTGCGCATCAAAACTGACTGACATAGTTTCATTGTCTGCCAGATGTAGGTCCTTTAATCTCGCTGACAAAATGGTAAGAACCCTTTATGTGTGGTCCCTTTATATGTTCCTTGAGCCGTGAAAGTATTTTTGTTAAGTGTTGATTCAATCTGTAAGTATGCGAATCGATTTTGGCATACTATGGGACAGAGTGGAGCATTGGGTTTGTGTATTTTTGGTATCCCATACAACTTTAGTGATTTGGCACATGTAGGTAATATTTATTTTTTATTTATTTTATTCTTTATTGCATCAGCAGCATTAAACAAAAGAATACAAAGGGACTTAATGCTTTGAGGCATTCTCTACCGGTCAACCCATGGAGTGGTGAGAATTTGACGTAGGTGTGGCAATATAGAATAAGACAACACAAAACAAATGATAATTAACTACATAATATATACATACTACTAATAAATAAACTATACATACATGATCTATCCTTACATATTTATTTATTTATTCACAAATTGCGTTACATGTGACTTAGAAACTAAACGAAACATGCAAGTTCTAACAATCACGTGCACCTCGAAAGGCATAGCAATGAACAGGAGAGGGGCAGACAATTAAAAATTCTTTTCCTCAATGTATTCATTAATTAAATAATAACTTTTTTTAATAAGTATCTCTTTTAAATATCTTATGAATTTATTGATATTTGTTTCGGCTTTTATGTATTCCGGCAATTTATTATAATTTTTTATTGACATCGAGTAAGGACCTGTACTGTGTAATTTTAATTTAGGTTTTGGTTGCAAAAGGTTATTCTTATAGCGAGGTACGTTGTGTCGGGGCGCGTCTATGATTTTGGTGTAAAAACTTGGGTGTCTTTTTACAAATTTACATATTTCTAATATATATAGGCACGGTAACGTTATATACGAATATATATATATATATATATATATATATATATATATATATATATATATATATATATATATATATATATACAAATGGATATACATACAAGTATACATATTTAAATACATACATAATTAGTATATAAATGACTATGAATATAATAATATCGCTTTTACGTCCAGATTTAATTTTTCGGAGTGTTTCTTTATGTGGTCTCTAGTTATTTTTTTAAGAATTCTATTTGTTAGGTCATCATCATCATCATCATCATTACAGCCCTTCACAAGTCCACTGCTGAACATAGGCCTCCCCCAAGTAATGCCACAAAGCAAGGTCCTGAGCCACCTGCATCCATCGACTTCCTGCATGTCTTACCAGGTCGTCACTCCATCTAGTGGGGGGTCGCCCTACACTACGCCTACCGGTACGAGGCTGCCACTCGAGAACCTTTCTTCCCCATCGGTTATCGGTTCTTCGAGCTATATGGCCGGCCCATTGCCACTTCAGCTTACTAATCCGTTGGGCTATGTCTGTCACGCTAGATTTACTGCGGATATCCTCATTTCTGAGTTTATCACGCAGAGAAACTCCGAGCTTAGCCCTCTCCATAGCACGCTGAGCGACCTTGAGCGTTCTCATACGGCCAGCAGTGAAGGACCACGTCTCTGATCCGTAAGTCATCACTGGCAACACGCACTGGTTGTACACTTTAGTTTTCAAAGTTTGAGGTATATACCTGACGAGAAGATGTGTCGTAATTTCCCGAACGCTGCCCAGCCGAGTTGAATCCGTCGATTGACCTCTCGGTCGAAGTTGGACTTACCTAGTCGGACTATTTGTCCCAGGTAAACGTACTCGTCAACGACTTCGAGCATAGTGCTCCCAACAACAACTGGCATAGGTGTGACATGGACATTAAACATGATCTTTGTTTTGTCCATGTTCATCTTTGTTAGGTCGTTTTTAACCTTTTTATAAGTACTTACATCTCCAACAAAAATCTTGTATTTGTGAATTATAATCTGACGTAACCATGTCTAACTTGGCATTTCCCTTATCTGGACAGAGAATCGTGAGTTCTGGTTTTTTTGCGTAGGTTATTTAACGCTATAAATTTGTCTTTGAATAGATTTCGTTTCGGGGCTGATCTTTGACGTAACATAGACGAAATGTCTTGATGTATAACCTCCATATCTTTTTTTCCGCATATTAATTTTAAATAAACAATACTCGACACTATAGACCAGGGGTTTCCAATTTTTTTTGCCAAGGAACCCTAATTGATTATACCTTTCCTAGCGGAACCCTACGTTGATAAATGAAAATTTGCCTACCTTAAAAAAGGTATAAATGAAAAACAATTAAGTTTTTATGAAATTTTTTTTATACATTTAATGTGAATACGAGTATGTAGGTAGGTACATAAAGTAATAAAACGTACAAAAAATTTCATTCGTCACATTAAATTCATACAATATATATCAACAAGTTTGTGAAGTTAATGTGACGAATGAAATTTTTTTAAATATTTTCTTAAAATAGCATTAAAATTAGGCTTAATGTCCGACAGTTGAACGCGAAGATATGGAGCTGCATCCAGTCTATTTCTGTACTTGCTTTTGGTGTAAGCATATGCGGAAAAACCAGTCTCGCATCGGTAAGCCGTCACAAACGGTAACAGTAATGTGATGGCTCTATTAACAATTTCTGGGTATTCATCTTTGAGTCCAATCCAAAAGGCGTTTAATTCAAAAGTTCCTTCTTCATACTTTTCTTTTAGCGTTGATGAAAATTTGATGTCAATCAAATTCTCATACTCTGACACCGACAGCATCGAAGGTTTGGTGTGATTTACAAACGGATTCTGCACCCAGTCCATGTCCTGCAACTGCTCCGGAAAATACTCATGCAAAGATTTTGTAAGGCTTGTCAAATGCTCATGTATATTCTTTTCCGCGTCTGAAGATACCCGCAGCTCATTTTCTTTTAGAAAGTCATTTAATATGTTTTTCAACACATTCAATCCAGAACGCAAGCTTGTTTTTCAGTGAAGACATTTTATCATTTACTGTAAATTTTGTTGTAGCTCGTTCCTGTAATGCCTTGCAGATTACGTTGAGCTTATTGAATATATCAGCTAAATAAGCCAATTGCATCAACCATTGCTCATCATGCAGCAGTTCAACAAGCTTATTAACGTGTGCAGAAACTGTTTGTTTGGTAAAGAATATCTTAAGCTCGTCGTGCAATTCAAACAGCCTTAATAGAACTCTTCTTCTTTTTTAAAAAGCCTCGACTGGAGTGGACGTGATTTAACGTAGTGTACAATTAGTACTGCTTGGTCGAGAACTGTTATGAGCTCGTATGGCATTTTTTTTGCGACAAGGGCATGGCGATGTAAAACGCAGTGACTGCTACTACATTTAGGTGCAACCTCCTTGATTCTTGTTACAGTGCCTTTTATTTTGCCAACCATAGCTGCCGCTCCATCACTACACACGTCAATACATTTGTTCCAATCAATATGGTGCTTAGTCATGTAACTATCGATAACTTTAAAAATTTCTTCTCCGGTTGTGTTGGTTTCTAAAGGAGTACAAAGAAACAAATCCTCTTCAATAGATCCTCCAAAGGGATATCTCACAAAAACAAGCAGATATTGATAACCCGACGACATCTGTACTTTCGTCCAGTTGCATTGCAAACATCTCGCTGGTCTTCAATCTACTAATTAATTCCTCTTGAATATGGTCAGAAATCTTATGAATTCGATCAGAAATGACGTTATTTGAACACTGCACTGCTGACACTTTCTTTGCTGCTTCTTCTCCAAGTACACAAGTGACAATTTCCGTCATGCATGGTTTTATTAAATCCTCTGCAATCGTTTGTGGTTTACCAGCACGAGCGATTTTGTAACTTAGCAGAAATGATGCCTCTGTTGCATTTTCATTATCGGTCTTTACAAATGTTTGTATAGCAGCTGCACCAGCTCTACGCACTTCTTTGTGTCTTTCAAAAAAGCTGACGCTTTTATCTTTCAGTTCTGGGTGGTTCGTGTCAAGATGTCGTTTAAGCTTTGCAGGTACCAGTGAGCTATTACTTATTATTTTGTTGCAAATCACACTTTGTCCATCCGAGTTCTCAGTCATTCCCACAGGAACAAATCCAAAGGACAAGTAGGATTCGTCGTATCTTCTCTTTTTTGAAGAAGTTTTCTCCTGGGTTGCAACTCTTTTGCTGATTGTATGTTGTATATTCTGTCCGGCACTAGGGTCTTGTGTATTTAGCAAACTCTGAAAAGAATTGACAAACAATGATAACAACCAAAGCCATACGTACAATCGACAATAAATAAAATTAGTAAATTTAGTAAAGAACTTGTATCACAGTAAATTACCCAAATAATTGTAAAAAAAACTTATGCATAACTTTCTTACCGACGAACCAGGAACATTTTCTGAAATATTTTCAGTACACACTGCTGGTGGCTCTGAATCTAATGAAGAATCCGAAATACTTTTGGCACTTGTGAGGCGCCCCGTTTTGAGCCAACTTTCCATTTTGAACTACCTACAATAAAAATAACACGTGAATATATCTCTCGTATTTTATTTCGAAAATGTGTCTACAAATAAACAAAAACATTGTGACTTACACCAGTAAGTACTTATACCAGTAAAAAAATTCCAGATCAATAGGTACCCAACAACAGGTATTTTTTCACTGCAGCTATTCACTAATTCAATAATGCTCTTATCGCGATCTAGACCGGTATAATCCGCCCCGTCGCGCCGTCGCTGCAACACGGGCGCGCGGGGCGCTGTCACTATTTAGTAATCTGTGGCGCTGTACCACTTCGCCCGCACGCCCTGCCCCTATCTCGTGAGTAAACAAGTCGGTGCGCGCGAACGAAAAGCGTTGGTCACGAAAGGTGTGATAATATTTTTTACGGAACCCTTGCGGCCTTTCCACGGAACCCCAGGGTTCCGCGGACCACTTTTCGGGAACCGCTGCTATAGACAATTTCTTGGTACAGCAATTTGCGCGGTGATAATGCAAAGTTTATTCCTCTTAATAATACTCTAATTATTGTATAATCCAGTGTTTGTTTTGACAGATTATAGAACGCGAATCGCGTCTTATACGAGTATAAACTATCAAAATAATCGTGTGCCAAATCACCAATGTTGTATGAGTCACAAAAAATATACAAGCCCTACACCTATTATGGAAGTAGTAGATCTACAAACAAGTAGATGGTGAGGCGATAGGCTCACCTGTATCATTCGCTGTCGACGACATATTCATGGCAGACTTTGATGAGAAGGCCCTACTTACTTCTTCCGTAAATCCAAAATTTTACAAGCGGTACGTAGACGATACTTTCACAATTATACCTTTAGATAACCGCATTTAAAGACCATCTTAACACCATAAATTCTAAAATTAAGTTCCGAGTAAGAGGCAAACAATTGTTCAGCTTATCTAGATATGGTAGTAATTCGGAATCCTTATTACACCTTGAGCCATACGGTATAGAAAAAAGACCCATAAATATAAAGACTGATAGGTATTTAAACGATGATTCTAACCACCGTCCTTCATACTTAGCTACCGTGGGTAAATCCTTGTTTCAGAGTGCACGAAGTATCTGTGGCCTGGCCGCCGAGCTCGTACACGTCATGCAAGTTTTTCATGACAATAAGCTTTGGGTCCCGCGCCTACGTCACAGCGAACGAGTGAAGCTGTCCACAGTGGAGATTTCACCTGATGTACTGCTATGTTTCAGAGAAGTCACGGACAAAATTGGCTACACATTGAAGCGCGCTTCCATAAAAACATACTTCAGGTCGCCAAGAAGACTGGTCAGTTTTTACCATTGGTCAAGTGTAATTTTATTCTCCAAGATGCAGGAGTGTACAAGATTGATTGTGAATGTGGTCGCTCTTTCATAGGACAAATTAAAAGATCAATTAAAACCCGCGTTAAAGAACATATAGCTGATGTGAAGAATTGACGCTCCGGGAAGTCTGCAGTCTATGAACACGTACCTCTAGACGTGTGTACGTGTTCACAAACTGCAGACTATCGCCCCCGTTACTACATCTGATTTGATAGACCACAAATCCTTGCTAAAGGACACCAATTCCGTCCAAATATGCTTCGCAAGGCTATTGAAATCAAAAAAAAACATCCAAATTTGAATAGAGAAGATGGCTGGGTGATACCATCTCCTTGGATCATATAATTAATAAAATTAAATCCCAACCCTAGCATACAACTGCAAGACTTCAAGATAGTTCAGTAGAGTTCAAGGGGGAGGCATTGGCCGTTAGTTTGGACATTGCGAAGGCCTTCGATCGGGTTTGGCACAAAGCGCTTCTTTCGAAGCTCCCTTCCTATGGGCTTCCCGAGAAATTGTGCAATTGGATCACCAGCTTTCTTGCAGATCGGAGCATCAAGGTCGTTGTAGACGGTGCAAGCTCCGATTGCAAGCCTATTAATGCTGGTGTTCCACAGGGCTGCGTGCTATCGCCAACGCTGTTTCTTCTGCATATCAATGATATGTTGCATACCCGTAACATTCATTGCTATGCAGATGACAGCACTGGTGATGCTCTTTACACCGGCCGAGCCAATATTTCTCGGGAAAACGTCTCCGAGTGCCGGGACAAACTTGTGTCTGAAGTCGAGTCTTTGCTGAACAGAGTCTCGGATTGGGGACGACTAAATCTAGTCCAGTTTAACCCCCAGAAGACACAAGTTTGCGCGTTAACCGCTAAAAAGAACCCCTTTGTCGTATCCCCTCAGTTTCAAGGCACTCCCCTTGTTGCCTCAGCCAGTATCGGAATCCTCGGCGTCGACATATCGAGTGACGTGCAGTTTCGTGGTCACTTGGAAGGGAAGGCCAAATTGGCCTCTAAAAAGCTTGGCGTGCTCAGCAGAGCGGGACAGTATTTCATGCCGGCACACCGCCTGCAACTTTACAAGGCGCAGGTTCGGCCGCACATGGAATACTGTTCCCATCTCTGGGCTGGGGCTCCCCAGTACCAGCTCCTTCCACTTGACCGCATCCAGCGCAGAGCGGCTCGAATCGTCGACGACCGAGTGCTTTCCGATCGGCTCGATTCACTGGCGTTGCGAAGAGATGTTGCATCTCTTTGCGTATTTTATCGCATCTATCACGGGGAGTGCTCTGAGGAATTGTTCGGATTAATCCCAGCCGCCAAATTTCGTGAACGCACGACACGGCAAACGTCCCAATACCATCCACACCATCTGGATGCTTGGCGGTCCACCACTGTACGTTTCACAAGGAGTTTTCTTCCACGTACAACCTCTCTGTGGAATAGTTTATCATCGGCGATTTTTCCGGACCGATACGACCTGGGGACCTTCAAGAAAAGAGCTTACTCCTTTCTAAAGGGCCGGCAACGCACCCGCAATTCTCCTGGTGTTGCGGTTGATCATGGGCGGCGGTAGTCACTTAACATCAGGTGAGCCGCATGCTCGTTTGCCCCCTCTTCTATAAAAAAAAAAAAAAAAAAAAGATACTATAATTACAAACTGCGTAGATCGGAACAAAAATTAATTATTTTAATGTGTGTTACCGCGGTTAAATATGACATCGGCACGTAAAACATTAAACACCTCAGTCCACCCGTAGGCACTAGGCATGGGTGCTGTAAACATTGATTTATATATTACACTAGATCAGTAATAACCGCGCCAAAGCGTTGCCACTGCACATATGGCCACAGCCATATGCCTAGCTAACGTCAGTTCAGTGTGCAATGTGACGCCGACACAGTTGAGCCGCGACAAAAAATTGGTAAATGCGTAGTAACAGAATGCTATTCAAGGTCACAAAACGTAATAAACCAAGCGGAATCACTTTCAACACGTAATTTTTAGTTCTTGTTTTCATATGAACGTAAAAAACCTCAAATAATTAAATAAAATTATCGAATATTGCCATTTAGGTTCAATGTTGCCACTTTTCCGCATTTGTGATTATCCTACATTAATAGGACTTTATAACTAATGGAGTAAGTTAATTTGTTACCTCTGATTTTAAATATTTTGGAAATATTATAATAAAAACTACGTTATAATATGTTAAAATCTTACTTAACAAATCGCAAACAAGTAGTCAGAATAGACAATTTTCAAAGTAAATCTAAAACTGTGACATACGGCGTGCCACAAGGATCCATACTAGGGCCGTTATTATTCTTAATTTATAAATAACTTAAAAGATATTGGCCTAAAAGGAGACATAACGTTGTATGCTGACGACACAAGCCTATTCTATTTCGGCCACTCAATAAATACTATTATCTCTGACGCGCAAAATGACCTTAACTTAATACATAAATGGTTCCAGTACAATCTTCTAACAATAAACATCTCCAAAACTAATTATATCATATTCAAAGCAAAAAATAAAAGACATTGAACCTCTAAAAATAAATAATCAAATTATCAAACGATCAAATTGCGAAAAATACCTAGGCTTATTTTTAGATGATAAACTTACATGGAAACCTCAGATAGATAAAATTAAATGCAAACTATCATCGATAACCACATATCGATTATCTGATAGAAATATGGGGCTCAGCTGCAAAGAATAACTTGAACCTAATACAAAGAGCTCAAAATAAAGTTATAAAGGTTCTATTCAACTATAACTATCTGACACCAACTCACAAAATATATAATGATACTAAGCTGTTAAATATAAATCAATCGTACATTTATCATACATGCATTCTGATTCGTAAAATAATAAATAAAGATATCCACACTTATTTAAGTTTCACTAAAAAGAGACAAATTCAAAAAATTCAGCTAAGAAATGCAAATGATCTCATTTTACGTGCACCAAGAACTAGTTATGGTAAAAGAAACCTAGTGTTTCAAGGAGCACAATTATATAATAAACTGCCTAAAGACATTAAGGAATCGCAGTCAAATGTAAGCTTCAAAAAATTACTAAAATATCATATTATAAAATCTATAAAATAATGGTCTTACTATTAAGTTAAAAATATTAATAATAATCAATAAGTATTTTAAATATGTTTAAGAAGGTGCAAATAAGGTATAAAGTTTTTTTTGTTCATTACTTATTCGAATTAGAATAAAATAATACTAAATATGTATCTCAAGCCACTTCTAGTAAATTGTTGAGCGTATTGCAACTATATATCTGTGATTGTATCTCTCTCTGACGCTGTGACTGTATTTAACTGTTTTTAACTGTATGTATTTGTAATGTACCCCCAACTTCTGTGTTTCTCCAGACATTGTTATAACTTATAAATTTTTATGTTCTCATGATAAGTGAATTTTGTATTCTTAATGAGAATAAAGTTCTTAAACCACACAAAAACTACGTTTTAACTTTCATACAAAATAATTAATTATTCTTATTTTAGTTTATTCATACATTATCTATTAAATATATTTTATTACCTATTTTATACTGTTTGATTTATTAGTACAATAAAAATACTTATGAAAAATGTTTTATTTCATCATTATGTTTACTTCTATTCATCTCATAAGCTTTGTATCCTTTTATTTCTAAGGGAACGCATTAAAGAGTTTAAAATAAAATATACTTTTTTAATATAAAAACAATTAACGGCAGCTTTAAAAAACATTTTTATTGCGTATTTTAGGTAAAGTTTTATATAGTAAGCCACACCAACCCGTTATTGCGTGTTTGTGTGTCTATCTTTATCTAATCTTAGCGACGATATTGTTTTCGCAACTTGTGTAAGTGAGATAGATATACGTTTATTTAAAAATTTTATTAGTTTCAAAACTACGTCGTCGCGTTTGGATAGTGGTTGCACTTTTTTCGACGCGCGGTAATGTAGTTTGCTCCTCTAGTGTTGTATAACTCAATGGCTGTAAAGTGCTCGAAAGGCGGGGGATTATAAAAAGTTAATACACGCGATAAAATCCGTAAAAACTAGTTTTATTAGTGTAACTTTATATAAAGCAACTTATAAAATTTTGTTTATTTAAAGCTGTTATGTTGTGAATTAACGAAAGCCATTGCTGAAAAGTATATAAATATTAGAATTGCTTATATAAGAAAACAAACGAACAAAACAAATTCTAAGAAACACATTTTAAGAAAGATGATACATAATAAAAGTCAGTAAACCTATTTAAATAATTTAAACTTAACAAACATTTGACGTCTATCGTAACTAATTGAATAAAAAGTCCATAACAATGTCCTGCTTCTTTTATTTTAATTAAAATTTAAATACCGCAAGCTTACCTCACCTTCATTATTCCTTTATTTCCTTTGTCTTACAGCTTATTTACGATAAACCTTTTCGTTCTCAGCCGTTCATCGATATATTTTATTGACTACGTTCAAGCACTAGAATTAGAGTGAACTTCTACGAATTTCGTATCTGTGTTTATATTAACGTAATAAAATCTTTGGTGCGTTATTCTCCACTTGGTTGAACGAGTTTTCATACATATTATGTGTTTATGTCGGGTCCAATGGTTAATTCGTTCAAGGCTATTATATTCCATTTAATTACTAAAACAATGTTTCTTCTTTAATTTGAAATTTTCAATGTGATATATGGGCTACAACGTTTTTATCTAACGATCGCCCCTTACGAATGTCTGCGTGCGCAGTAAAATCTGAAATTTTCAATGTAATATATGGGCTACAACGTTTTTATCTAACAATCGCCCCTTACGAATGTGTGCGTGCGCAGTAAAATCTGAAATTTTCAATGTGATATATGGGCTACAACGTTTTTATCTAACGATCGCCCCTTACGAATGTGTGCGTGCGCAGTAAAATCTGAAATTTTCAATGTGATATATGGGCTACAACGTTTTTATCTAACGATCGCCCCTTACGAATGTGTGTGTGCGCAGTAAAATCTGAAATTTTCAATGTGATATATGGGCTACAACGTTTTTATCTAACGATCGCCCCTTACGAATGTGTGCGTGCGCAGTAAAATCTGAAATTTTCAATGTGATATATGGGCTACAACGTTTTTATCTAACGATCGCCCCTTACGAATGTGTGCGTGCGCAGTAAAATCTGAAATTTTCAATGTGATATATGGGCTACAACGTTTTTATCTAACGATCGCCCCTTACGAATGTGTGCGTGCGCAGTAAAATCTGAAATTTTCAATGTGATATATGGGCTACAACGTTTTTATCTAACGATCGCCCCTTACGAATGTGTGCGTGCGCAGTAAAATCTGAAATTTTCAATGTGATATGTGGGCTACAACGTTTTTATCTAACGATCGCCCCTTACGAATGTGTGCGTGCGCAGTAAAGTCTGAAATTTTCAATGTGATATATGGGCTACAACGTTTTTATCTAACGATCGCCCCTTACGAATGTGTGCGTGCGCAGTAAAATCAAAGAAGGCAAAAGAAAAAATGGCCAGATTGTTAGCGGTTTTTTACTTCATATTTCTTCACCATTTGCCTCAATCAATTTTTATATTGCAAGTTAACCCTGTATAATATAACCTAGAAATAAACAAGTAACCCAGCAGCTTTTTTAAAACATTACTTTAAAAAATTACACTTAAGTAAGAAAATATTTAAAAACAGCATGGTAGCCAGCTATAATGGAAATCCCAACTACCTATGTACCTACTATTATACATAGGTATACTACTATAAAAAATTTCAGCTTTTTGATAGATAGGCCCTGCTTATTTTCTGGGACTTTATTGTAAAAGCTTATACATATATACACACAATATATACTTACATTTCCCCATGAAAAAATTACTGATTCTTTGAAGTCGAGTAACTGGTATCGCTAGCTTGTGCTCATTCCCAGTATTTACATACGCAAGGCAATATTTATATGCAGTCTTGTAATAGCGGTGACGATTGAACTTGTTTACGTTGCTTCACGTCAGCTATATGTTCTTTTACGCAGGTATCTTTAGATCTTTTTATTTATCCTATGTAACAAAGGCCACATTCACAATCAAACTTGTACACTGCTTGTTATAGGATATCTATAACAAGCAGTGTACAAGTTTGATAGAGATATATACTTATCTTTTTGGGAGGCTTATAGTAGGTTTTAATGGAAGCTTGCTTCAAGATGTAGTCAATAGTGTTTATGACCTCTTTCATATGGTAGTAGAGCAGACATGCTCTACTGTGGTCGGCTTCACTCGGTCACTATTTTGTAGGCGCGGGATCCGAATCTTGTTGTCTTTAAATACTTGCTTGACGTGCTGAAACTGAGCGGCCAGAGCTTTTCTGTCATAAAACCCTAGTGCTCTCCGAGACAAAGATTTTCCCACAGTAGTCAACTCTGATGGATAGTAGTGAGATCATCATTTTAATACAACATTTCTTTACATGTTACAACATAGTATAAAATGATATCTAACTACACACATTACTAAAAAAAACCGGCCAAGAGCGTGTCGGGCCACGCTCATTGTAGGGTTCCGTAGTTTCCCGTCCGTCACAATAAGTGTTCCCACTTATGAGTTTAAAGCACTCCGCGCTCCTGCAACTGCTCCCGGTAGTGGGTACTGTTGTTTCCATCCAAGTTCAAAATGATTTTCCTAGAAAGTCCTTATAAAGTTCTACTTTACAGATTTTTTTCATATTTTCTAAACTTATGGTTCAAAAGTTAGAGGGGGGGGACACATTGTTTTTTACTTTTGGAGCGATTATTTCCGAAATTATTGACATTATCAAAAATGATTGTAGTAAACCCCTATTCATTTTTAAATACCTTTCCAACAATATATCACACGTTAGGGTTGAAGTTAAAAAAAATCACTTCCCACTTTACATATAGGGGGGCTACCCTAATAAAACATTCTTTTCCAATTTTTATTTTACCACTTTGTCGGCGTGATTGATACACATATTGGTACCAAATTTCAGCTTTCTAGTGCTAACGGTCACAGAGATTAAGCGAGGACGGACAGACGGACAGACAGACATGGCGAAACTATAAGGGTTCCTAGTTGACTACGGAACCCTAAAAACTATAATTACGAAAAACTAAAACTAAAATTTGAATTGTCATGCAGACTACCATTAGGTCATATTTCTTATTTCGATATATTACATATTTTTTTACATTTCTATTTTACAAATAATTTGCGTTTCTACCGCGTACGAACATAAAAACATAAGAACATATATTTGAACCGATTGTTTTATACTCCGTTTGTGCGTGATTATAAGTACTAAATATTGTTTCAAGTGGGTTTCACTAATATGAACTTAATGTTAACGCGACTTGTGCACGCTAGCTATTAAAAATAATTAACGTGAAAGCAGTGTAAATATGCCTCTCTTTTCGATAAGATCAAAAGGAGTGACCTGTTTGTGTGCTTAATGTCGTGATAAAACTATGGTGATTATAGATGTCTGTGATTTTATAAGATGAATAGGAGGGTATTACTATATGTAGGCTGCATTCCTGAGCCAAAGGAAACAATCGTTTTTGGGCCCACTAGAAATTTTAAAGAATCTGAATGGTTTTACACAAAAAAACGGTACCAAATTTTATAGGAAATGTTCTTGAGATTTTATAGAAATATGAACGGAATCAAGAAATCTGAAACATAATGACTTGTTTTGATATTCGTGTTCTGGTTAATGTAATATGGAAAAATGCGTGTAATGAATCGTTCCTGTGGTTTGTATAAAAAGATTTTTTTTAAATATTGTATAGGCCCATGTCCTGTAGTTGACTTTTGCGGGATGAAGATAAAGAAGTAGCGCAATTCTTAAAAAAATGTATGTTCATATTAGGGAAGGTTGACAATTACATATAACACTGTATCTTATTACCTAAAGTACTTTATGATTAGTTTCATAGAAAATATGCGAATTAAAATGTAATGTATGCGCTATTACAAAAAATTTCTCGAAGACTCTGGCACCACGGCTAAGGGATTTCTTTTGTAAAAACAAATTAAATACTGATAATTGAGACAATTGTGACCTCCATACTATTATCATTTAAAAAGATATTATTCAGGTCGGTTTTGGTTAGGTCGACAATTTCCTGATACTTTCGAAAGCCTTGCTCTACGTTGATGATATTTAAATTATAGATGTATACGTACTAGTAAGGAGACGCACATTTATGTCATGTCCAATATACAGATTTGCGATATGATCTGAGTAAGATAGAACGCATTATCTTAAAAATATTGTTCACCCAATGCATCTAGTCCTAAAACGCAACAGGTATTCCGTTTGCTGGCTTTTACGAGTAATTGATGTCTAAGTCTTGTCTTGTCGAGATTTAAGACGTATGAGCCAAAACTTGAGTCATTGACACGAACTTTACGGTATTCTACTTTACTGTAAATCATTTCATTTTGGTTTTCAGAGATGAGAACATATTGTGATTTCTTTTGCGTTTGAAGAATATTAGATATATTAAATGTCTTGCTGCATTTGCATGAAATGCTTCTGACTAACAATAGAATTTTCGGTTGTTAGTCCTTGTCTATACCTGTGGTAGCTCAGATGGTTAGCGCTTGTTGTAAATTTCACAATACGCGAGCAAACTAGGTTCGATCCCCGCCGGCACCAATGAAATTGTTACTAAAAATTTTAAGTACTGATTTACCACGTGCTCGGCGGTGAAGGAAAACATCGTAAGGAAATATACATGTCTGAGAAATAAGAAAAAAATCAAGCACATGTGGAGTCTGCCAAAACGCATTGGGGCAGCGTGGCGGACACTTGCTTGCCTTTCAACCCTCTCAGAAGTGAGAGGAGGCCTGTGCCCAGCAGTGGGACATATATAGGCGGAAACTTAACAAAAATTTATCAAAATTTTGGTTTCTCCTTATAAGAAATATGGTCTCTCTTTATATCTATCCTGTAATCCTGCATTTTGTAATGTAATGTCCCTGATTTACACTTACACACGGATGGTAAGAATAAAATAATACTCTTTATAAGGCAAATTCATACCTAAATATAACATAAGTTTGTTGTGTATTTTATTTTACGAAAGTTCACAGATTTCTCGAAAAGACGGGATCCATGTCAATATTTTTTGTTTTTTAAATATGTAACTATTTAGTCCCCGTTCTAGTTGTAACTTTGAACTTGTGATATACTTGGAACCTTCAAAAAAGATTAAAAAATTAACTTTAAATAAAAAGTGAAAACCGAACTCAAAAACAAAAAAATCAATCCTCGTAACAGCTTCTAAATAAATAATTTCCACATAATATCTTCTGAAGTCGGAAATTTTAATTCTGGGATATAAATTTAATTCTAGTCTACTAGCACCGACTAGTAGTTATCCGGTGGAAATTATTTTACTATTGTTAATTTTTGAAGTCGGATTTTATTTATATAAGCTTTATTTGCACACATAAAAGAAATGTACAAAACGGCGGACTTAATGCCTAAAGGCATTCTCTACCAGTCTACCTTTGGTTTGTGCAGAGAATCTAGTGATGGGTGCAAAACTCATAATTAAAAAAAATTAAAGGTTTAAGGAAAAAATACAAAATTATGATATAATGATAATAAATACAACTAATTTTACTTTTTATTAAGATAAGATTTTACTTTAATTTTCAATGTTGGTTATACTAATGCCATTTTTTAGCAATAAATAGCATTGTATAGTCGATTTTTTCCTTCTGATAAATAGGACCTGCGTTGTGAAGTTCGTTATATTTTCATATTTGTTTGGAATTATATGTGTAAGAAATGGAAGAATGGAATACTCTGTATCTGCCTGGGATTCCATCTGGGTTGGTAGTATCACAATTTTGCCAACAAGTAAGAATTTGCATTGCAGTAATTTAGAAAGTAGAAATGCAGGCGGCAATATATTTGATGAATAGGCCGAAGCTACCAAGCTAGACCACCGAGAGAGATAATTGTATCGAATTAATTTAACCTACTATATGAAATTTTGACGAAATTTCATTCACATTTAATTTTGCGGTAACACAGTCGATATATCACAAAAATTTTAACGCAAACGGTTTTATAAAGCGCTGGAAGTTCATTTTAGGTGTTTTCAAAAATCAATTAGATACGAACTTTGCGCTGGAAGCAATAGTAAACGGCTTTAGATAACATTATAAATTTTTTAAGTTTTTTTAAGTTATTCGTTTTTATAAAATAAAGGCAACAGCACACATTCCACCTGATGATATGTCCTTGAATAAGAATAAAAAACCCTCTAAGACATAATCGAAGTTTCGGAGGAATGTAAAAAGTGTTTTGTTTCTCTACACTCACTATAATAGTATGAAAGACAGCTTTAAGCTGCTATTTTATGCAGGTATTCTGTAAAAGCGTGGTCCTTCCCCGTCGAGCCGGCCGATCCGCCTACAACGAAAAGATAGCTTCAACGTGGCTCTACCGTGTATAAAACCGTCATACGGAAATCTTGCCATTTTTTAATTTTGTTTATTTTTTACAAAATGATAAATAAAATAGCATCTATAAACTACTAATTTTTGTAAATAATTCTATCATCTACATCGATATTCCCATAACGATTTTATAAAGAAATATAAAATAAACATAATATTATATTGTCTAGGTTTCATAATTAGAACTTCGCATCAGTTAAAAAATGTCCGTGTGATAAAACTCCTGTATAATGCCTACGTGCGAATGCGAAGTAAGCTAGAGTATAATGCCTTAATATGGAACCCCCGAGAAACCATGTATATAATGATGGTGGAAAAAAATCCAACGTAAGTTCACCAGATATTTGTATAAACGCCAGTATGGGTACTACCCATGTCTATATCCGTCAACATTTGTATCGGGCATTGTTGGTCTGGATACCCTACAGTGTAGGCGGGAAGTTATGCATATAATGCATTATTATTTTTTGTTAACTAACAAGTTACATAATCCTGCAGTTTGTGAGACCATACATCTTTAATCTTTATGTACCGGACCAATATGTGCGAGGCGCTGGTAGACGAAAGCGTAGACTCCTCTCCTGTCCGCGTACGTGGCGCTCCACACACACAGATAACAGTCCCACTTTCAGAGCCGTTAGACTAATAAACTGTTTTCTCAGGGCCAATCCAGACGCAGATATATTTTTAAACCAACCCAGCGCAATGTATAAAAATGTGTTAATATTCTTAAATAACTTCGTAAGATAGAAGAATAGTATAAGTTTAGGTAATTAAGACGAGGCATGACCCTAAACGCAAGGTTTATAATGCCTCAAAGTAAATGATCCACTGCAGTAAACAAACCCAGAAAAATGTATGATATTGTCCAGGATATATCCTAGTTAGATAGTGTGTTGAAAACATGATACCACTAATTTAATACGATAGAAAAAAATCACAAACATACCTCCAAAAATTTCTTTTAATTAGTAAAAACCATACTAGTATACATTCAATCCTTCTGGTTTTTTGTCAGATTTTTATACATTCAAAATAATATCGTTATAGTGTTTCAATTTTTTAGTCCAACTAATAGTTTTTTTTTAAATCACATATTCTTATTTCTGAAATAATACGTACGGATGTTTGCGTAAACGCCTGTGCAGTCACTGCCGGCCGAGGCCTGGTGCTGTAGAGACGTGTCGCTCTTTTTGCCGCAGTATTTACGTTAAGATTTTTTAAGGACGCGTTTACAAAATTGATATAGGTATAGAATCGAACTATTACATTGACATGAGTCACGCACACAAGTGTACGCACGTTTGGCTGCGGGAATCGTAGTCAAATAAAATTATTTTAATAATTTGAAAGATCGAATATGTTTTTGATTTCTTACACCACAAAAATATACTTAGATACATAGAGTAATAAGACTTAGTTACGAGGTACGAATACCTACTCTAGAGACTGATTTGCACTGGGAGCCCTCTGCTGGCACTGAGAAGTTAGCTGTGGACTTTGGGCTGATTTTGTCAGTTATGATAAGACCTTACCTCCGGACTTGATGGAGTGACCTGAAAGTGAACTTCAGTAACTAATACTGGAACACCTGGACTAGTAGAACTAGGTGTGCCGACTTTGGGCTCGTTTTATTAGGTATGACGAGCCCTTACCTTCGGACTTGACGGAGTGACCTGAAGGTGTACTTTAGTAATCGGTATTGGAGCAGGTCGCCGAGTAGGTATTACTAGGTGTGCCGAGTTTGGGCTCGTTTTGTTAGGTATGACGAGCCCTTACCTCCGGACTTGATGGAGTGACCTGAAGGTGTACTTTGGTACTCGGTATTGGAACAGGTCGCCGAGTACTACTAGGTGGGCCGAGTTTGGGCTCGTTTTGTTAAGTATGACGAGCTCTTACCTCCGGACTTGACGGAGTGACCTGAAAGTGTACTTTGGTAATCGGCATTGGAACGGGTCGCCGAGTACTACTAGGTGTGCCGAGTTTGGGCTCGTTTTATTAGGTATGACGAGCCCTTACCTCCGGAATTGACGGAGTGACCTGAAGGTGTACTTTGGTAATCGGTATTGAAACAGGTCGCCGAGTACTACTAGGTGTGCCGAGTTTGGGCTCGTTTTGTTAGGTATGACGAGCCCTTACCTCCGGACTTGATGGAGTGACCTGAAGGTGTACTTTGGTAATCGGCATTGGAACAGGTCAGCCAGTACTATTAGGTGTGTCGAGCTTGGGCTCGTTTTGTTAGGTATGACGAGCCCTTACCTCCGGACTTGATGGAGTGAAGGTGTACTTTGGTAATCGGCATTGGAACAGGTCGCCGAGTACTACTAGGTGGGCCGAGTTTGGGCTCGTTTTGTTAGGTATGACGAGCCCTTACCTCCGGACTTGACGGAGTGACCTGAAGGTGTACTTTGATAATCGCTATTGGAACTGGTCGCCGAGTACTACTAGGTGGGCCGAGTTTGGGCTCGTTTTGTTAGGTATGACGAGCCCTTACCTCCGGACTTGACGGAGTGACCTGAAGGTGTACTTTAGTAATCGGTATTGGAGCAGGTCGCCGAGTAGGTATTACTAGGTGTGCCGAGTTTGGGCTCGTTTTGTTAGGTATGATGAGCCCTTACCTCCGGACTTGATGGAGTGACCTGAAGGTGTACTTTGGTAATCGGTATTGGAACAGGTCGCCGAGTACTACTAGGTGGGCCGAGTTTGGGCTCGTTTTGTTAAGTATGACGAACTCTTACCTCCGGACTTGACGGAGTGACCTGAAGGTGTACTTTGGTAATCGGCATTGGAACAGGTCGCCGTGTACTATTAGGTGTGTCGAGCTTGGGCTCGTTTTGTTAGGTATGACGAGCCCTTACCTCCGGACTTGATGGAGTGACCTGAAGGTGTACTTTGGTAATCGGCATTGGAACAGGTCGCCGAGTACTACTAGGTGGGCCGAGTTTGGGCTCGTGTTGTTAGGTATGACGAGCGCTTACCTCCGGACTTGACGGAGTGACCTGAAGGTGTACTTTGGTCATCGCTATTGGAACTGGTCGCCGAGTACTACTAGGTGGGCTGAGTTTGGGCTCGTTTTGTTAGGTATGACGAGCCCTTACCTCCGGACTTGACGGAGTGACCTGAAGGTGTACTTTGGTAATCGCTATTGGAACTGGTCGCCGAGAACTACTAGGTGGGCCGAGTTTGGGCTCGTTTTGTTAGGTATGACGAGCCCTTACCTCCGGACTTGACGGAGTGACCTGAAGGTGTGCTTTGATTATCGGCATTGGAACAGGTCGCCGAGTACTGCTAGGTGTGCCTAACATACCCATACACCTTCAGGTCACTTCGTCAAGTCCGGAGGTAAGGGCTCGTCATACCTAACAAAACGAGCCCAAACTCGGCCCACCTAGTGGTACTCGGCGACCTGTTCCAATGCCGATTACCAAAGTACACCTTCAGGTCACTCCATCAAGTCCGGAGGTAAGGACTCATCATACCTAACAAAACGAGCCCAACCTCGGCACACCTAGTAGTACTTAACGACCTGTTCCAATGCCGATTGCCAAAGTACACCTTCAGGTCACTCCATCAAGTCCGGAGGTAAGGGCTCGTCACACCTAACAAAACGAGACCAAACTCAGCACACCTAGTAGTACTTAGCAACCTATTCCAATGCCGATAGCCAAAGTACACCTTCAGGTCACTCCATCAAGTCCGGAGGTAAGGGCTCGTCATACCTAACAAAACGAGACCAAACTCGGCCCACCTAGTAGTACTCGGCGACCTGTTCCAATACCGATTACCAAAGTACACCTTCAGGTCACTCCATCAAGTCCGGAGGTAAGGGCTCGTCATACCTAACAAAACGAGACCAAACTCGGCACACCTAGTAGTACTCGGCGACCTGTTCCAATACCGATTACCAAAGTACACCTTCAGGTCACTCCATCAAGTCCGGAGGTAAGGTAATAGAAAACAGTAAAATAAATTTGAATTTTCTAATGGTTTTATTTGAAACTATTCTTTTTCTCTTATTTTAGCTATTTTGCAAACGAAACTTGATTTTTTTTAGAATTTGTGAGGTAGCGTTTTAAATGTTTACGTATGTAAATAGTTGACTAAGTACCTGCTTATATCATAAAACTGACTTTAAAAAATATTGATAATTAAAATGTAGTATGATGTCCAGACTACCGATATTGTAAACAGTTTTGATATTAGTGAGTAGGTTCTCAAAATATGATTACTATAAATAATACCTAGTAGTGTTGAGAACAGTAAACCTCACGGAAAAGTTTTTGTTTGGAGGTGAATTGTCTGCTTGCTTTGCGCATACTGTGTTCACGCGGCGCTCTCCGACGGCCGTTTGCGCTCCGCCCACTGGGGGCGCGCGGGTGAAAAACGAATTTGAAATCGTGCTAAGAGCTCGTCTTAAGTTTAATTTATGATAAAGTAAAAAGATCACATTATACTGTTGTGGCTGTAATTTTATATTGTGTATGGTTAATATTAAAAATTGGTGATTTTTTTCTTGTGTATTATATTTTATTTTCTAAGTTTAGGGGAAGAGCGGGTAATGGAGTCAGCGGGTAATGGTGATCACCTTCTTATCTGCAAAACTAAACATCTGTGAGTCACGTAAATGATATGTACGCCCTGCTTCGTGCCCCCCACCATATTTTCGAATGACTTCCACCAGTAACCACCACACGTTTCGGAATGATTATTGTATTTTGTTTTTGCGTCTCGCCGATGTAAATTTTCATCGAAAGAAAACAAATAGTAAGTCTCGAATTTCATAATGTATCTAAATGAGACTTTTATATGTAATTTTAGTCTGACATTCAAAATAGTGATGTACACCCTTGGTTACCAAAATGGTTTCTATTTTTTTTCCGACTTTTTACTCATTAGTGTAGTTGCGGGCAATGGGAGTCAGGTGTCATCGGTCATTGCTGGTGTAGTACGAGTAAAGTAGTATAATATACCTATGGACTTAATTTCCTACATGTTATATACTGCATTTTTGTATTTTTTGTAGATGCTGAAAGTACGGGTCAGAATATTCGAAAAGACTTCCTGGTCAACCGATAGTTTGGAAAAAGCTTTACAGCTAATTGATCAACAAGGTTATTCCATTTCCAATTAATCTCGAACTATTTTCAGAAGAAAACTTTGTTGCAGCTGAAATTCTTCAATCGTAGTCTATTTCGGTTCAAGATTATAATGAATCTATTTCAGCTGCTGCTACTTATGCAGTACATGATAATATAAGCTCGACGTCTTGCACATCAAAGCAAGCAGATCAATCATTTCCCGACACATCGAAAAAAGGAGACCTAAATATTTTATCCACAGAACAAACCAAAGAAACCCCAAAGAAGGTGTCCACTTTACAAGGATTTATTAAGTTGCCAGAAAGCAACATCTATCCTCAACATAGCCGAAAGAAGCAGCACTCTACAGTTTTAAAATCAACACCAATCCAAAAAAAAAACCTGGTAGATAAAGAAAATTATAACATTATAAAATCACAAGAAAAACGGCTCCGCTGGACTGCCCTTGGTGGGACTAAGTCACAGATTATGTGTGCGAAATATGTTAAATTTTGTTTGACTCTAATTACCCAAATGGTGACTACCATTGCCCTCACCTCAGTGCAATGGGAGTCAAATCCGTTATTTTTTTGAACTCTCATTATTTCCAAAGTTGATTGCTAAAATCATTAAAAATGATCTCAATTGATAGCTAAATTAGTAAATTTTGTTATTTTATAGTTTCTATAAAGATTTTATTGTGAAATAAGCTTTTATTTAAATTCTCGCTTAAGTGACTCCCATTACCCTCTTTTACCCTAGTATAGATATATAGAGATTTGGTTGTATATACTGTAAGCTTATATTTTATCAATAAATGAATATGAATAAAGGCTGAAACACGTATTAACTCAACATTTAAAAAATAGTCTAGTCATCGATATATTTTGTCAAAATTATTAGTAAAAACGTTTATATTCCATATTGATTAAAAATATGTTAACGTAACATGATAAGCATTGTTAGTTACACTTCAGGCTTTATTAATCACTTTCATCTCGCTAAGCTAGTACGGCATACACGATTATCTCTCAAATGCACTTCATAGTTAGTCATTGATTCAGATTAAACTGTATCTGGCATTAATTATGACGGGCAGCTAGCCCTACAAATCACGTTACGGGTTAATGGTCTTTATACTGGAGTTAAAGTATGCATAATAAGGTTTTGTAAGCTCCTTAAAACTTAAATAATTTTGAATCATTTCCGGTCGTATATACATAATAGAAATGACAATGGCAAAAAAATTTTGATGGAATTATTAAATATATTAGTTGGTTATAGATATCAATAAAATAATTTACCATATTTTATCTTATCGAGCCCATCGAATTCCAGAAAACAATCATCATACCTTATTTAAAACTAAATTAACTAGTTGTTATGACAAATTGTTGATAAAATTAATAAGTCTACTTATGTCACTTTTACAGATATCAATAAAATAATTTACTATGTAATATCTAATCAAGTTTATGGCCTATCGAAGTCTGGAGAAAATCATCATACATAATTTAAAACTAAATTGACTAGATGTTGTCGTTGTTACAATTCGCCAATTAAGGCAGGCAGGCACTTGAACATTTCAAAGGTACAAGAAAATAACACAAAAAAGAAAATTATACCCCGTAAACGTAGAAAAATACAGTAGTTTAATAAAAACCATTTGGTATTAATTTTGTTATAAATAAGTACCTACTAATAATTTATGTACAAAAAAAATATCCAATCAAAAACATAAATGTGATTTGTGAATAAATCTGACTTCGCTAGTTCTCATATACGAATTATTATGTTCGATGACCATAGTTCATAAAAGATAGCTTGATCTCTGCGACAGCTGTCAGTGAAAATCACGCCTATGAAGTCCTGAATTTCTTAGTAGTACAGACAGAACAACCAAGGCATATATCATAATATTGAACTTGGCTCTCATTTTACATTTATGTTTTTGATGGGATATAATAAACGAGTTCAGTCTTTCTTTTTCTTCCTTGTGTCTGACGGAGGGCCAGCTCCTATTAAACTGTTTGAATTTACTAAGGCTAGTTTTTTTTGTTGTTTATTACAATGACCGCCGTAGTATGCAGTACACAGCACCGCAGTATCGTTGTGTACTCAAGATACTGCGGTTTGTCAAGTGAAACTGAGAACAAATGACTCAACTGCGCTATCAAAGGGGTCGTACATGCCGAGGTTATAAAATGAATTTGCTAAGGCTGAAAATGGTTGAAAACTTGTAAATTTAATATAAACAAAAGTTGTGAAGGTCAGCTGATCGTCAGTTAGCTGATAGTTACCAGGATATAGTCAGTGTGCAAAAAATAAATAACGTGCATTCCATTTGTTATACTTCAAGTATTGTAGGGTTATTAAATATTATTTAAAGAAAAAAAAATAGTCAGTCCTCGATTTAACGGGACAAAGGCCGTCAGTCAGAAAAAAAGAAAAAAATGAATTTGTCATTTCCGATCAGAAAGACACGTTTTGTTTACACACAACAGCGTGTTGCTTTTGTATGATAAACTATATATACATTAGAAACAAACATAACGTATGTAACGCAATCACACGCGTCCGACGCAACCAGACGCAACGTCGATCTGTGATGCCTACTTAGTACTTACACTACATTGGCGTGGCCAGGTGGAAGGGATGTTCATACGCAATCCCAAGTGTACATCAGTGCATAGATAAGCTAGTATAATCGAAGTTGATACGCCACTGAGGTTTTAAAATTATTAATTACAAGCTACCTCCTGAAGATGGCGCGGATTCTTTACATGGTCACCCACTAGAGGGCACAACTATATAGTATCTAATTTATTCATTTAACTAAACTGTATTTAAGCGTGAAAGTTGAAGAAAAAGTTAAGTTCTTCAACATAACATAAAACATAAACACTCACGCCTGTCACCCAGAGGGTTAGGCAGAGACTACGGACTTCCATTTGACACGATCCTGACATACCTCTTTCGCCTCCTTTACATCTATTTATCTACGCATACATGCTCGTCGGTTAAGAGTACTTTTAACGTGGCCAATTTTCAAAATATCGCCAATTTGGTCGATAAATTTTTTTCTAGGGCGTCCCTTCCCGACTCTGCCGTTCACATTGCCATATAACTTTGCTTTGTCACTCTTTCCTCATTCATTCTTTCTACGTGACCAAACCAACGAAGCATTCCAGTTCTTTAACCTGTAATAAAATACGAAGCTGTTATTTATTACATTTATTATCAGTTTTTAATAGGTATATGCTTGTAATTTTACCAAGTCGTGGTTGTCAGAACACATTATTTTTCCTTTCAATATACAATTAACATTTGTACTCCAACTATTTAAGAGTAACCATATGATTATTAATAAAAAAATTAAATCATTTTTATGCATGGGACAAGACAAAAAAGATGGATTGCGGAAGATTTCTGCAAGGTCCGTTATTCTTTTTTAATTTTTTAACCTTTTGAGCGCCACGCCAAAAACTCACTACCGTGTCCTGTACGCCAAAGCGAAAAGTAAACAAAAATACCTACGAAAAAAACAGTGCTGCCAAGAGTTGATATATCGATAACACAAAATAACTTGTTTTTGTTGGTTTTTTATGCAATAAATGACTCTTTATAATCGGGTATGTATTAATTAATCTTGTGCTGTCTCCCACTCTTTTTATATATGTACTTTTTATATACGTACTTTGTACATATATAAAAAACAAACAATAACAATAAAATGGTAGTAAACCACATCACTACTCTCCATCGTGATGACGTCACTGTCACGACTAGACGACATCGGCGTAGCTGACCTTTCTTTTTGAAACTTTCTTAGAGATGTAGCCGTGTCGCACGTTGTGTATCGATTTCAAAGTCGATCTAAACAAAATATACAGACATCAATTCAAAATATTTTATGGCGAGGTGTAGGCCAAGTGAATCACAGAAGAAAAGTCTTACGCTTTTTTTTTTTATAGAATAGGGTGACAAACGAGCACACAGTCCACCTGATGGTAAGTGGTTGCTGCGGCCCATAGACATCTAAATCTATCTTCCATTACAAATCAAAATGCAGATGCGTTGTCACCCGTGAGGACTGAGATGGAATGCCTCATTTCCAGTAAAAAGGGTCTCGCGCTCTTATGACAATGGGGATTTCATATGATGCTGATGTTGCTAAATGATTTTGAGATTAAGAAAGAAAATCGCACAACACAAAATGAAAACTTGCTCTTCATACCTTAAGTAAAGAAAACACATTTATTATTTGTAATTTTATGTTATTAAAATAAAAAAGGTACATAATTATTCACTAATCAACAATTGTATATAGGTAATAATTCGCACTAGGAAAATCAGTCTTATAATATTAAAATCTTGGTCATGGAATAAAAAATCTGTAATTATTATAAAAATCAACCAATGGTACATAATTATCCACCAATCAACAATTGTATATAATTATTCGGACTAGGAAAATCAGTCTTATAATATTAAAATCTTGGTCATGGAATAAAAAATCAGTAATTATTATAAAAAATTAACAAATGGTACATAATTATCCACCAATCAACAATTGTATATAATTATTCGCACTAGAAAAATCAGTCTTATAATATTAAAATCTTGGTCATGGAATAAAAAAATCAGTACTTATTACAGAAATCAACAAATGGTACATAATTCTTCACTAATCAACAATTGTAAATAATTATTTGCACTAGGTCTAGTCTTAAAATATTAAAATCTTGGTCTTAAACGCAATCATTACTTAATATGGAAAACATAATTAAAAAATTATAGGTAATATTAGTCTTAAAATAATAAAAATCTTACAGAATAATAAAACATAAATGTTTAGCTGTCCAAAGCAACGTGGCAAAAACAAAAAAGGCAAAAAAAACAAAGCAAACGCAAAAGTTTCTAACGTGGTAGAGCCATGCTGCAGTTATATTACGGGAGAGTAGTTGTAGCACGAATGGGTCGGCTCAACCGGGGAAGAACCACGCTCTCACGGAATACCGGCGTCAAATAGTAGCTTAATGCTGCTGTGTTTCGTATGGTAAGTGTAGAGAACCGGAGACCCTCTTTACTGGAAACGAGGCATTCCATCCAAGTCCTCACGGGTGAGAGCAGTAGTTACGTTGTACCAGTTCTGGCGCACTGAGTCAGAAGGGGTACAAATACGATGTTCGTCGACTCACGATCCTAAAAAAAAAAAAAAAAAAAAAAAAAAAAAAAAAAAAAAAAAAAAGGTTTTGGCATGCTCTGATCACGAATCTGCGCTTAATCAAGGATGTCTTGAGTGACTCCAAATTGGGATGAGGCTTTGAGCACGCCCTTTCCTCCAAGTGTTGCCATATCTTGTAATCTAACGGATTCAAATCTGGACTGGTCTTTGTGTCGGATGAAGTCGATTTCACACGCCGCCAGCCAGTCTTTTTTTTTGTTTTTAAAGAACGTTACCTCCACACTAGGTTTTTCTCCTGTATCGTGGGGGCAGTTTACAAACACAAATTTCACAAGGACAAACATCCAAACTCGGAACAATTACTTGTAGGTCGTACAAATACTTGTTCCGTGCGGGATTCGAACCCGCGACCCCCAAGCGCGGCCACTCATTGCTAAGCCACTACGCCACGGAGCTGTCAAATAGTTTTTATGAAATTTGTTTTTTTGTTGAACCAATTTTGTATTATATAGTATACTATAACTAATGTTTTTGGGAAATCAAACAAAATATATGATTAATTTAAAATTTTATTTTCAAGCAATAACCACTTGTAAAGAAACCCACACTTCGTCACAAGAACAATGTAAAATTTTGTGATTATTTTTTGTTTTTGCAAATATATGATTATTACACACATAACGTTTGTTTAAATTTATGACATTTACCAAATCATTGTATTTTGGACATTTGTATTCTTCAATATTAAAAATTCTATCATTCGTCGTCAACATTTTTAAAAATTGTTTTTCTGTTGAACCAATTTTGTATTATATAGTATACTATAACTAATGTTTTTGGGAAATCAAACAAAATTTATGATTAATTTAAAATTTTATTTTCAAGCAATAAACACTTGTAATGAAACCCACACTTCGTCACAAGAACAATGTAAAATTTTGTGATTATTTTTTGCAAATATATGATTATTACACACATAACGTTTGTTTAAATTTATGACATTTACCAAATCATTGTATTTTGGACATTTGTATTCTTCAATATTAAAAATTCTATCATTCGTCGTCAACATTTTTAAAAATTGTTTTTCAGTTGAACCAATTTTGTATTATATAGTATATTATAACTAATGTTTTTGGGAAATCAAAGAAAATTTATGATTAATTTAAAATTTTATTTTCAAGCAATAAACACTTGTAAAGAAACCCAGACTTCGTCATAAGAACAATGTAAAATTTTGTGATTATTTTTTGCAAATATATGATTATTACACACATAACGTTTGTTTAAATTTATGACATTTACCAAATCATTGTATTTTGGACATTTGTATTCTTCAATATTAAAAATTCTATCATTCGTCGTCAACATTTTTAAAAATTGTTTTTCTGTTGAACCAATTTTGTATTATATAGTATACTATAACTAATGTTTTTGGGAAATCAAACAAAATTTATGATTAATTTAAAATTTTATTTTCAAGTAATAACCACTTGTAAAAAACCCACACTTCGTCACAAGAACAATGTAAAATTTTGTGATTAATACCATGGGCGAGGATGGAAAATAACCCCGTTGGACACGCGGAATACGATTGCTCGCTTCTGGAACTGGAATGTTGAATTGTTTTTCTGTTGAACCAATTTTGTATTATATAGTATACTATAACTAATGTTTTTGGGAAATCAAACAAAATTTATGATTAATTTAAAATTTTATTTTCAAGTAATAACCACTTGTAAAAAACCCACACTTCGTCACAAGAACAATGTAAAATTTTGTGTTTATTTTTTGCAAATATATGATTATTACACACATAACGTTTGTTTAAATTTATGACATTTACCAAATCATTGTATTTTGGACATTTGTATTCTTCAATATTAAAAATTCTATCATTCGTCGTCAACATTTTTAAAATTTGTTTTTCTGTTGAACCAATTTTGTATTATATAGTATACTATAATCATCCGAAAAAAGAATTTCCCGATATTTTTTTCCCGCGTACCGCTTCAACAAAGCGCGGCATCTCTTCAGTCTCAGATCCATTAGACGAGCATTCAAACGATGTCCTGTTTTTCTTCGATATGCCCGAAGCCCTAAGTCTTCATTTAACGCCGTGGTTCTGCTTAACCCCATCTGAAGGGCCAACAGTTTCTGCTTACGTTTGGGATTTCTTTGAATTCGCACCTTTACAGCTTTTATCACTGATGGAGTCCTAACAAATCGAGGGCGACCACTTCTTGACCTGTCATCTACACTAGAGTCTTCATTGTATCGTTTGATGGTACGATAAACGAATCTTTTGGTTATATTCAAATTTTTCAGTATATCAAAAAATTTAATTGGCGCGTAATCGCAACTGCAACACGGTCTTTTTTAAGCGTCCACTCCATATGTAAAAATGAGTAAAATTCTAAAAAGTATACAGTTTTATTTTCATGAATAATTCGAATTCAATAAACTTTTTTGTGGCCAGCATTCTAAAAGAAAAGTTTTTACTGTGTGACAATACTTATGACCTGACTAGGTATATACGTTGGTACGTGGGTGTACATGGACAGTCTGTTAGCAGCATAAACATTATTTTCTAGACTGGGGTGAATCTTTTTCAGATGTTGTTGTACATCTAGTGTATCCATGATATTACTGCTATTAGTAGATTACTACAGTACAATCTACTCAATGACTAACATAGGAATGATCAATAATGTGATTTCTAAATATTAAATTGCATTTTTTCTGTTATACAAAACCTATTTGAGTCATCAATACACTGAATAAGACGCAACACGAAGAATGTGAGATAAGGTTGTTGACGCATAAAGTTATTATCAATTCTACTGTAGAAATTCTTTAGATTAGAATTATTACTTACTGTTACTATATAAGACCAAGCAACTGCAGTCATGGAGTTAGTGTATGGTCGTTTGACCGCAGTGTATCTATCAATAATACATTTGTGTTACTTCAACGCATCAAAGGCCATAGATGTAAGTGTTTAATCTATTAACAAACTTACTTTTCTTTCTGTTATTTTTTTACGTGTGTCTGATTTTGAACGACAGGCCTGTTGGTCTAGTGGTTAGTGACCCTGACTGTTATGCCGGAGGTCGTGGGTTCGATTCCCACCCAGGACAAATGTTTGTGTGATGAGCACGATCATTTGTTCTGTGTCTGGGTGTAATTTATCTATAATATTTATGTATTTAGAAATATATAAGTATGTTTATCAGTTGTCTAGTACCCATAACACAAGCTCTGCTTAGCTTGGGACTAGATGGCGTTGTGGAATATTATTATTATTATTATTATTTAGTGTTAACAAATTATATTTAAATATTGTGTGTGTGTATATGATTAAGCCGTGGTAGCTCAGATGGTTAGCGCAAGCTGTAAATTTTACAGTACGTAACGCGGGTTCGATCCCCGCCGACACCAATTAAATTGTTAATTGCAATTTTAAGTGTTTATTCTATTGACACACTTACTTTTCTTTCTGTTATTTTCTTACGTGTGTATGATTTAGTGTTAACAAATTATATTTAAATATTGTGTGTGTGTGTGTGTGTGTGTGTGTATATGATTAAGCCGTGGTAGCTCAGATGGTTAGCGCAAGCTGTAAATTTTACAGTACGTAACGCGGGTTCGATCCCCGCCGACACCAATTAAATTGTTAATTGCAATTTTAAGTGTTTATTCTATTGACACACTTACTTTTCTTTCTGTTATTTTCTTACGTGTGTATGATTTAGTGTTAACAAATTATATTTAAATATTGTGTGTGTGTATAAGATTAAGCCGTGGTAGCTCAGATGGTTAGCGCAAGCTGTAAATTTTACAGTACGTAACGCGGGTTCGATCCCCGCCGACACCACTTAAATTGTTAATTGCAATTTTAAGTGCTGATTTACCACGTGCTCGGCGGTGAAGGAAAACATCGTGAGGAAACCTGCATGTCTGAGAAAATTTCGAAGGCATGTGAAGTTCGCCAACACGCATTGAGACCGCGCCGCGGACATTTCCTAGCCATAAATACAAAGACAATAGCAGAAAGTAAGAAGTTAAAAAATACTTTTTTAACAATGACAGTCATTAGTTGATCATTAATGAATGTGATTCTGTTTTCTTAAATTACAGGAAGAAAAGAGCAGAAGGAAGAAATGGGATGATGGGAAGTAATGAAGAATGAATTGTTATGTGAAGTTTGTTGGAACAAACATATTTTAGTCACGTGTAAATACTTTTAACATTTTGGTTCAGAATGACACAAAATCTAAAAAATATTAGATACATCATCGATATAGACGGATTTTACATTACATATCCTCATAAACATTTTCAATGTAGAGAAATGGCTATTCTAGACGTAAAACTATCTAATAAAAATGATTCATTTATCGATCATTATTTGTTTCGGCCAAGTTATCCTTTCAATTATTTGTCGCCAAAAGACAAAAAAACTGTTCGTTATTGTGAAATACACGTGCACGGCATTCCATATTTTGATGTGACCGAAGAATTAAAATGTGCCTACAAACAAGAGAACATCATTCCCATACTAAATTGGTATATTAGAAATTTGTGCAAAGACGAAGTGATCGCATACAAAGGTGGTTCAACAGAAAAACAATTTTTAAAAATGTTGACGACGAATGATAGAATTTTTAATATTGAAGAATACAAATGTCCAAAATACAATGATTTGGTAAATGTCATAAATTTAAACAAACGTTATGTGTGTAATAATCATATATTTGCAAAAAATAAACACAAAATTTTACATTGCTCTTGTGACGAAGTGTGGGTTTTTTACAAGTGGTTATTACTTGAAAATAAAATTTTAAATTAATCATAAATTTTGTTTGATTTCCCAAAAACATTAGTTATAGTATACTATATAATACAAAATTGGTTCAACAGAAAAACAATTTTTAAAAATGTTGACGACGAATGATAGAATTTTTAATATTGAAGAATACAAATGTCCAAAATACAATGATTTGGTAAATGTCATAAAGGGGGATGCCCATATTAGGCCATGGAACGCCCAACAATGTGAATTTGTTAAAAAAATATATCTTTATTTATGGTTATAAATCGCGGTATTCATTTATCCTAAAACAATGGGAATATTTTTGCACAAATTAAAAGTACCGAAAAGATAAAAATAAGATTAGGTAAATACGTCTGTGAATAAAATAAAAAATGTTGCCAATCACAAAAATCATTAAAAAAATCGATTCCCCTTTTCGATCGATTACTTATGGTGTCATTATTACAATGCTTATATAATTTTTCGATAATTATTACGATGTTATGATATAGGTTTAAAATAACCGTTGACAATGAATATTTATCCAAAGCAGTCGATACGCAACCGTTATTAACCAATTGTTTATCCGACTACAGACGAAAAAGGATGGTTATGTTTTTACTGTGTGTGCAGGTTAGGCTATGTTGAATCGTTTTTTGCTATGCTGCTTAAAACGTAGGATGCATTTTATTATTGAGGGCGCTACTATCAAAGAATATTTTATTCGCTCCACTCGTAAAGTACTTGACTAACTTTGAGAATTCTTTCACCACTAGATTGTTATGTATAATTTTAGATATCCAATATAGGGTTAATTTTATTATAGAGGGCGCTACTTTCAATGAATACGTTTTTTGGCTAATCTCAAAAATTACTAGACCGATTTTGAAAATTCTTTCACCATTACATTGCTAATGAGGGCGTTAGCTGTGTGATAAATTTATATTATTACAATAAATGATTGTGAGATTAATATTTTCTAAATAAATAAAACTAAATACCTACCTAAGATGTTCAAATTCAATTATTATTTTTACAATTTAAGAATCGTATTTACACACTTTACTTACTCAGATTGATTATTATAGATAAAGAGGTAATAAATCTAAAGTAAAAGAGCTCCGCTTAAACGAAAACACTATTTATTAGAATAAAACTAAATGTTGAAAAAAAAGTGGTTCAGTACGAGTCGGACTCGCAGGCCCATGAAGAGTTCAGTAGTAACAAGCATATATTTTAAATCGAGTCAAAATGCCACTATCATTATCGCCAGCAACAAATTATTTTGTTTTTCATAGTGTTTGTATAAATAACAAACTTGTTTTTGCGGTTCTTTAAAATGTGCTACTTGTATCTAAAAAAAGGACTATAATACATTATGGGGGTTTCTGTGGTTTATTCATTACCAAAGAGAAAAAACTTATAGCGCCAAATAGGTTTTTATCCATTTCAAGTCATCAAAAGCGGCAGTCAACCGTTAAAAACTAAAACAACCGTTGTTATAGGCTCGGTTGAATTCATTGACAACCTTCACATTTATAGTTATGATAATTAAACAAGCGAATTACTAGCTGATTTACCAAGAATTCTTTAGAGTATAACAAAACGCTACTGCACAAGTTAACTGTTATTCTTATCTGTTTTTAACATAACATTTAAAATGGAATCATGTTATGATAATTCAAGAAGTTAATTTCCAGCTGATTTACCACGAATTCTCTAAAGCATAACAAAACAATACAGCACAAGCTAACTGTTCTTAAAAATACATTTGAAATAGAGTTTCAATAAATAAAGGAAATTATATTTTAAAAAGCGTGCAGAACTTAAAACGCGTCAAAGATTATTCTTTTTATGATATTATTAATCGAATAAAAATCGATATCATTTCATAGATTTTATGACAGTTAAGTGGCAACATCGAATCTGACATGTAGGCCGCTGTCACTGTCAAGGAACATACTACTCTCTAAAACGAAAACGAGAGGTCACTGTTATGTCACAAGAATTCAATTCGTGTTATCGTGTTATTTTATTTTGTTGGAAAATGCAATTGTTGATCTTTCAACAATTGGTTCGAACACAGCAGGTAAATAGTTGGTACATATCACGATGTGGCATGTCTTCCTCTAAGAAATGCTTTATAACTGAGTTTACTTGAATAATATCAATATAATAATTGTAGCTTCTTTATTAGGTACAAGTTTCGCGTACAGTGAACGTGTAGTGTGGCACTCGCAAAATGCACCAATAGTTCATCTTGAACATGTATACATCAGCTGTGGCACTGACACTTATGAGAATAAGATCACACACATTGTTTGAACACGAATTATTTGCGCTACGTGAGGTAAGTGTTTAACATTTTTCAATTTATTAAATGTGATCCATATATCTGATAATTATACATGTCTTTACACTGATTGTATATCAACTCAAGAACTTGTTTTATTTTTTCACATCTGCCTTAGCTATATCTGACAAACATACTAGCTTATTTATGAGATTGACCAGTTTTATCAACTACCAAGAAAGGAGACAGTTGATTTTTCATTGTTTTTGGACTGCTGGTAGTCTGTCAGGCCTTAATTATTAAATAATATAGGGCATTAAATCCGTCCTTGTGCAGTAACATTTAACTTGATAAATATTTTATTTATATTTGAGTTTGAAATAAACAAATCTATTTTATTTTTATTTTTTCACTTTGACTTCATTTTTTGTATTTTACATTATTTCAGTTGTCATGCCGTGTATATCATAATTGCTGGCAATGAACTGATAGAATAACATCATGTTCAACTGCAGAACGGGAACCATCTGAATCATCTAGTCCGTCCTCGTTGCAATCTGAAGTGAGTAATGTATTGCACCCAGAACAACAAAGCTTAGATCATACATCACACAGTGTACTGCTAACTAATTATTTAAAAGCACAATGTTTTTTACCTGGTTGTAACAGTTCCATCAGCATTGCGAGTATGTCTCTTTTGTGATTAACTACACTTTGCGATAACAAACATACATAGTGACAATTACTATGTATGTGTGTTATACTTGGTAGAGCCATGCTGCAGTTATATTAGAAGTATAGTTGTAGCATGAATGGGTCGGCTCGACCGGGGAAGGACCACCCTCTCACAGAATACCAGCTTGAAATAGTAGCTTAATGCTGCTGTGTTTTGTATAGTGAGTGTAGAGAACCGGAGACCCTTTTTACTGGAAACGAGAAAATGATCTTAGTCCTCACGGGTGACAACGCATCTGCATTTTGATTTGTAATCGAGGATAGATGTGGATGTCTAAGGATCACAGCAATGTCTCCAGCAGATGGTGAATCTCAGTTAATGACAAGATATGCTAATAAATCCTGAGCCGTGACTATGTGTCAATATGGGTAGTAGAGGTGGTGAATGGCATTTTTAAAACTGAATTTAAAATATTTCATCAAAATTACTTTAACAGGACTTCTACACATTTGATGATAGACTGCTGTGGCTTCTGCTATAGTTAATAAATTCCACACAAAAATAAGGGACAGGGATGATGCGGCATAAATACTTGAAATAGTTCATCAAAATATGGAGACAAATAATGATTTTTCTGAGTATGCTAGGGAAAACAATCTAAATAGAACTAGGGCAGGCAGATTTTAGAAATATAAATGAAGACTTTAAAATGTTAGGGAATTTCCTGTTTTAACTTACAGCGACTTAATGAAAATGAAAATGAAAAAATGAAAAATGATTTATTGATTTACAATGATACATTTAAAACCAGTCGCAAGGGCCCCTGTACTAGGTTGAGAACCTGTATTACTGGGTACCCCGCTCATCCACCAAGACAATACAATGTTAATCAATAAATAACAAAAAGCAAGGCAAGGTCTAGCATTAGAATGTAAATGAAATTTGGAATATAATAATAATTACATGATAAGCATGCATGCAAAGCATGCACGCGTTTGCTTGTGTGTGTGTGTGTGTGTGTGTGTGTGTGTGTGTGTGTGTGTGTGTGTGTGTGTGTGTGTGTGTGTGTGTGTTGTGGTTGTGTGGTAGTGCTTTAACAATTGGTGTGGCTGTTCGAAGTATAAAAGTTATGTAATAAATTGTTCAGTTTCGTCGTAGTTTAGTGTTAATAAAAATTGAGTCACTACACGTTTAACTTTAGTCCACGTCAAGGGGTAAATATTCAATCTGCTGTTGAATTTGTTGTAAATAGATATAGATTGGTATACGTATTGCTTTTGTTTAAACTTTGTTTTATTTTGTGGTATATTGCAAATTTTGGCACTCCTACGTTTTGGTGTCTGATGAGGTATGAAAGGTAAATGTAGATGCTTTTTTAAAATACAATTCAATATATACATCTGGCGAGTAGTAAGCAATTTGTAAGACTTATGTAGTTCAGAAGTTGAAAATCGAAACGGTTTCAAGAACATCACCTTAATTAGAGCTCTTTGAGCTCTTTCTAGTCTTATTAGATGTGTTTTTGCTGCACCACCCCAAACAGGTATGCAATAACTCATTACCGATTGCGCTAGAGCTTTGTAGGTGGTTATAAGAGTTGTTTCATTTGTAACACACCTGAGTTTTTTAAATACCCATGTTAGTTTCCTTATCCTGTCAGCAATGTTTTCAATGTGTTGACTCCAGGTAAGGTGCTGATCAATAGTTACACCGAGATATTTGATGGTACTAGTCCTAGTGATTTTATCACATGAGCAATTATTATAGCTATCTAAATATGGCTTATGGCAGGTATGAACTGTTAGGTTAAATTTAGAATTTGGTTGTGTATTTTTCCGTATAGTAAAAGGTATGAATTTAGTTTTGTTAATGTTAAGGGTCAGAAGGTTCGATCTTAGCCTGTTAGATATATGGTATATTCCGGAATCAGCAATAATCCTTAGTTTTTCCCATGATTTTGCGTTAAAAATGAGAGCAGTGTCATCTGCGTAGGTGTATATTTGACAATTTTGTAGGCTTAAATTGCATAGATCGTTGACATAGATTAAAAACAGAGTAGGTCCGAGGACGCTACCTTGAGGGACACCATAAGAGATATTTGATGGACAGCTAGGATATTCACCAAGCTTGAGCTGTTGCTGACGTTCGGTAAGATAGTCTGTTAGAAGGGCGTGAGGCAGGCCTCTTATACCATATTTATATAGTTTGTCTAACAGGATAGGAATAGAAACGGTGTCGAACGCCTTGGCCAAATCCAAAAAGACTCCAAGACATTTGTTACCAGAGTCCAGTTGCTTACTTATTTCTTCAGTTAAAGCTAAAACAGCATCCTGAGTAGAAATTCCATTTCTAAAACCAAATTGGTGTTTAGAGAGTAGGTCGTTATTTATGAGATATTTTTTCAATCTATTATTTATTAGTTTCTCTAGTATTTTTGATAGAACTGTTAGCACAGAAATTGGTCTGTAGTTGTCCACATCATCTTTACTTCCACTTTTATGTATAGGGGTTACTAATGCCCTTTTAAATGTTATGGGAAATCGGCCACTTTTAAAACAGAGATTGCAGATATGGCAAATTATAGGTGTAAGGGTGTGTCTGGCCATTTTAATAAATGATGTTGGAATGTTATCCCATCCTGGGGCAGACTCATTAGAGAGATCGCTTATGACCGAATTTATTTCCAACGGGTCGGTATCTAGTAGAACAAAAGAATTCATTGGAGTTGGCATTTTAGTCATGTTATTATTTACTATAGGAGGGGCAGAGTTTTTTAAATTTTCAGCCAGGTTTTTGCCTATACTAGAAAAGTGATCATTAATAAAATTTGCAGATTCTACAGGGGAGGGCGCTATAGTTGTAAGTTTATGTGTGTCGTCAGTATTATCTTTATTAACATAGCAAATTGATTTAATATTTTTCCACAGCATTTTGGGGTTATTTTTTGCATTATCCAATTTCCTCCTTTCATAATTATTTTTAAGCTTCCGGACAAGCTTATGACAGTAATTTCTGTAGCGTATATAAGTTATTTTTAAAATGTGATTATCAGGATTTTTTTTAACTTTATAATGTAATTTATCTCGATTTCGAAGACATCGTAATACTCCAGGTGTTATCCATGGCTGAATACAGCGTTTTCTAACGGGAATTGTGGTTATCGTTTGATTATTTTTCATTGCTACTGAAATTATACTAACCAAAGCATCAGCAGCCAGTGTTGGGTCATGTATGTCTAGTATTTTTATAAGCTTGGACTTTATTTCATCAAGAGTTGTTATATAATTTATGGAAACCTTAGTTTTCGAAACATTGCGGCGCACAGGCTTATTCATAAGGTTTAGGAGAACAGTGGAATGATCAGTGGGGGCATTAGTGAGTACGAGAGATTTCGTTGGGTGTACTGTTTTTAGCATCATATGATCATAGCACATTTTGTCACGAGTTGGAAGCCTATGAGCAGGAAGCAATCCATGGTTAGCAAGTGAGGTTAAATAATTGGGGCAGTTAGTGTCTATGGAACCGAATTTGATATCTATGTTTATGTCACCTGTTAAAATAATGTTTTGATAACTTTTATAACGGCGGAGTAAGGTTTGAAGAGATGTGGTGAAGTCGTCAGTGTTTCGTATTGAAGGTGTACGATATATACCTATTAGAACTGTATCAGTTAGGGTAAGCACAAGACAAGAGGCATTTCTAATGCAAGGTTCCGATATTTTGTAGTTAAGTTTCTTATGTATGTAAAATACCACGCCGTCACACTGATTTGAAGTGTTTTTTGTATAATATGTATTATAGTCATTATTAAGTGATGGAATGGGCTTATTTTTTGAAAGATGACACTCTGTCATGACTAGTATGTCGCAATGAATGTTTAGTGAGTCCAACATTACTTGAAAAGTGTCAAAATTTTTATAAATACTCCTTATGTTTTGAGTGAGAATGGTTAAATGATTAAATGTAGTTATGTGAGAGTGGCAATCCTCAGGCCTGCACTAATATTAATTACTTGTGTCACATACCAATTAAAGCAAGCTCGCTACTATTATGGTGAGCATATAAGATTTAATGGTTGCTACCGGATAGAACTCTGTAATAACCAGAGGAGCAGCATTATGGAAGGAATAAAGTTAAGCCCTAGCTGATCTTTACTTAGGGCTAGAATTGCAAGTCATCACTATTAGTCGTAAAGTGTATTTTATTATATAAATTCTATATAATATCTAATATATAAATTCTTTATTCAATAGAGAAGGAGGCTTGGTACTAGCACCTGCTTAGGACCCTGTAATTAATGAAATTAAAATTAAACCCAAGCATACCACTGCAAGACTTCAAGACACAGTAAGTTCATTCTGTAGATCGGACCATAAATAAAAATTAAAAATCTGAAGGTACTCCGGGTTAACACTGACATTGGGACGTCGGTCATCTCAGTCTGCCGTAACCATGGGTGCTGGAAAGCACCTGAAACGTCTGGAATTAAAAATCAATGAAATAAAACGCGATAAAATCGATAAAAATAGTTGTTAAAAAAACTGCATTTGTGAAAATAAAAACTTCAAATATTTTCAAAACCCCGACTTTTTTAAAGCAATTCCTTTACCATTTCATTGTTTTAATTACATATTATCATATCTATATGCTTTTATATGTGGGCACTCATGGCCGAAGTGTCTATGAAGAGTGGGCATTCCCCTTTAAACAAACGTTATGTGTGTAATAATCATATATTTGCAAAAAATAATCACAAAATTTTACATTGTTCTTGTGACGAAGTGTGGGTTTTTTACAAGTGGTTATTACTTGAAAATAAAATTTTAAATTAATCATAAATTTTGTTTGATTTCCCAAAAACATTAGTTATAGTATACTATATAATACAAAATTGGTTCAACAGAAAAACAATTTTTAAAAATGTTGACGACGAATGATAGAATTTTTAATATTGAAGAATACAAATGTCCAAAATACAATGATTTGGTAAATGTCATAAATTTAAACAAACGTTATGTGTGTAATAATCATATATTTGCAAAAAATAATCACAAAATTTTACATTGTTCTTGCGACGAAGTGTGGGTTTCTTTACAAGTGTTTATTGCTTGAAAATAAAATTTTAAATTAATCATAAATTTTGTTTGATTTCCCAAAAACATTAGTTATAGTATACTATATAATACAAAATTGGTTCAACAGAAAAACAATTTTTAAAAATGTTGACGACGAATGATAGAATTTTTAATATTGAAGAATACAAATGTCCAAAATACAATGATTTGGTAAATGTCATAAATTTAAACAAACGTTATGTGTGTAATAATCATATATTTGCAAAAAATAATCACAAAATTTTACATTGTTCTTGTGACGAAGTGTGGGTTTCTTTACAAGTGGTTATTGCTTGAAAATAAAATTTTAAATTAATCACATATTTTGTTTGATTTCCCAAAAACATTAGTTATAGTATACTATATAATACAAAATTGGTTCAACAAAAAAACAAATTTCATAAAAACTATTTGACAGCTCCGTGGCGTAGTGGCTTAGCAATGAGTGGCCGCGCTTGGGGGTCGCGGGTTCGAATCCCGCACGGAACAAGTATTTGTACGACCTACAAGTAATTGTTCCGAGTTTGGATGTTTGTCCTTGTGAAATTTGTGTTTGTAAACTGCCCCCACGATACAGGAGAAAAACCTAGTGTGGAGGTAACGTTCTTTAAAAACAAAAAAAAAAGACTGGCTGGCGGCGCGTGAAATCGACTTCATCCGACACAAAGACCAGTCCAGATTTGAATCCGTTAGATTACAAGATATGGCAACACTTGGAGGAAAGGGCGTGCTCAAAGCCTCATCCCAATTTGGAGTCACTCAAGACATCCTTGATTAAGCGCAGATTCGTGATCAGAGCATGCCAAAACCTTTTTTTTTTTTTTTTTTTTTTTTTTTTTTTTTTTTTTTTTTTTTTTTTTTTTTTTTTTTTTTTTTTTTTAGGATCGTGAGTCGACGAACATCGTATTTGTACCCCTTCTGACTCAGTGCGCCAGAACTGGTACAACGTAACTACTGAGAGCGCATCTGCATTTTGATTCGTAATCGAGGATAGATGTAAATGTCTATGGGCCACAGCAACCACTTACCATCAGGTGGACTGTGTGCTCGTTTATTACCCTATGCTATTAAAAAGAAATTAACCGTAAAAAGACTATGAAGTGTATTCCTACCTCATTGAGGTAGAGTTAATCGAAAATGAAAAACTTTGGTTTCACGATAATTTTAAATTTCTGAAAATTCATCATCGTTGACGCTTTCCAAAATCCGAATGAGTTCTGAGGAATCGTTCATGTTGCACTGCACTAATTTTCCCGCGAATCGCTTATGACGTCATCAGCGTGTCGTCTATACTTGACCACGGCGCCCAGTGAACTGATTTTCGATGTCGCGCTAAGGATGCGCCAGAGTTATTAGATTTGTTATGCGAAGATAATTTGATAATTTTTTTAATTCATGTGGCTAATTATAGTTTTATATTTCTAAACTTTTGTTTTATTTAAATATCAATAATAATAGAAAAAAATAACACGTTTTTAGCTTAATTTTGAATAGTTTTCAATAAAATGACTAACGCATTACAACACTAGCGGTCAAACATAGACGACTTTGGCGTGCTGGTATAGTATTTGCTTAGATAAAAATCCATTTTTTTTAGTTCAATGTTTCTTAATACTTGTGGCTCTAGGAGACTTGTTTTTTATACTCACATGTTGCTGGGTTATTCTTTTTTGAGGAGTGTAGAATTAAAATACCAGTAATAATTTTCCAATGTCTATATTTCATATTTTTGTGGGCCGGGTTTTTTGTCAACTATAGACGTCGTTGGCGCTCAGGGCCCGCGGGTGCTGATCACGTATAGACGACTTTGGCGCTCAAAAGGTTAATAAGTACTAAGAGAATCTTTTAATGTTGCAGGTGTTATGTGATTAATTTAATTTAAATGTTGATACAGTGCTTCACTGGGAGAAAACAATGATTTTTTGTATAATCCCTTATTCATATATGTAGCTGGATATATCATGTTTCATAATTAATTCATTTTTGCACCTTCTGCAAGATTTAAAAATCGGTTTACATTTTTTTTATTATATATCCAGCTACATATTGTTTTGATTCTTTCTGGCTCATATTGTCATTATTCTCATTTAAGACTTTAATTAACGGATCCAAGCAGATATTATAGTCACTTTCTTCATGATTTATATTCCGTCATACAACTAACGATTTTAAATTTTGCAATGGTTTATTTCCATCCTTTTTACAATTTGGCCCAACAGAATGACGTGATGCATAATAATTAATGAATTACATGCATCAGAAAATTGGTTACAAGTGGGTGAAATATTTCTGACACCATGACTCCGTACACAACAAAAAAACTTTTCCAAAGGAAGGAAGGATTAAAGCTACGAGCACTTATTAAGTGCTCGTAGGATTAAAGTTTCGCGTCAATAGCGTTTGTTTTTATTTATTATAAGAAATATTTCTTTCATGCTTTCACTATTTTTGATCCATTTTTTTAAAGATGGAACTTGAACATATTTTATAAACTCAGTCCCATCTCTTTGCTTATGAACAGTTTCAAACCCTATTGAAGGCAAAATTGGTAAAAATTCGTTCCACTTCTTAAAATACAGTTTCTTTTTAGACATACTTTTAAAGGTGTTGCGTCGTCCTTGTACTTTGATCCGTTGAATGAGTCGAACAGCTGATCAATCATATTTATAAAGATAGCTGTCCCTCTGTATTCCTGCGGCAATGCTTTATTTCCTGTAAATAAAAACAGTATTAACAATAGTGCTACTTTAACAGGTTGTCGTTTGCTTATAAATACAGAGGCTAGTTTAAACTACAGTAGCCAGCCATATATATTATATGTAATAATTAATGTACTAAGCTAGCACCCGGCGCGTTGCAGCCACGGAAGAATTAATTCTAAAAATATTATTTTAAATTTGGAAGAGTAATATTGTTTAATTAGGAATAATAAGACACAACTTGAAATTGAATATATGACTTTCAAATAAATTTGTGGGTACGATACGCGCACCACATATTGTAAGTTAATTGTAGTATGTCTATAAACTTTGCAAAAGTGCAAACAATAAGTTGAACATAGTTTTAGCGCAATCTGATGAACTGTATGACAGCGCATAAAATACGAACAAACATTAATATTTATGTATTAGGTATAACATACACCGCGGGGCGAAAAGCTAGTACTGTATAAATATTAGGTACTACTAGCTTTTCGTCCCACGGTGTAACGTAACCAATTTTCAAGTAACAAGTAATTTTTCACATACATATATACATACGAGTATAAGCCATGGTAGCTCAGATGGTTAGCGCTTGCTATAAATTTCACAGTACGCGATCAACCCGAGTTTGATCCCCGCCGGCATCAATGAAATTGTCAATTGCAATTTTAAGTGCTGATTTACTACGTGCTCGGCCGTGAAGGAAAATATTGTGAGGAAACCTGCATATCTAAGAAATAGGAAAAATATATTTCGAAGACATATTTTTATTTTTTAATAGGATAGGGTGACAAACGAGCACACAGTGCACATGATGGTAAATGGTTGCTGTGACCCATAGACATCTACATCTATCCTCAATTACAAATCAAAATGCAGATGTGATGTCACCTGTGAGGACTAAGATGGAATGCCTCGTTTCCAGTAAAAAGGGTTTCCGGTTCTCTACACTCACAATACGAAGCACAGCAGCATTAAGCTACTATTTTATGCTGGTATTACAAAAAAAATATGGGCTTTGAAATCGATGGTCCATATTGGAAATATTAACCATCTTAAAGTAAGATATATATTCATTTACGCAAATAATTACCATCTAGCTTACAGCTAAATGTCCAATGTCGTATAAAAACCAAAATCCGTAATGAATATTGAATGCCAATGTCGTGCGTAGTAGTAGAAAATCCAAAGTCCGTATTGGGTGTCGAGTTAATAGATACAGTTGAAAAATCCGGAGTCCGTAAGTAATACCAAGTCGTTAAAAATAAAGTAATTCACTAATACAATCTTCATGACGCAAACTTATACCAAAACAGCAAAATTCAAAACTATGGAGTGTTGTGTTACTTCTACACTCCATATTCAAAACTTTTCTACCGGCCTGCAATGTCAAAAGTTGCCATAACCAGAATTACAAACTACTTAATTACCATATAACATTTGAAAACATTTAAAAAACAACTACCAAAAAGGCCTTAATAACAATTGAAAAGAAGTAGTTTTTTAGTTTATTATATTTTTATTTATAGTTTTATTGTAAAGTTTGCAATAATTGTAAACCAAAACAAAATACAATTAATATAATTCTTCCAATTCTACCACGTTCTTTATATGACCACCCAACCCTTTTAACGACGCCATCTATTAAAACTTTGTATAAAACGTTTACTTAAGTTGCATGACGGCGTCCTAAGTATGGCGCTCAGGCGTCTCACAAATTTTCAGTGTCAGATTTGTATTGAAGTTTCACCCCCCTATACCATCAGTGTGTTCCTAGAACTATAAACTAACACGAAGCACGCTCAGTGTTGCCACTTTAGTGATTTTGTCACTAGATCTAGTGAATTTTAGGGATTAGACAGTGATATTCTGAAAAAAATCACTGAAAAGTTATTTGATGACTTTTAGTGATATTTATCGAATGTTGTGCTTTGGATCCAGGGTACACTTTGCCGCGTAAAACATACCTGTTTCGGAACGTAGCTTTAGAAGTCTAATTTGGTTATTCTTGGGGATTCCCCAATTAATCAATCAAACCTAACACTTATGTTAGGTTTATATGAGTGAGTGCTACATACTATTGCTTGTATTTAGTTAGTTGCTAGTTTTCGTTCGTGAAAGTAGGAGACAATTCTTATCGAAATCATTCAAGTCAAGATCTAAATCTTTCTAGCATTAGAACCACTGAGGAGCGCGGATGCTCGTGGAATTGTTACTGCCTTGGTAAACTGTTTACAGGCACATGGTATTCTATTAAAAAACTTAATTGGAATTGGAATAGATAATGCCTCTGTCATGACTGGAGTCAATAATGGCGTGCATAATAATTTAAAAACGGAATATGGCGTATCTAATTAAATTCTTGTCAGATGTGTTTGCCACTCATTGCAGTTGGCGGTGTTACATGCATCAGAGCAAACGTTACCGCGAAATATAGAGTTTCTCATTAGAGAAACCTATAATTGTTTCTTACATTCGCCCAAACGCTGTGATGAGTACAAAGATATATATGAGACAATAAATTGTGGCGATCAGCCTTTAAAAATATTGCGGTCTTGTGATACTTGTTGGCTGTCCATTGAATAAACTGTGACCAGAATATTGTCTCAATGGGAAGGACTCAAATTACATTTCTCTTTGAACAAAGATAATTGCTACACAGCACAATTGCTTCATTTGATGTATGATGATGAGAGGAATCGCCTTTATATGTGTTTTTAAGGAGCATCTTGAATAATGTCCAAATTGGAGTAAAGAGTTTTGAAAGTGAAGACTCAAATCCAGTTGCCCTACTGAACACGTTAATGACATTGCTTCGCTCTATTTGCAATAGAGTGCTGATGCCGACGGCTGCAACGACTGACAAAGATTATTTGTCCATTCAAATAGAAGCCCACTTGAATCCGGTACCGTATTTAGGATATCTTTTTGAATCACAAGTACAAAAGACCACTTTACCCAATGATGTCATTAATGCAGTCAGGAAACGTCGGAAAATTTAACAGTCAAATTAGGAAAACGGATTAAGACTTCCTTCTAACAACATTATTTTGGAGAAAATGTGTCAACTGAGTGTGGAAAATACTCTTCGCCAGGGCAAAGACAACAAAATAGCAGACCTTGCCGCGAACTCGGATTCGATGATGAATCAATAGACAAACTGTTACAGCAGTGGCATAGTATAAATTATGTTAAATGGTACACATAACGCCATTGATTTCTGGGCTCAAGTGCGAAAATATACGAATGCTGCTAGAATAAATACCTTTCAAGAGTTATCTGATCTCGCTATATCCGCATTGTCACTTCCTCTATCAAATGCTGAAGGGGAAAGGGCATTTAGTGCTATGAACATCGTGAAAAACAAATTAAGAAACAAAATATTTGTAAACACCCTAAATCAGAGGCGTCGTAAGGCGTGGGTGACGTGGGCCACCGCCTACGGCCTCGCGATCCTGGGGGCCTCGCGCCCTGGAAGTTTATGCATTACTTAAAACCGTAAACGCATTTCTCTTAGCATTATCTTTCGCGTATACCACGGACGTGCTCTGAGGAATTGTTCGAATTAATCCCAGCCGCCAAATTTCGTGAACGCATTACGCGGCAAACGTCCCGAAACCATCCACACCATCTGGATGCTTGGCGGTCCACCGCTTTTCCGGACCGCTTTTGCGGTTGATCATGGGCGGCGGTAGTCACTTAACATCAGGTGAGCCGAATGCTCGCTTGCCCCCTCTTCTATAAAAAAACGCGCTGCAAAATTTCATTGTCATGAATCGTATTGACATAACTAAATATGTTTTTAGTCAGTCTAGTGACATTAGTTTGCATTGCTATTGCGGGGAATCCCCGCTGAGGGGCGACCAATATATATATATATATATATATATATATATATATATATATATATATATATATATATGTATATATACAGTAATCTATGGGGGCGACAAAGGCTGAGGATTCCCCGTTCTGTTTGTTAGACATAGTATACTGACTTTATTTAATCGTGGGCGCGTGGCAATCGAGTAAAGAGTGCGGTACAGCAGCCCATGTGGTTGCTGTACGTACATTTTTGCGCTGTACGCACGTGAGTAGATAACGGAACAGACACAAAGCTTCTTAAGAACTTGCAAAATTATTACCTATTTTGGTAGGGATGTCACTATAGGTGAAGACAAATTAAAGCTCCAGAACATTTACGTACATTTTGTGACTGGATTAAAGAATATCGACAAACTTGTTTCGAAAAATGCTTGTCTGGTATTTAACAGTTTATTGAAAAAATCTGTTACGATCTGCCAAAAGACTATAAAAATGAAAGAGTAGCCAAAAAGAAAAAGATGTTGGATTATGAAGGCAAGGATTAACCTTTATAGTCTCCTAACTAAAAGTCGGTATTAAACAGACTTTTTCAACACCATTCTTCTTTAATTATAACAAATATGGATTTGACATGTATGGCTTTAAACCAACAATAAGAAAATTTTTGTTTCCTTTATAATTTAAACGAGTTAAAAATATTCGAAACTATCTAATATTAAAATAACTGTCAAGATTTACACACAGCCCTGCGAGTGGTTGAAAGCAGTGACTTTCAACCTTACGAATGATATATGAAGAATTACAATTAATGATCCCTAATTTACCTAACTTCGTAACAGATGTGAAACAGCTTCTCCAACACGTTACAGAAAATAATTTAAAAAAATATACCCAAACATTTACATCGTCATTTAACAATACCGCTCAATACAGCCTCCGCTAATGGAAGTTTCTTAAAATTAAAACTCGTTAAAATTATCTCAGGAATGCAATGTCACAGAATAGACTTTCTGCATTGAAAGTTTTATCTATAAAGGCAGATACAGTATCCAAGCTACATTATGAGACTATAATTAAACAATTCAGCACGATAAAAAGCAGAATATCTATTTTTCGATTTTTCTATGAAATTGTTTGGTGTTGGTACTTAATGATTTTGTATGAATAAAAATTTTATAATGTGAAGTGTTTTGTTTTTAATTTTATATAATCCGTCTTCTTGCGCGGGCAGAGGGCCTCACAAAATGTATCTTGCCCACATAAAATTTAGGTCTTGCCCCGCCACTGCCCTAAATAGCTTTCTTTTTATAAGAAATCAGTTAAAAATAATGAAGAAGAACTGTTACAGTTACGAGCTCCCGGCTGATGTAATTACTGCTATTGGAAGCAATTCTAAATACAGTACTAAATCAAAAAAATCTGACAAAACTGATGTTCCATCTCAGCCGTCTACATTTGCAATAATAATCGATCAAGATCAAGAAGAATTACCAACAGAAGTATTTGAAGTAGATTTTTAGTATTGTCATGTTTATTTTCATTCATTGTATTCACAAATAAAATTTTAAATGATTAAGTGAATTCTGGGGATTTTTTTAGTTAAAAATATCGTTAAATCTGGTGAAATTTCAGACCAAAACTGGTGAAAAAGTTTTCTGCAAGGTGGCAACACTGGGCACGCATAAAACAAATAGATCTTTGCACCAAGCACGCGTTTCGCTTTCGAAATTCAAGATGAACAGTTGATCGATTTATTGAGACTCATCGAGTTAGTGAGTCCACCTAATGCTATAACTTTTATGTATTATTAATTTGAAAGGGAAGTCGATGATCTTAATTAAAAAAACAGTTTTTCGTATTTCTATCCTAGTTACGGTAAAATATTCAACATGATTCCATAAATATTGTGGGGAAAAAACATTGGATTCTAATTACCACTAAATTAAATTAAACTAAATTACGACCTAAAAGTCCAAAATTCCTACTTAAGAATATTTGATAGAAATACTGTTGAACGTTATGATTATTTAAAAAAATCCATGAATATGTAAATTATATAATATGTTACTCCCGTAAAACATCAAAAAATTTCATGTACAAAAGTACAGACGAAAATTAATCGTCATCATTTTATATTCTCAAAGCCAATAACTTCGCTCCTTATCTAATTCTTATGTAATCTCAGTGGCGTGGATATATTCGTTTATGAACATCATAAAAACTATATCATTATCAAATTTACTCTCAGAATTAGAAAACATTAATTCGTACTCGAGTGCGTCCGCTAAGATGTGACAGAAGTGTCTGACGTCAAACGTACGTTGCATATGTGAATGTGAGTCAAGTGTGTACACCAACGTCGGAGCTTTGCATTGCATACGTTGCTTACGAGGATTTGTTTCTTTTTTGCTTATTGCTTTTTGCTTAAATGCGTTTAAGCAGAAAGCAATAAGCAAAAGTTTGGTTCAAATACTTAATTTTCGTTTGTAGGCATTTCCACGCGATTGTGTAGTAAAAACTTTTTGTAAGATATTGACCATAAATTAACTTTCATGCATGATGTGTAATCAAAATAATTTTCCGCAGTCAATAAAGATTAAAACTTATGACAATATTATGGTTAGTCTTCTAACATTTTGAATTTATTGACCGTTATTTGTATGTACATTTACTATTTCAATATATTGATTTGAACTTTATCTATTACGGATCATGTATTTGAGCTAAGTTTTCACCGTGAGGATTTTACTTGTTTAATGTTCTGTGAAGAATTATTTGCCGACAACAGTATAATATATTTATGTATATTCAATGACATGCGTGGTTTGATTATATACCTGTCTAGATAGAGTGTTGCGCTACAATCACAACAAAAAAAACGGGCCCGATTTTGAGCGCTTGTGTGCTTATTACGCAAACAAGCATACGTAACTACTATGGTTTAACAAGCGCGCTGCGTCACTCGGGGGCGAGCTGAGTGATACCACCTCTTGAATATATCCTTTTGGATTAAGTACTCATTTGACATTTTAATTTTTCTATATATACTTATTTTGATTTGCCTAGTTATAAAATAATAACGATTGAAATGACATTTGTACTTTTAATTAATTTCATTTAGTTCGATATAAATTATTTATATTGACTTGCTTACTAATAAAAATAATGATTTGATATATTATGTTAAATAATTCTGACATGTCAGATGTGGTAAACATGTGGACTATGTACAACTATTTGTCATCTTTAATGTACCATGTTTATCGAATAAATAATATCATTAACTGCTATCCACTTTCACTGACGACTGAAAAAGAGCATATATTGGTGGTCTTTGTTGACTATAGCAGGGCATTTGATACTCTCAGACACGAGAAGCTTCTACAAAGTTTGAACGACAGTGGGGTTGGAGGTAATCTACTAACTTGGTGCGAAAACTACTTACATGATAGAAGCTATCAAATCAGGGTCAGTAATGCAGATAGTTTTTCAGTTTTAGCAACAGAAGGTACTGCCCAAGGCTCCGTCTTAGTACCCTTGCATTACCTCACCTACGTAAATAATCTCTCAAACGCAATAAAACAGTGTGAGCTGTATTAGTTTGCGGACGACACACGCTTAGTTGCCACAGGAAGAGACATCGAAGATGCCCTTACTCGACTTCAAAGCGATTTTGACATATTAGTGAAATGGTCTCATGATGTTGGACTTGTACTTAATTCAAACAAAACCAAACTAATTTACATCAGCTCTAGTAAAAACAGAAGCACTTTTAGATTAAAACTTACACACAATCATCAATGTCTACATCTAAAACAATCAAATAATACTCTGCAATGTACCTGTATGCTATAGAACAAGTAAGTAAATATACATACCTTGGACTCATAATCGACGATCGGCTAAACTGGAAGGAGCATATTAACCATGTGAGCGACAAACTATGGGTAATATTAGCCAAATTCTCAATTATTAAACCTAAAATTCCTTATAAAACACTTCTACTACTCTATAAGTCCCTGGCTGAGTCTATCTATGGGTTGTCCAGTTACGGAAGAACCTCTAAAACAAACCTAGACAATATTTTTTCACTCCAGCTACGTATACTAAAAAGAATAGTTCCGATAAAAATAAAAAAACACCTTTAAAGATTACCGTTAAGCTCTTTGCATTTTGTAAAATGTTATCAATTCATGAAAAAGTAGAACTAACTCTTTTATCACAATATTATTTTACTGAAAATCTACAAAAACCACACAAAAATTATTCAATCCGTAGGCAAGACAACATCAGACTACAACTACCTTCTTATAATAACCTGTATGGTAAAAGACGATTAAATTACATAATACCGTACCTAATTAACATTACATCTAATGCTATTAGAGAAAAAATAACATTAAAAAATCTAAAAAACATCTTGAAACAGTATTTTTCACAAATAATAAACAAAAAATACACATATCATAGATTATAATTGTAAACATTACTTACACAATAATATACTTATACATTAGAGTAATTATATCTATCTACACAATTATCTATACAATCTAGCAATTAATAAATTCAAGTAAGTATATACATAATATAAACACTAAAAATTTTTATATATAATATGAAAACAAAATTATCCACATACTAAACAAATACATAAAATACATATACATAATAAATATAAGCTAACAACACTATATTATAATAATAATCACAAACCATATATATATATATATATATATATATATATATATATATATATATATATATATATATATATATATATATACCTGTTATAAACGTTTTGCTAAAAAACATCCTGTAGAATAAAAAGTAGCAAAAAATGGAGACAGTGCTGCATAGGAACGTCCACAAACGGTTTTTACATAACCTTATCTTGTGATATACCCTCATTGTGTTTACAAAATGTGTAGCTGTCTTGTGATTGTTATTTAAGTATGGATGTATGAAGTGTGTAGCAAAAATGTTATAAATAGTCTTAATCTTTATTAAAGTATAACGATGGCTTAAGGTGTATGGTAAAACTCAAAAGAGTTTATGTTTATGCCTTATTAATTGTTATACTTCTTACTGTATATGAAAAGAAAAAAAATTAAAAAAAAATTTTTGGTATTTATATAGTTAGTTTTGGTATTTATTGTAGGTTTAGTTATAGTTTTATAAATATATAAATAAAAATGATAAACATACATACATATCAATAAAATAATACGTAAATAAATAAAATCCAACCAGATGGGAGACCTCGCCACGGGAGACCAAACGGCCGAGGCTTTGATTATATACTTGTTTAACCAGATGAAAATTAAACAAAATACGTTTAATAAAGTAATTATGATGTAAATTAGTTTTATTTATTTTATTTAAAAATATAAAAATATTTGAAAGAACTTACAAAAATACTATTTCTTGCACGACTTCATGGGTTTCATTTATTTTGAGTAGGTAAGTTATCATTTACTGATCAAATAACTAAAGTAATTTTTAAAATAATAATTTTCTCCTGATCGAAAGATGATGTAATAATATTTGTATTTTGTCTCCCATAGTTTCGCCAAAACTCCCTAGTAATAAACTGACAACACCGGCTAATCATACTAACGAACGAACATAACAAATTAAAAAATCGTGTTTTCATACAATAATAGTGGTTAAATAACAAAACTTATTGATGAAAAGTGATCTTGGTGTTATCATACTGTTTTCTCACCTACTTAATTGCGACACAATTTAACAATTAATTATTTTTCGTGAGCACGTTATCCCTAAGTAATTGAAATTACGCTGACGTAGGTGAACAGGCAGGAAATGGGCAGCAGCATCTTCCTGATAACAACAATTACACAAAAAAAAACTGCGGTTGCCAACCCGCTCGCCAAGCGTGGCAACTATGACAATATACCCCCCATGAACAATAACACAAATAGACGGCCCCCAGTCCACGGCGGCCCCGCTATTCCTGGCTACGGTGGCGACCATGGTAACGGCGGGGCAGGGGGTGCTAAGAATCTCCGGTGGAGGTTCGGTTGCCACCTACGACGACTCGACCTGGCAACATTTAACGCACGCACACTGAGGACTGACGAGAAGATCCTGGAGCTGGAAGAAGAGATAGACAAGTTGCACTGGAGTATTATAGGATTATCCGAGGTCCGAAGAGAGGGGGAGGACACGGTGATTCTCGAATCCGGCAACTTGTTCTATCACCGGGAGGGCGACCATCTGTCCCAAGGAGGTGTCGGATTTATCGTCCACAAGTCTCTCGTCAACAACGTTGTAAAGATTGGGAGTGTGTCGACGAGGGTCGCGTACCTGATACTCAGAATCACCAAACGGTATTCGCTGAAGGTCATACAGGTTTACGCACCAACCTCGGCACATCCCGATGAGGAGGTGGAGGAAATGTATGAGGATATTTCCAAAGCCATGCATTCCTCCAAAACCCACTACACGGTGTTGATGGGAGACTTCAACGCAAAACTAGGCACAAGAGAAAACGGTGAGCTGAAGTTAGGGAAATTTGGAGTAGGGCAACGGAACCGAAGGGGCCAGCAGCTGGCCGACTTTATGGAGAAAGAGGGACTCTTTATGATGAACTCTTTCTTCCAGAAGCGGCCCCACAGAAAGTGGACCTGGTCGAGCCCCGACGGTTCGACAAAAAATGAGATTGACTTCATTATGACGACCAGACGCCAACTGTTCAGTGATGTCTCAGTGATCGCAAAGGTGAAAACTGGCAGCGATCACCGAATGGTTAGAGGCACACTGAACCTAAACGTTAAGTTGGAGAGGTCTCGTCTAATGAAGTCAACGCTCCGTCCCCCTCGTGCTCTAATCCAGAATCCCGAAAACTTTCAGCTCGAGTTACACAACCGCTTTCAGTGCCTACAAGATTGCAATGCAGTGGACGATATGAATGACAAGCTCGTGGAAACTGTCCATGCGGTCGGAGCTAAGTTCTGCAAGACCCGCCGCAGAAGAACACAAAAACTCTCCGATCACACTCTTAATCTCATAGCTGTTAGACGGGAGATGAGGCTGCAATCGTCAACAGACTTGACAGCATACAGGCAACTGAACAGACAGATCTCCAAATGCATGCGGCGAGACTTACGCAACTTTAATACTGCTCGTATTAAAGAAGCGATCAAGCGGAACCAGGGCTCCAAAGTCTTTGCCAGAGATCTGTCTGCCCGTAAGAGCCAACTGTCAAAGCTGAAGACTGAGTGTGCAGCATCGTTTCCGGGACACCTGAGATTTTGAGTGAGATTGAGAGGTTCTATGGGCAGCTGTACACATCATCGTTGGAGCCACACGTAAGTGTGAGTAACGATCCAAGAGCAAGTCTTATCCGACACTATTCCGATGATATCCCGGACGTCAGTCTAAGCGAGATTAGAATGGCTCTCCAGCACCTTAAAAACGGCAGGGCCCCAGGCGAGGATGGAATTACAGCGGAGCTTCTGAAAGCGGGTGAAACACCGGTACTAGAAGTCCTTCAGAGGCTCTTCAATTCCGTCCTCCATGGTGGCACTACTCCAGAGGCGTGGAGCAGAAGTGCGGTGGTCTTGTTCTTTAAGAAAGGCGACACCGCTCTCTTGAAGAACTACAGACCGATTTCCCTTCTGAGCCGCGTCTACGTGCTGTTTTCGAGAGTCATTACAAATCGTCTCGCACGCAGACTCGACGACTTCCAGCCTCCCGAACAAGCTGGTTTCCGAAAAGGCTTCAGTACCATAGACCACATACATACCCTGCGGCAGATTGTACAGAAGACTGAAGAGTACAATTTGCCACTTTGCCTGGCGTATGTGGACTATGAGAAAGCCTTTGATTCCGTCGAAATTTGGGCGGTGCTGCAGTCCCTTCAGCGGTGCCAAGTTGACTGTCGGTATATCGAAGTGCTGAAGTGTTTGTACAGTAGGGCTACGATGGCTACCCGAGTACAGAACCAGAGCTCGAAACCTATCCAACTGCAGAGAGGTGTAAGACAGGGTGACGTTATATCCCCGAAACTCTTCACCGCTGCTTTGGAAGACGTTTTCAAGCTACTGGACTGGAAAGGATACGGTATTAACATCAATGGCGAGTACATCACTCACCTTCGATTTGCCGACGATATAGTCCTTATGGCAGAATCGCTGGAGGACTTAAGCACTATGCTCAATGACCTCAATAGTGCCTCCCAACGGATAGGTCTTAAGATGAACATGGACAAAACAAAGATCATGTTTAATGTCCATGTCACACCTATGCCGGTAGTTGTTGGGAGCACTATGCTCGAAGTTGTTGACGAGTACGTTTACCTGGGACAAATAGTCCGACTAGGTAAGTCCAACTTCGACCGAGAGGTCAATCGACGGATTCAACTCGGCTGGGCAGCGTTCGGGAAATTACGACATATCTTCTCGTCAGGTATACCTCAATCTCTAAAAACTAGATTGTACAACCAGTGCGTGTTGCCAGTGATGACTTACGGATCTGAGACGTGGTCCTTCACTGATGGCCGTATGAGGACGCTCAAGGTCGCTCAGCGAGCTATGGAGAGGGCTATACTCGGAGTTTCTCTGCGTGATAGACTCAGAAATGAGGATATCCGCAGTAAAACCAGAGTGACCGAGATAGCCCAACGGATTAGTAAGCTGAAGTGGCAATGGGCCGGCCATATAGCTCGAAGAACCGATAACCGATGGGGAAGAAAGGTTCTCGAGTGGCAGCCTCGTACCGGTAGGCGTAGTGTAGGGCGACCCCCCACTAGATGGAGTGATGACCTGGTAAGATATGCAGGAAGTCGATGGATGCAGGTGGCTCAGGACCGTGCTTTGTGGCATTACTTGGGGGAGGCCTATGTTCAGCAGTGGACTTGTGAAGGGCTGTAATGATGATGATGATGTAGGTGAAAAGCGAATCTACGAATTTTAGTAGACTTTATTTGGGCCGTTCTGTACGGACAATGTGGCATCTAGACAGGTAAATAATCAAAGTTATCAATAATAATGTATAGTTTATGAAACAATCTGTCTTCTAGAAAATAAAAATACATAACTATATATGTTTATAGTTTTTATTTTATCACACATGCTCCTTTAAAGTAAATTCGAGCAATTTTGGTGTAACTTCTAAATTGTATGGATATTATTATACACCGCATAGTTTTGTGAGGCTTGAGCCAAAATTACTCGAATTTGACTTAAATAAACAAAAATTTCAAAAGTTACAGAATATAAAGATTTAAAATTGCAGAAAAAGCTTGATATGGGCGCCCGTTGTGGCGCTAGTAGTATACACTCCTAGTATACAGTCAGTAATCTATGATACACTCGTAGACGCGTGTTTCATTTTTATAGTTCAGAGATAACACAGATTACCCCCTAATAGATACCGCATCATGGAATATTTTTTGTTCTGTTTCGATTTCGCCAAATTTCGTGGCATGCATGAGTTGCAGGGGACGTGTCAAATGCGCTGTGATTGGATTATTCAAGGTTGAACTTAGAATGCTCCGAACCATAGTGATGGGACAGGGTGGGGACGTTGATCGATAAGTTAGGTATAAAAAAATTGATCAATTTTTATTCGAAGTTCATTAAAAAATAAAACAATGTGTATAAATAAAACAATGTGTGTGTGTAATCTAATGGTTTCTTAAATTTACGCGAACACTACACGTTGAATAAAACTATATATACGGGTTTTATTGCGTTTAATTAACTTATGGTTACGGAGGGGGGGGGGGGTTATTAGATGTTCGACGTCTCACTGTCATAGTTAGCCCGGCTACATTCAGTTTTTGAATATTGATTTTTGTTCCGATCTACATAGAACGAGCTTACTCGGTCGCTGGGACATAGGCGTGGGACCCAAAGCTTGTTGTCTCGCAATACTTGCTTGACGTCATGAAGCTCGGCGGCTAGATTTTTTCTGTCATAGATAGCTTGTGCTCTCTGAAACAAAGATTTGTCCACGGTAGCTAACTGTGAAAAACGATGGTGAGATTCACCATTTAAATATCGGTTGGTATGGTTTTTTTCCTATACATAGTGTGACTAGTAGTGTTATCAGGATTTCGGATGACTAAAACATCTAGGAAAGCTAAAGAATTATTTGCGTCTTACTCCATTGCGAATTGTACTTTAGAGTTTATGGAGTTAAGGTGGTCTAAAAAAGCAGTTGTTTTGTCAGATGGTAAAATTGTGAAAGTGTCGTCTACGTACGGTTTGTAGAATCTTGGATTTACAAGAGAAGTAAGAAGGGCTATTTCCTCAAAGTCCTCCATGAATATGTCTGCGACTATAGAAGATACAGGTGAGACCATCGCCACACCATCAACTTGCTTGTAGATCTATTCCTTCTACAATAGATAGCCAGATGTGAAGCAGTGTTTGAGTAATACTGCATATTCTGCAGGCATGTTGTTATCTTCTGGCTTCCTAGTTACAACTCAGATGCCGTTTTCAATAGGTAGGCATGTGAATAGTGACTGAACACCAAATCTAATCATAGTTTCATTATCAGCGAGATGTAGGTCTTCTATATCACTAACAAAATGGTGTAAATTCTTTGTGTGTGCTCTGGTATGTCATCTCGGTGGTGACAGTATTTTTGCCAAGTTTTGTACCTAAAAGTAGTTTTATTAGTTAATAAACCATACGTTACGTGTTTCAAATTTAGATGTACTTAATAATAATAACAAGATATTACTGAAGTACACCTAACACTAGAATAACAATAATCACATTATAACTTTCACTTGTTTTATAATTTATAAATCCGTTAATAATAGTTTAATTTGGACGTTTAACTTTCGCCTAAATATTAGAATATCACGTTTCAATCAACCACTTAATGCTATTACTTATCGTGCAATCTACATTGCTTCTATACTTTTAAATGTAAAAGTCCATACTGAAAATATAGAGATAGTATAGCGGAATCCAACAGCCTTCTACGGTTTTTCATAATATGAAGATTGTCTTCTGTGAAGTGTCTTGAGCATAGCACACTATTTTTGATGGGAAACCATTAGTCCCCTCGATATGTAGCGTCGTTCCACATCTTTTTTCCTTTAGGGGCATTTAGGAAACCTATAACATATAGGTACCACAATTATACGACGCTATTTGTATAAAATAACGACAACAAAAAAAGTAAACGATGACCAAACAAATATCGACTTATAAGACACAACACTATCGATACACGTGCTGTCGTTAGACAAAGACAACTATTTTGATTTACGTAATGAGTGAAAGGGACATTTCAAAAAGATTTCAACGGGTGCTTAATTGATATCACTTTGCACCATTATATTACCAGTATAGGTTGAACTCCGGTGTATTTGAAATAGGTTAACGTGATATGAATAGAATTTACTTACCAATGATATATTATGCCAGCTTTTTGATAACTGGTTGTCTTAGCCGACTTGCCACACCATTTTACTGCACAGGAAGTCATTTGTAAAGTATTTTGGATACAAAATTATTTTTAAATTTCCAAAAACTCGGACGTGTCTACGGTTCACAGTCTTGGTCGACAATGATTTCGTGATTCTTATCGTAGCTACAAGAAGTATGTGTTGCGCGCGTTTGTGGCCCTGAATGCGGAATCTATTAGGGGGTATTCTGTGGGAGATAAGTACCTGACATTCTTCTCTCGGTAGAGTTTAATTGTTTACTGTGAGTCGGAGGAAGAATTTGATAATGAATGATCCATTATAATGTACTTTCTGCAATGTATTTTGTAAATTATAATAAATAAATCGCTTATTCAATACAATCCGTTAATGTTAATAAACAATAATATTGTAAGTAAATAGGTGTAGATAGGTTACCTAGACAGTATTCGATCTTCGAAAACTGCACACTAACGCGTACATAAATAACTAAATATTGCAATAGCACACCACATTACGATTCGACGTTAAAGTAAGATGGCATGATTCAACTATCGCAAGCGTAAAAGAGACAAATGTAATTTGCGACCGTGCGTCATCTTGTGTAGTAGGAACGATGTAGAATAATTAATCAGATATGACATTATACCGTACACCGTGATTTACGTCTAAAAATGCGATTCACTCATGAGTTCATGTAGTAAAAGTAATAAAGTATTTAAAATGAATTAAAAGTAGGAAAATAAAAAAATATTCATTTTATTAAAATTTTAATATCAAATAAAGTGCTGTAACAATTATACACGTACGTATATACCACCCCGTTACGACGTAAAACAAATAAATGAAACTTATAATTATTAATGATATAGTTAATTTACCCTTCCCTAAAACAAGAAATATGTACACTATTTGAATTGACGATACTCAGAAGAGATCTATCTGTTTATTTTATATTCTTTGATCTGACGCAATATCACTTCTCTTCGCTCGTTTATTTATCCCTCTTGATATTTTCTGACAATATATTTTAAAATACGTAATTTTTGAATTCGTAAAAAATACGAAATAACTTAAGGAAATAGTAAACGAAAGAAATATGAGTCCTATTGACTTTTGTAAATCACTCTAGTGTAGTTTCTGCAGAATCTCATCACATACGACGGCATTTTCGGTGCAAAAACAAAACCAAATTACCTACTTTCTACGGCGTTGTCAATGACGCGACGATAGCGCGTCGACTGATCTCAGGTTTGCTAATTAGCATAGTTTTTACGTGCCACTTGCGGTACGCGTATAACCTATCTACCTCTTTTTCCTATAACGTCATTGTTAATAAATAAAGATCACAGAGTACATTATATATACCTGGATAAAGATTATGATGAAGAAACGAGCAACCCGTCACCTGCGAAACCTGCGATGCCGAGAGCGCGAGCGATATTTTTATTCCTTTTTTGTTGACTGACGCGTATTGTCTCGTCAAATCGATGACTGACTACTTTTGTATGTTTAAAATAATATTTAATACCCTTATAAAGGACATTGTTCCGCGTCCATACAATGTTCGCCTAAGAACCAACAGTAACAAAAAATACCCTTTTAAGTCCGAAATTATACATAATTGTATGTAAGAACAATAACTCCTGACGGACACTTCCGAAAACAGAGATATTAGCAGTTATCGTAGAGAATTTGAGGTTATCTTTTATTTTTATGAAATATTACTATGTTATTGCTAATGAAAGCAGTTCAGTCTTAGCCTAGCACCTATACGGTAAATAAAACTCAGGTTGTGATTAGGTATTTGTTTTATTCATACCAATTAAATACAATTTATACACTCATTTGGCAACCAAAGTAATGATTGAAACTATCAACCATCATTACTTTCGAGCAAAATATTATTCAAGAATTGAGCAGGGGGTTGATATTTTCTTGGTATCGAGCCCAACTTAAATACCATATTATGGTCATAACATGGGCGCAGCGACCTATAGCCCAACAACACAATTACAACGATACTTTTTTATTGCCTCCCTCCCAATTTCTGACTCATCAACCAAATTGTATACAAAATAAGTTTTGCTGCTAATATGGATATGGCGGCTATGTATTCTCCCTCTCAAGAGCCATACATTTTCAGAATGTAGTAAATGTAATTCCATAGATTACTGACTGTTCACTAATCGGTAATCAACTCCTGTTCGAACTCCATGCAAACTTCAACAACATAATTACTGATCGCACGTCTAACGCCTATCTATTTCATCATGTTGTCATCTGTCAACATAATATTTTTTTTGCGTGGCACGATGTTGATTGGCCAATGAGAGTACTATTATTTATACTATTTATTAGTATTGTTATTTTTAATGAATACACATGATTTTACTGTATTATAAAGTATAATATAATATATATAATATATAAATTAATAAGTATTGTAAGGTATTTTAAATTATTAACGTTTTCAAAATATATTTGAGTTTATGACAACTTTCGAAATACTGTTAAATGTAAGAGTTATTGTGTGATTGACCAAATCACAGGAGTCCAGACGCAGCAAATTAATAAAAAATACGTACAAAGCTTAACATCTAAAAAGTCCTTTTTGTTTTGACTCCAAAATTCAGAAGTGTCCGTTACTATCTAATGAATGTTATCTAATGCATAATTATTAATTAAGGATAAGAATTTTAGTAATTGTCAAATTTATGTTGGTTCTTAGGCGAGACTTAACAATCTCCTTTATGAAGTGTAGTAAATGAATGGCACATTATTTATTTTTTCCCCATACATTGCAATCGACTGACCAGCTGGGTGCCATATTTAGCTGTTATAAGTAATTGTTATTTATGTGCAATATACGAGTTGTGTAACTGTTTTCGGCCTTGGTAAATTCATTTTATTACCTCGGCAGGTACGACACCTTTGATAGCGCAACTAAGACTCCTGCTCTGTTTCGCTTGACAGACCGCAATACTATGTATGCTTGTATACACAAAAATTGTAATGAAATATATTTGTAAAAACTAGCCTTAGTAAATTCAAACACTTTTTTAGACGCTGGATTTCCGTCCGACATAAAAATGGAAAAGAAGGACTGAACCCGTATCATTTGTTATACATATTTTCAGTTTCACATTTATATTTTTATTATGTAGGTATATTAGATAAAAATAATCTAAAAGGAAAGAAAAAGAAGAAGCGAACATAAGTAAAGTTGTTTGTTTGTTTCAATTGTCCGATTATTTATTTTTAATAACGTAACCTACATACCTAATATTATTTTCTCCTGTATCGTAGAGGCAGTTTAAATCTACAAATAGCACAAGTACAAACATCTAGACCCGAAACATTTATTTGTATATTATACAAATATTTGTTCAAACCTACAGCCTTTTCCGCCACAATCCATTGCCAAGCCACAGCGTCACGGAGCCGTCAGTAACCTTTGCAGCGTATGAAAATCATCAACAAAAATTAAAAATTGTAAGTAAGTTACGATCTTTGTACGTTTAACTGACAGAGCTAAAATGTAACATTTTCGTGAAATACACACAATAAGTAAATATAAACAGGACTATTGCATCATTAATTTAGCTAAGTAATAATCGCAACCGTCACAGTATAAAAGGAGTTATATATTATTAGAGTAATTTAGTAACAGCTATTGGGCGACAATGTAACAATGAAATTTCTGGTACAGGCGGCATGTTTCATAGTGTTTAGTCGTTTGGATTTGATTAAACGATAACGTAAATTATGAGCAATTTCTCTTTATGAAACATGTTTACAGCAGAATTTACTCTAAGCAATTATTTGCCGCTTAGCCGTGGTAGGAGTCGGTTACAGAAAATACATATTTAATTTTACTACCTGTTAGTCTTTAGTTTAAAAAAATCTTGGAAATAACAGCTGATTTCTTTTTGATGCATATTCGGGGATTATTATCATGTAAAATTAACAATATTTTTTTAATCGGAAATGCTACGCTACTTCAAAGTTACATCGTCCGTTCGATCTCGACCTGTCAGGATCGCATCCTCTGAGCGGCCAGACTTCAGTAGCGGTATAAGTGTTTATTAGATGGTGGAGCCATGCTGCAGCTATATTATATGTGCAGCACGGGTGGGTTATGGAAGAATCAACTTCTCGCACAGTATCAGCGTGATACAGCAGACTATGTTGGGTTAGGCGGGTGTTAAGCACTCGCCGTAAATTTCATAGAATGGGAAACCCATACGTAAGAGGCGACAGAGGGAAAGAAATCAGATTGGCAGCAGGGTCTTCCCCACTAAAAATAAAAATAAAACTGCGGTTGTCTACTCACTTCCCAAGCTTGGTGACTATTGCCCCTATGAGGCAATCTATAGCGGAGGCCTATATTCAACGGTGGATTTTAATAGGCTGTAAGGGTACGGGTACTTTTACCTCATTGGTGGACGAAAATATCGTGAGGAAATCTGTATATTTTAGAAACAAAAATATTTCATAGACATGTGAAGTCCGGTAACATGCACAGGAGAAGGAACTATTGCTCCATAACTCTTTCAAAAATAAGAGTCGTCACATGCCCAGGAGTAAGGCGTTTGAAGGCCGTAAATAACTTACTAAAAGTAGTCATTACTCCTGTCCTTTTTTCTTGATTCTGTAGTGTGTTTGTCGTTTGCCTTCATTCCTGGGGTTTAACTTATTTTTGTAAATAAATTGTTTACCTTTGCACGTGTGACTTCTTTAGTTGTATACTTTTGCGGTAAAACATTATGGTAATATAATATTTGTCGTCTAAGATCAAAGAAGAAGTAAGCATTCAAGAAACCGCAAGAAGAGTATTGACATAAGTTTTTATTTCCACATTCTAGTTCATATAATTACTACCCGCTTAACTATTTCTGTCGCTAAGCAGCAGTGCTGCGACTTGAAGAGTAAAAGAGCCAATGTGAAACCGTAATGTCTTAGTCCTCAAATATGACAACTCATTTAACATCTAAAGTCTGTCTAGCAATGAAGCAGGTATTCTAAAAATGAAAGCGCGACATATATATCCGAGAATTAACTATTTGATATTATCAAAATGAAGTCATCCCAATATTTATATAAAAATCTTATACGGATAAAAGACAAAACATGATTTGATCTTGACGAGCCCCCTTTACAAATGCATTCACTGTCGTGCAACTTTCAGAGATAACTTTTAAATATGTAGCTATTAGATGCTGGAATGACATTCCTCCATCTTAACGTGAGTGTAATTCGAAGTTTAATCTTCCATCAAGCTATAAAATTATTTATTATACTCACAAAGAGTCTCAATCTTGAGCCTTCAGCAGATATGATTCTTTCGGCATCGTTAAGCAGTATAATATATTTGCTGTTATTGTATACTTACATTTTTTTTGGCTGGTGTATTTTTATACATAGAACTTATGTCTATATTCAAATCAATCATGAAATTAATGATTTAGACATATTGATGTAAGTTAATTATTTTATTTAATTTATTAATAACTGGAAACAAAATATCACAACTTTTTGTACTTTACGTTAGAGGGCACGGTTTAAAAAAGTGAAACTTAGATTGTCAGCGAAGTTTAATTTATTACGCAACGGGTAAAACTAATGCCATCAAAAACATAACTTGTAAAAAAACTAAGTCTCGCAACTCAGTTCTTCTACCGTAAAAAGTTGTGAGATCCATGTAATACCAAGTCGTTTAATTTATTCAGTCTCTACTTAAGGGTCCTTCTGTTTTAAGTTATTACTTAATTAGCTAACCCAACAACATTTTATAGTGACCATGTCTACGTTAAAAAATCCTATATGTTTCAAATAAATAGATTGAGATGGCCATCGCATGAAAACACAATGTATCTCACAAGTAATACACATTATATTAAATTAGATTGCTCAGTGCGATTGCCAAGTCAATCTATATATTTAAATCCTTTATGAGACGAAAACTTCACACGCTTTAGCCGCTGACTTACTCACGCTCCCAAGAAACTAAATTTTCAAGAGCCGGGCTAACAATTGACATATACCCAGCATTCCTCTTGAGACACCTAGTATGTATATTCTAAGGAGGTATAAAATCTTCACTTATTGGTTAAAATGATTTTCCGGAAATAAGCAATATTTTCCTGTTCTAAACCCTTCTTTTGCGGTATAAACATTGTTTAAACTTCTCTTATCATTATGATCATCATTACAGACTATCGTAAGCCACCGGTGAACATAAGAGTCCGCCAAGAAACGTCACAAAGCAAATTCAAGTAGGTATGTGAGATTGATACTAGTAAGAAAGAATAAATAACATAACCTTTAAAAATAAAACGAACAGATAGAAAGTAATGTCTCTCCAGGAGTGATCTAGGCTGTATTTTATCGAAAAAACTTTTCAAAACATTGTAATTAAAATGAATGTACAATATTATCTTTTAAGTAGAATACAAAAATAAATAAAATACACAAAACAAGTATAAGGAATTTGATAAAATTAACATTTCTAAACAGTTAACACTGAATTCCTTACTAAATTTTCTATTAACACCGACGTTTGAAAGCAACTAGCGAATAACCTTTAGATAAATTGTTCATTCAGATTCTGAGCAGGTTCATTGGATTAATTCCGGGCAATTTGTTTATGTAGCCGGCTGGGTTTATTTGGTTTCAAAATTGAGCATTTGTATTTGATAATAGATAGAATTGATTTGATTTAAACGCTTCCAGAAAATTAAAAAAAGGGAATAGGAGGTTCCTAATCAAATTCAGAATAATGTGTACATTTTAATGTAACTGATTTCAGTGAGCGTATTTTGTCATTCTTTAATCGAAATGTACGTAAATTTTTACAGTTACCGTTACCTTTACGGCCTGTCAAAAGTCCGCTGCTAAACTCAGGCCTCACCCTTTTTGCCATTATTTTGCCATATAGGAAGAATATTTGCCATAGTTGCCACAATTGGCAAGTTGACAAGCGGGTTGATGACTAAAATTATTTATTTTTTAATAATATTTAAAAAATGCTATTACTAACTGGCTTATATCCCTCTGTCGACTCTTACGAAACCTACGTCACGATATCTGTTAAAATAGTCTTAAAACTCCGCTATATATATATATATATATATATATATATATATATATATATATATATATATATATATATATATATATATATATATATATAACATTTAACAAAAACCCTGTGGTTCCCGTTATATAATAATTATTAGTACTATATAATAATATATTGATAGAAACATTTTCGTTTTCAGAAAACGAGACCATTATTTGTTTTTAAATTTGATTTAAAAATTATTTGCAAATTGTATGCGGTTTCATTTTCTCTAACTCTCACGAGTATTGGTAATGCGGGATCTTTGACAATCCTCTTACTCCTCCGCCAATGCAGAGATAATAAAACCACATACAATTTTCAAATTAATATTTATTTTAATTCTTTTTAAATTTGTCTTTTTGAAAAAAAAATTCTATAAGCTTGAATACTGATTCTTTTGATTTTTGATGAGAGTTTTTGAGATATCGTCCATTGTTTTATTTTCTCAAAAATCTCTACTTTAAGTTAGCGTTCCTACCGTTGTTGCTAGAAATACCTCGAAAGTTGTTGGTTTTTATATTTTTTTTATTTTTCGAACAGTTGTTTCATGCGGTGAAAATAAATTTGTCCCAAAATCTAATGTATTTTTTAATAAAAAAAATGATTTGTATTACTTTTTTACGTTTAAAAAAATTGAGCTCCAACTTTGATGACCTACAGTGAAAAAAAAATGTACTGACGTAAACTGGCAAATAATTTGCAAAACTGCTCCAATTACTGCAGATTCAGAAAAGGTATAACACTTACATCAATTGTTTAAAAACATGTCGAAATTACCATTTTTATCATTAAAGGTAGCGCTAATTGATATTATTGGCAATAATTATTGGCTTAGTTATGGGATATTGCCAAAAAACGGAATTTTTAACTAACGTATTTATTAAAGCAGATGCTAGAATTGTTTCCCTATAGTTCGAATACATAATCTACATCTTCTGATAAAATTAGTTTTTAATCTTCTTAAACCTATTTGCGATATCTCTTGAGCCGCTATGTTTATTCGGTTACGGAGTTCCCTTTCGTTGTGGATTGCTTTTAGGTACACTTTATCCTTGAGACAACCCCAATAAAAAAAATCCGAAGGATTTAAGTCAGGGGATCTCGGGGGCCATAAGATTGGCCCCAATCGCCCAATCCACTTTCTTGGGAACCTGTCGTCAAGATAGGCTCGAACGTCTCGAGCGTAATGTGCTGGGCAACCGTCGTTTTAAAACCACATCGTTGCCCGTGTTTGTAGTGGCACAACCTCTGGGAGCGTTGGCAATTGGTGTTGAAGAAATGCCAAATAGTTTTTACCATTTAATATAGGAGGTAGCTCTACTGGTCCTAATATTGAACCATTGAAGATTCCTGTCCATAAATTGATTTTAAACATGTATTGTGAACGGTCTTCTCTGGTTTCATGCGGGTTCTCTAACTGCCAACTATGAATATTGTGCAGGTTAAGATATCCGTCCCTTCTGCACTGAGACTCATCAGTCCACAAAACTTTATGAAAAAAGTCGGGATCTTGCCTATTTAGTTCCAGCATTCGTCGGCAAAACAGCATTCGTTTTACATAATCACCCTCAAGGAGAGTTTGCACTCTTTGAATGTGGTATGGGTGAAATTGATACCTTTTTTTTAAAATACGATGAACCGATGATTTCGGTATTCCAGTGCGGCTTTGTATCATACGAACCGAAGTCGAGGGATCATCTTCGCGTTCCTGTAGCACGACATCGTCCTCGATTGTTCGCGGTCTCCCAGATTGAGAACCTCGAGTTCCAGGTATTCTGTCCTCCCTATAGGCAGAATCTAATCGTTCAATCACCTTCTTTATCTGTATCTTCTCTATCTGTTCTTTATCTATATCTATACGTCGGATGTCTACGGTCTGGATACCGTTCGGGTACAATCTTGCAGCCAACCTTGCGTTTAATGAGACTATGCCTCGAGTAGAAACTTGCCTGGTTTCGCCGTAAATCAAGTACATGTCAGCGTACTCACGATGTGTAAAGTGACTAACAGCGCCTCTTCGTGGATTTTCCATTATTAGTACTTTCGCAACAAAATCAATCAGTTCAACAACAGTCCGAGTAGTAAGCAAATCAAAGTCCAATTAATAAACGCCGAGTAGTCACCACCGAAGTCTGAAGCTACCTGTGCTAGACTGAGATAGTTATTCACAGCTATCTCGCTCAGTTTATGACCGGAAAACTGGTTTATGGGATGCTAAACACAATAACTAAACAACATTTCTTTTCATTGCCTTTGAAAAAAGAATTCGTTTATTCAATAACATAGTAGAGCTTCCTGCTGAGAGCACTACCCTTAATAATAAAAATGGTAATTTTGATAGTTGATATAAGTGTTATACCTTTTCTGAATCAGCAGTAATTGGAGCAGTTTTGCAAATTATTTGCTAGTTTACGTCAGTGCATTTTTTTTCACGGTAGATCATAAAAGTTGGAGTTCAACTTTTTCAAAGGTAAAAAAGTAACACAAATCAATTTATTTTATTAAAAAATACAATAGATTTTGAGAAAAATTTACTTTCAACGCATGGAACAACTGTTCGAAAAATAAAAAAATATAAAATCCAACAACTTTCAAGGTATTTCTAACGACAACGGTAGAAACACTAACTTAAAGTAGAGATTTTTGAGAAAATAAAACAAATGACGATATCTCAAAAACTAAAATACTTTTACTAAGGTAATTCTTTTTCATCTGCAAGACCTAAGGCTAACCTATCTTCCATATCACTCTGACGTGATATTTTTGGGACACCCAGTATATGCATAATCGGCGTAATAAAAACGTTTAAACGTTTTGCCCGCCAAGAGAGGCATTTAGGTTAAATTTTGCTGTAATAAAAAGAAAAGGAATAGTCTTTTCTGAAATATTCCAACTAGAATACGTATTATAAGTTAATTGTAGACACACACAGATACACGGACATAAAATCAACTTCATGGTAAGAAGATGCTATGGGCCATAAACGTTTACATCTATCCTCGATTAAAACTCAAAATCGTGACAACGCACATCGCGTTGTCAAGCCTAAGGTTTAAGAATATCTCGTTTCCAGTAAAAAAGGTATTTGGTTCTCTACACTCACTATATGAAATACACCAGTATATGCTGTTGTTTTACACCGGCATTCTAGGAAATTCGTGGTCCCTCCCCGGTAAAGCAATCCCATTCGTACTGCAACTATAATATGGCTACAACTTGGCTCTACCAACTTTAATATTGTAGGGTCGACTAGCTTGTATGAAATTTTTTATAAAAGTTAGGTTACGGCCTTTAAATCCTACACATGCCTTTTTACATTTCTGAAAGCGTTTTACGTCAAATAACGTTACTACATCTACCTTCGTTCACTGGCTTTATGCAGGCATCTTGTAGTTATAGCTCTAAAAGATTACAAGTAAAAAGATCATTGCACCCTTATAAGGATATTGATCTCCGTTCTTCTTTGTATATGTACTTTGTACTTTGACCTAATTGGAGTTCGAGACGTTCATTGTTTGCTCACGTCTCATATTTACCTTTCGGATACGTTTCCAGCTTTCAGTATGAATAGATTTGAATCTTGGCTTTTATCCTTGTTAAAATAAAATAATGCATTGGAAACTCTTACATCTATTTTCAGAGACCTCTATTACTACTCTCTCACTTTGTCTCTACCCTTATTAGAAAACTATAAGGTGCTGCTTTGCTCATTTCTGAGAGGGTTTAGTGCAAGGAAATATCCGCCGCGATATGCTATATAATGCATGTTGCCGCACTTCAAATCATGCCCCGTAAATATTTTATTTATTAGACATTCAGGTATACTCACAATGTTTTTCTTCAGCAGCGAGCATGTGGTGATCAACCCTTAAAAGTGCAGACGGGAATTGAACCACAATGCTCGCAAACACTGAAATTTAAACCGAACGCTTAGCCTCTGTGCTACCACGGTTCAAATATTTAGTGCAAGCCTAAAGTTTTACTTCGTCAGTTCTGCTTTTTTATACTACAATTAGTTGGATATAAAACTCAATATCAAAAATTATTATCAAAAGAATATAACAATTTTTATTTTAACTTAATTGAAGATCATCGTTCATTCCTATAGTTATGTTTTAAGCAAATGCTATAAAGCTTGGCATCTATACAGATCTCAAATTTCTTTTTCAATTTAAATTTGTATTAAACTTGGCCCCCTCTTTAACCCAACCTAGAGTAGTAAAGAACTAATGAAATCATTCCATTAAGATTTTTAATGGTCCCATTTAAATTGGAAGAAACATAGGGAACTAACTTTTAATAATTTAATAATAAAAATAATAAACTAAATTCAATTAGTCAAGTTTGTTTTACCTTTTAATGAAAGTTTAAAATAGAATAGAATATATTTTTATTCATTATAGATTACATGTAATTCATATTGAAAGTAATTTTTTACTTTACCACTGGTTCGGAAAAAACCATTATCCTGGGAAGAACAAGCAAGAAACTAAGCCAGATTTTTTTTTAAATTTACAATGTGAATGCTTTAAAAAAATTTTCAAAATTTATTTAAGAAACAGCTTGGAAACGAGCACCTCATTCCCAGGAGACATAATCAAAAATGTATTCATTTATATTATAATATCCCTTTTCATGCAGTTTTTGTTTAATTAAATATTTAAACTTGATATTTTAGAGACCTTGTATATTTTCTGTGACTTTGTTGTAATAGCGTATACATTGCTCCTAAAATGAATGAATGAGCTTGTATTTGTTCCTATAAAACATATAGTGTTTACAGAGTATATATCACTTTTTTTTCTTAAACTAACCCTATTTTGTGAACATACATTAAATCGTAAATGTAATTTTAATATAGTTTATATATATTACTCACGTTTATGTTTTTTGTGGAATAGATATTATACTATTAAACGGTCGCTGGAACCTCTTATGTTATTCCGAAAAAGAATCTGACGTAACAATTTCATTTTCTTATTGATATTAAAACGACAGTCATTTCCTTTTTTGTAACATTTAAGAGATTAACGATAAAACAATCGACCTGATGGTAAATGCCTCGAAAACCTATTTCAATTTAGCCTATGGAACGCTAATTATAAAATTTTACGACGAACGTCTGTTCCCTAAACTTTCAAGGACCTTTGGAATATTGTAACGAAATAATGTTATACCACACGTAATCAATAGTAATATTAAAAAGGATAAATTCGTTTGTATGAAATTAAGTTTTTATGTTCATCATCATCATCATACCATTATTATTCTTAGGCCTGTATTCAGCAGTGGACATCTTCACATATCCGCTGCTGTACATAGACCTCCACATCACATCCCCCAAGGAATGTCACAAAGCAAGGCCACAAAGAATCATTCATTGATTTCCTGCATGTTCCACCCCACATTTCGACCACCGGTACGGTAGCCGCCACTCGAGAACATTTCTTCCCGATCGGTTGTCAATTTTTCGATCTATGTGGCCGGTCCATTGCCACTTCAGCTTACTAATCAGTTGAACTATATCGGTTACTCTGGTTCTACTGCGGATATCCTCATTTCTAAGACTATCATACAAAGAAACCCATATGGAGGATATGAGTTTCTTAGCTCGCTAAGTAACCTTGATATTAATATAGTTTTTATCATACACATAGGATCAGTTCACAGCGAAACGTGAGGTGACGCGACAAGGCGCGCACTTTTTAGGATAGTGATACAAAATATATCTTTATTTTCTACACAATATTAGATAACATGAAATAGCTTCGCGGCGTAGTGCATTCTTCAAGTATCGTCGCGTCGCGTCGCGTCTCTGTGTGAACTGACCCTTATAGTTAAAGTACTAAGAAATAATAAATCTTATATTCAACAGACTTTTATTAATTTAAGTCTTGCTTTTTATATGTTTTTCCCTCTAAAATTTAATCTTAAGGAAAATTTCGTTCATGTCGTAAATTAAATTATCCGTAAAATTAAAATTAGAAAGGTTCTAAGAACAGATTTGTTGTTCACTGTGATTTTATAGGCTTGAAATATTTAGGCTAAATTAAACTTAATTAGAAAGGAATATTTTTATTAGACTACAGCGTAGCTAAATAAGTTATGAACCAGCTCCTTCCACTTGACCGCATCCAGCGCATAGCGGCTCGAATCGTCGAGACCATATAATTTCCAATTGGCACCATTCACTGGCGCAAGAGATGTTGCATCCCTTTGCATTTTCTTTGCCATTTACCACGGGGAGTTCTCTGGGGAAATGTTCGGATTGATCGCAGCTACCAAATTTTATAAACGCACATTGCGGCACAACTCTTGATACCATCTACAACATCTGGATGCTTGGCGATCCACTACTGTACATTTCACTAGGTGTTTTCTTCCGACCGCGACCGACCGCTCTGTGGAATAGTTAAACTTAGGGACCTTCGAGAAAATAGCTTACTCCTTTCCAAAAGGTCGACAACGCACCTGCAATTCCTCTGGTATTGCAGTTATTCATGGGCAGCGGTAGTCACTTAACATCAGGTGAACCGTATGCTCCTTTACCCCCTCTACTATAAAAAATAATAACTATGACTACCTACAGTTCTCTACACTCACTATACGAAATACAGCAGTGTTTTTTATGGTTAATGTAGAGAACCAGAGAACCTTTTTACTGGAAACGAGGCATTCCATCTTAGTCCTTTATGGTGACAACACATCTGCATGTTGATTCGTAATCGAGGATAGATGGGAATGTCTATGGACCACATCAACCACTTACCATCAGGTGGACTATGTACTCGTTTATCACCCAATCCTATAAAAAAATTCTCAGTAAGACTCTATGTTTTCACCCTTTCTTCTAAGAAAAAATTACTCAACAGTTCCCAAATGAAATAATTGAATTGCCAACCATCCAGTTTGCTTTTTAACTAACAGTTAAATTGCACTGCTTATATTTAACCTTATAAGCAAGAGAAATATTTTATAATGAAGTGTTTAACACTCCTATATACTAACTCGCCTGAAAATTATATACATTTTCAATACCATACGTGGTAGAGCCATGCCAATGATATATTATGGTTTTGGCACAAATCAATCGGCTCGACCGGAAAAAGGCCATGCTCTTACATAATACCAGCATGAAATAGCATCAGGAATGAGGTAGTATACTCTTCATCAGTTAATAAGCCGTAGTACGGTTACTAATAAATGAAGAAAAAACTTTAAACTTTCGAATCAATAAAGGTTTAAAAAAGAAGCTACAAAAGTTTGTATATATAGTATTAATAATTATTATAAAATTCAAACAACGTTATATCTAGGTCTTGGTACAAAAGGCACGGGATTCGCATCTGGTGACAACAACAATCTAACATTAACGTTAGCTCGTCGCCAACGATTCCACATAACGTAGTGATCTTTCCATAATAAATACACCGTAACCGAGTAGCCGCAAAGTACTATTGCCATGAAGAAATCCATAGCCGTTTCCGTTATTCGATGGGAAATCCCTGTAAAAAATTAAATAATTTATTAACAACTACCTGTGCTGGGCCTGCATCGCAATGGCATTTTTGTCACCAAAGTTTTATCGTAATCGGATGAATAGTATGCGCATAGAAAGCGAACAATTTCTTTGTCAGAAACCATTTATTCTTGCACACATCTTCTCATCAACCATTACTATTATAGCCTATCAAATGTCCTCTGCTGCACGTAGCCCTCCTCCATAAACAAACTGATAGCCGCTGTCACCACGCACGTGGATATCGTATACTCTTTCTTCTTCTTCTTTATCAGCCAGTAAAAGCTGTAAATGGGCCTATCTTGCTTGGCGTGCATGTTACCTCTTACAACTTTGTCATTGTTATCCGTAATCGGTGTAGGTATTTTAGGTCTGGTATGTAAGGAATAGTTATAACTACATTTATTGAAAAGCTATGAAACCTTACTGGCACCTTTTACGACACCCACGGGAAGAAATGGCGTGATGTATTTTCTTATCCCGTCAAAAAACGCCACCTCAATTATATCATTAATTAAAAGCGGTCTAGGTGCAACGCGAAACTCCACACTATTAACTTCCCGGTGGAAAGAACAAAAATATCATACGTTTTAATATTTTATACAGTTTTTCAATCGGCACAAAAATGACTAGACCGATTTTGTTCAAAATTTAATGAGGTTTAAGTTATTTAATTATGCGTTAAATGAAATTGGTCCCATGTCAACATCACTCTTTGTTCTCGAGATACAAGAGGCAAAAATTGAAACCGAACATACATACATACGTACATGTAAAATAGCAACACACGGACATCCTCTTAAAACCATACTATTCGACTCTAAAGACCTTGAAACGTGGAGATATATTAAAATTTTCAATTTGCTAAATCGGACCCATTAAAATAACTCCTCAATGAGAAGTTAATAATTCTTAGAATTAGGTAATAGGCCGAAAGTAGAAATAACTATTAAGAACGAGAATTTATTGTATATCAAATAATATTGTATATTAAATAATAAACAAATAAATGTTAAAACTACTCGATATATTATGTATGTGTTTGCTACATGTCAGTGCGTATCATGGCATGGCGCAGTACGGCTATATAACTTTCCCGGAAATAGGAAGTCCCGGTAGTATATACACCATATAGCTATCATCAGAAAGCGCTAAGGTAAACTTAATTTGAACAGCCTATGACCAGCACTGAAAGTTAGGCTAATAAATTTAATTTCTTTAATAGAATAAGTATGACAAACGAGTACACAGTTCACCTGGTGATAAGTGGATATTGTGACCTAAAGACATTTACTTTTATCCTCGATTATCCATCCCTGAAGACTAATACGGAATGCCCCATTTCCGGTATAAAGGGTTCTCATCATACGAAACACAATTAAGCTTTAATTTTACACCAGTATTCTGAGCGTGGTCCTACCCCGGTCGAGATGGCCCATTCTTACTACAACAATAATGCGGATGCAAAATGGCTCTTGTACGTATAAAATATCGTACTTAACATCGAGTTGCATGCTTCAAAATAAAATCTAATAACTTGCTTCTTTTCGAAGTCGGATAAAAGGTGACGTTTGTCATTAGTTACCGCCTTCAGTTACATTCTTTTATTTATAAATAGCATTGTAAAATATTCGTATTTTGGAAACGCACGAGTATTAAGTTTTATCTAATTTGTCTTTCGATAATTAATGACAAAAGAAAAAAAACACAAAAAAAAAGAAAAAAATGACAAACCTTCATCTTTTCTAGCACCTGCATCGAGCTTACCGAATTTGTTGCCCTCAATTACAAAGTACTGAGTGCCAATGATGCATATCGCCAAGAGGCCTGCGGTGACGGTGGACAGCAACCAAAAAATCAGACAGTCAGACTGTAAGAAAATATTTTTTTTATTAGGTATATTCTATTAATAAAACTACCTTTTTGTTTTATTATGCTTTGTTTTGCCGAGTAGTCACTGCGTAAGAGAATCAACTACCCCGTATCATCCTCTGCGTTTTGTAACACGCGACTGAGGGAAACCGCAACAAAACATGGACTGAATCTTGTTGATAAAAGCGCAAAATAATAAAAAAAAACTGCAATTACCAAGTGCGAAAACTATGGCAAATATCTCTCCTATAAGGCAATCTATGGAGGAGCTAAATATAATAATAACAATAATGTCCTCCAGACCGAACTTCGGCCAAGGCGGCCTGCCTCAACGGTGGTTAGCCATCGGCGCAGGACAGGATTATAGTGCCCCAATGTATTCGCAAGCACAGGTGCACTCTCTATTCCCCCACTCTCATAATCCGATGGGACGGTAAACCGACACGACCGGAGAGAGATCAGGCGTAGGACCAAAGGCTGTACGTGCTTTCCGAGGCACGGGGGTGAGACAACACCAATTTACTGACTGCGGGCAGCTACTGAGAATTTCTCGACGGCAAAACTCAATAATTGATTTCTTGGCCCGACCCAGGATTCGAACCCAGGATCTCATGATCTACAGTCACACTACTACAACCACTAAACCAACGAGGCAGTCAAGGAGGAGCTAAAATTAAGGAATCAAACCTATAAATAATAAGCCTAATCACTGAACTGTATATTATATGTTGCTGTGTGTCACCATGGTGCATAAATTGTTATATAAATAAATGATAAATAGCCTCATTACTGAAAAGAAAATTTTAAAGAAAGGAGCCCACTACATTCTTTCAGTAAGCGTCGGAAATTTCAGAGACACTCGATACATAACTTTAATTTCCGGCCATGTACGTTTTTTCAGATGTTATTCTACACGGCCGATCCCTAGTAATAGCAGTTTCATTAAATTTGAGTCAGGCCTGGGATCAAATTCACTTAGAATTGATATTCCGTTAAAGACGGGCTCCTAATCCCCTATCTTATCGGAGTAATGATAATAATGATGATGGCGATAATGATGAATATATAATATGTTTCAGCCGATTTTCGACCACGGCAAAAATTTCTGAATAATCAAAAGCTAGAAAAAAACATTTTTTATAGGATAAGAGTGACAAACGAGCACTCAGTCCACCTGACGATAAGTGGATGCTTTGGCTCATAGACGTCTACATTTAACCTCGCTTAGGAATCAAAATGCAGATGCGTTGTCACCCTTGAGGACTAAGATGGAATCCCTCTATTCCACCTTACGAGCCGCAGCAGCAAGGGGAAATATAATCTCAAATGGCTTAGCAAGATCCTTCGTTATGCCGAAAATATTGCAGCATTAATTTTCAAATAAATATATGGTAAAGTTGAGGATTAATATTAAGGATTATGTTAGACGAAAACACGATTTCGTAAAATTTTCTTGATAGAAAAAAAATCCAAAGTTACCTCCAAAATAAACAATAAACCGCTGTTATTCATAAAATACTTTAAATAAGATCATGAAACTTTGCATACTAACTGAACTAACTGTAAAGCAGTGCTTATGTTCTTTACTTTTTTTTAAATACCATTATTTTCACTATAAAAAGAAATTACCTAAACTATCGGCCTCTTGAAGCGTGATTCCTGCCGCCCGGTCACTTTTCTTCGGCCTTTGAAGGGGGAGGTTGTGTCGCTTACGATCAGAATATACATTACGCAACAGGACGATGTAAAATTAAAATGGGAAATAACCGTGATAAAAATAAGAAGCGACTGGCTTGGCGTTAAGAAACAGGCATAAATATGATAAACCTAATGAAATAAGTGTCTAACGACCTTTCTAGTTACAGTATTAGTGATTACAAACATGTCGGTACATAGCATACGACGCGCGGGCAAGTGAGGACGAAATTAGAATTTGAACTGACTTACTCTATCCCCTTAATCTGCTATTTTAAGCTGGTATTCTGTGAGGGCCTGGTCCTTCCCCGATCGAGCCGACCCAATCATGCTATAACTATAATAGCAGCAGTGTGGCTCTACTATGTAAACAAGGCATTACGGCAGGTATGGAGATTCAGATAAAATATTGTTTGAAACGCAATTAGCTAATTTTTGTCCTCTTCACTGAGAACTGATGTTTCACAGTTATACTGATTGATACCAAGACAATACAAGTTAATTATTAGTTTTATTAAAAATAATACTTCCACACTAGTATTTTGTGTACTTATTTCGGAGTTGTTTTTCATACACAATCCAGAACAAATTAATACCTTTACGGCAAAAACAATTTTGTCCATGCGGGACTCGCACTAGCAAATTTACCTCACAGTGGCGTGGCGTAACCAAACCCTTTGTCATTTCGCTATAGATACCAATAAATACAAACGATACAAAATTAAAAAAAATTAATCTCGATACTTCGCATTTTAATATCCTTCAGACAAACATGATGAAACAAACATGGACAGCCCATTGTTTCTATAAAACTGAAGTGATAAACGAATTTATAGTCTGGTGATGAGTCACTACTGCACACCTGAAGTCAACTTCAAGCTAAACAGACTTCAGATGCGTTGTTCCCTCTGACGACTAAAATAAAATGTCTCATAAAAATTAAATTCAACTGTCAGACATGGAAATCTCCCAGTGGAAGGGGGTTTTACAATAATTGTCATGATTTGCAGGCGGTTGGCAACCGCAAAATCGGACAACTATTGGGGTGATGGATTCCGTAGCTACCACACGAATAAAAAATAAGTTTAGTTTTCTAACGCAAGTCAAAGTATTTACGGTAATAAATATTAACGACCTCTCTCATGATCTGAAAAATAGTCTCACCTGCAAATGGGTCCTGTTACGAGGGTTACCGAACCACAATCGTAGTGCTTGCAGTACGGTATATCGAGGCGTGCGAATTGCTGGATAACTAAAATAAAATTTATTTATTAAGCATTTTGTACGTGGAAGAGCCATGCTCTTACAGAATACCAGCGTGTTAAAAAAATAGTAGCTCAATGCTGCTGTGATTCGTGTGGTATGTGTAGAGAAATGGAGACCCTTTTTACTGGAAACAAGGCTTTCAATATTATTCCTCAAGGGCGGCAATGCATCCGCATTTTTAATCTTAATCGAGGACTGATATACATATCTATAAACCACGGCATCCACTTATCATTAGGTGGACTGTGTGGATAAAAGAATACGTGAGTAAGCTACTTTAATGTGTAGTTCAAGTCTACTGTAAATAACATGAAGTCTTTTTTTGTAGAATATGGGAACGAGCATACACTTCAAATGATGGTAAGTGCATGCTGTGGCCTGTGGACATCTACAACTATCATCGATTAGGAGTCACAATACAGATGCGTTGTCACCTCAGAGGATTAATATGTTGCCTCATTTCTAGTTAAAAAAAAACCGGTTCTTCATACTCGTCACACGAAATACTGTATCAAATAGTTATTATTTTTCTGTAGAAAGATACGTTATTTTACCTTAAAAAAGAACGTAATTGCTACTTTTGGCGTAGTTTATTTAAAATATAATTTTAATAAAATATCTAAAGTAATATTATAGCTGCGGCAAATCTCAGTCAGGTCACACATTTACAGAGAGTACAAGCGTAGAATAACAACAAAAGACTGCTTTGTTGCGTATTATGGAAGATAAGACTAGAAAACACTTTTAACTCGTATCGGGCCACTCTATCTTAGTCCTTTGGGGTTACACAACAAATCTGCATTTAAAATCTTGGTCGAGTCTATATTAAATGTCTATAGGCGATAGCAACCACAACTCTCAAATGGCCTTAAGAGGGCATATTATGCGTTTCGCGTCGAAAACTACATGTTTTATGGTTTTTCCAAAAGCGATATCGTAACGACGTGAAGAGATTATTTGCTGAAAATTAGGGCTTTAGAAAGATGAAGTCTTTATTTAGTACATAGCAATGCAAAATCATAGTTTTTAATGACGGTTTTTTAGGGCGAAGACAATCCCTTCACAGAGTTTTACGAAAATATGCAACAGAGCAAAGATGTTTTATAAGTACATATACCGTGTTGCTAACACATCGCACCGTTCACAGTGACGCCAGTCTTTGATTCATGTGTGCGTGAGTACCACGTGACGCGCATATCTTACGTACCATGCCTGCATTAGTGTGCGTGACTTCGGTAATAATAGTGCGAATCGATTGCCCAAAAATTTGGGAGATTTTATATTTCATTCATATTGACATACCTGAGTGTAAAATATGTGTGCGGCGTGTGTATTTGTGTACCTATGTGAATGGGGATATACACACACAAGGGATATGGGTGGTTATGTGTGTTTTATGTAGGTACGAAAATCGCACTAAAATAGTGAAGATAAGTAATAAAAACTAGATATAATTAATGTAACAGTTAAAAATAAATCAAAAATCACATTAGATATTTATGTATCTAACATATATTGAACTAATCTATTATTATTGAATATATATAGAGTACTACACTTTCGTACCTTAAAACCCAAAATATTGCCGCGAAGACATTATTTATTTTTAATCTTAAGTAAAATGACGTACAAAAATAAGTTTGGTTAAGTTTAAACTTCGGCCAAGAGATAGCAAATGTTTTTTTTAAATTCATATATCGATACAGTTTCATGACTAGATCAAATCATTGCGTGAAATCAATTAAATCCTGCCACTAGAAGACGATAAAAGATTGTGTGTTTAAAGGCTACATTTTGTACTGTAAAACCTGTAAGTAAATAAATAAAAAAAACATATAAAATCAATGTTGATTGTGTATGAGTGTCCTTGACATGAAAGTGAATTGAACATTATATTATAATTATATAACAAAGAATAATATAACATAATTATATAACAAATAATAATATAACAAATAACAATATAACATAATTATTATAATAATATAATTTAATAATATTATTAATTATTAATTTAATCACACAACTAAAGCCCTCACTAGTAATGTAACGGTAAAAAATTTTCAAAATCAGTCAAGTAATATTCGAGATAAGCTAATTAAAACATATTCATAGAAAGTAGTGCCATCTCTAATAAAATACACCCTACATTAAACATCTTTAATTATTATACATAACATTCTAGTGGTAAAAGATTTTTCAAAATCGGTCAAGAACTGTACGAGTTTAACCAAAAAAACATATTCATTGATGGTAGTGCCCTCTATATTAAAATACATCCTACGCTTCACAGTCATAATTCAGTCGCATTTTAATGGTGAAAGAATTTTTAAATAGGTCAAGTAGTTTTTGAGCACCATTCCAAAAAGCGATTCAGCTTAGCCAACCGCACACATAGTAAAAACACAACCACCCTTTTCCGTTTGTAGTCGGATAAACAACCGGTTCACAACGGTTGCGTATCGGCTGCTTTGGATAAATATCCGTTGTCAACAGCTGCTTTACATCTATTAATGACATTAAAATAGGGAAAAACATTTTATACGGTAGGCAACACTCGAATATTATTGCGTAGTATTATTACTTGTATTGACATTCGGCTTTCGTATTATTTTATCAAGAAATACACCAGAAAATTGTATATTTACTTATGAAAAGTGATGTTCTTATCCTTATCTTTTTTTCGAGAGTAATTTTTACATGATTTCACAGCACAAACAGTCATTTTCCGAAATTAAAAACACTGGTGCGTGATGTATGTTCGCAGTGAACGTCGCTGGCGTAATGGCGGAACGATCGAACGAATACGCCAATATTGGCGCCTTTTAAATGGAAGCGTTTTAGGCACGCGTACATGGTATCTGTACCTATAAAACATCTTTGCAACAGAGTTATCTTTCAGGTTGAATTCAACTATTATTATAAGCTAAAATACTTTATTTTAAGCGTTATTATAATGGAATATCTTTAGTGTATAGCAAAACCTAAATTACGAAAATATTTCGATTTAATATTATAAAATATTATTTTAAAAAACACCAAAACTGTCTACTTCAATGTAATTTTTTTCATGCATTTGCTTATAAACATATCTATTTTAATTATTTTATCAAAATACATGTAATGTTAAATATCCAAAAAAAAAATTTAGCTCGTTTTATTTTGTCAATTATTTTATGTAATTATTTTAAAAATACTATAAAACATCATGCGCAGACGCCTTTTGATTCAGTACGCTCCGGGCAATCCCAACAATAGGACGTATTACTTTTTCTCACCGACACCGCGCGATCGCGTTGATACACCGATAGGGCTATACTACACCATACTATAACTAGATACCTATAGCACACTCGAGCATTTTAAACGATTCAGACTTTTATAAGCGATATTTTTGGTAGTAAGTAATTTTGAAATATGTTTATGATTGTAATATTTAAATATTAAATTATGTAATGGTGGAAAATTTTCATTTCATACATATTTTTTAGATATGAGTAATGAACGTAAGCAATTCGGATCAAGTAAAAATACAAAACCTTTGGCTCTGTGGCGGAGTGACTTGGTAATGAGTTGTAACGCTGAGCGCCGCACGTTCGAATCCCACATGGAACAAAAATTTGTATTACCTACAAATAGCTGTTCCAGGTCTGGATGTTTGTCCTTGTGAAATTAATGTATTTAAACCGCCCCAACGATGTACTTAGGAAAAATTCCTAGTGTGGAGATAAAGTTATGATTGAACAAAGACATGCCATCAAAAACATAACTTGTAAAATAACCAAGTCTCGCAATAATGATACGGCCGTGCCGCTGTTTTGGTCGACATGGCGGGGGCACTACCGTGCCCCCAGATTTAAAACATATGAGCCGTGCTTGAGTTGAGTAGCTCAAGGGCGTAGTGCTCGCCGTAAACCCAAACAATCCGGGCTCGATCCCCACTAGTGTTGCCAGGTGTCCCGGTTTGCGCGGGACGTCCCGATTTTCAAGGGTCTAGTGACACGTCCCGATTCACCCTTGATCGGGACGCCAAATGTCCCGATTTTCACTAAACTTCTTATTCTATACTTTAATCCATAATTTTGACATCAAAAATGATTACATCTGTTAGCTACTACCACATTAAAATATTTTTACTCCAACATTGTCTCACCAGTCGAAAAAAAAACCAAAAAGTTTTAAACAGAATTATATTAAAATGAGTGATTCGAAAAATTCAAGGACTGCAAAAAAAACAAATAGTTCAAAAATGTTTTAATTTGCCTAAAATGAAAAAAATTCGGTTTTTACGATGTTTGGATGAAAAGTTATTCGTTCATGAGATCAGACCCGAATAATAACTATAAAGCACAAAATAAAGTTACAGTCACAATTTCTCGCATTACTCGCATACTGTGATATTTACAGTTAGCGTTGACCATCTGAGCTACCACGGCTCTCAATAAAGCACAAAAGGCTACAAAGAAACCTAAATTTTGTAGTCATTCTAGTTGTCCGGATATGAAAACCAAATCCCCGATTATTACCTTCCGTCCTGAAATTTTATTTGCTAGACCTGGCAACACTAATCCCCGCCGACACTAATGAAATTGTTAGATTGATGAATTATGTTTAGGTACATTATGAAACAGAATAAAAGTTTATCATATGATATATATTTTATACAATACATATTTTTCAATTAGAACATAATATACTCAATAGAGCGAAAATGTAAAGCCGACTTCAATTTACTAAAAGAATAAAACAATTTCCACATATTAGCTTCCGATTTCTATACACTATATAAGCCATTATATGGAAATTATTTTTTTATTATTTTAGTTCCAATAGTATCAAAGACAGGTATATAATCAAAGATCAAAGTGATTCGTAGTCGTCGTTAGGCAACTATTATAGCCTCACCTACGAGCACTTAACCCTATTAAGTGCTCGTAGAGCCTCACGCTCGCCCTGACACGCACACAGAGATAACATTGTAGTGTGCGTCAATATTACGCCGTTCCAAAGCGATCGCGTAGATTTCGACTTGGCCATATTTGAATATGCGCTCTTAATGCTCGTTTAAAAGTTTTAAATAATATTATTATTAATATTTACGAAATCAAAATTAATATTCAACTCAAAAATGTAATGGAATGAAACAAATAAACAAATATTCAGTTAATTAATATTCAGTTTTTAACGTGTTTAAAAGTGTCGTAAATGAGTGTTGCACTAGTTTTTAGTAATAAAGGGGTCTTTTTAATTGATATCAGTTCACTGGAACTTTGTATGAATGAATATATGAATATATACTATAGTAAAAATAATGCAGATGAATATACTATAGTAATAATTTGTCTCATAACCCAAAACGTTCAGTCTGCGTATCATATGTATGCTGATGACTATTCCTTTAGCGGTGGACATAAATAACAGGGACCTTGAGTATATTAAGAACTGGTCTTACAGGTTTGGCCTAATGGTCAACCCTTCGAAGTGTCAGGCCATAATAATTGGTAGCCGTCGGATGATCCAGACATTGCAAACAGTAGCTCTACCACCTATCTCTTTTAATAGTACTGAGATTCAATTCTGTTCTACTGTGAAGGATCTAGGTTTATGCACCTCCCGCCCTCAGTCATGATTGTAAGTTATAACTGTTATTTAAGGAGAATGACTTGATGAGAGGACTCAAATCGGTCAAGAACTATTTTCTGGCATAGCGCCATAAAAAGATAATAATAACGGCTTCTACATATTTCGTAATGGTCTACAACATTATATCGTTACCGTTACTGTTACTGTCTATCACAAGACCACTTCTGAACAGAGGCCTCCGCTATGGAACACAGGGGTTATTGTTTATTTTATTGGTACTTCCCATAGTTGCCACGTTTGTTAGGCGGGCGGCCAACCGCAACTGTTCTTTTCTAGTTGTTATTAAAAAGCCACTGCTGCCAATCTCCTCGCCCGCTTCTCTCCATCGCCTCGTACACCATCCACGGGGCGATCCGAAGTTAGTGCACAGTCTGACACACCCACTACTCGGTACGCAAAGCAAATACACGTTTATACAATGTTTCGACCTCCTCAATATCTTATATATTTTATTAGCATAAAAATTAATATCTTCTGTACCCACCTGAAACCACAAAGTTCACAATGGTTTCTACCAACCTGATTAAGCCACCTCTCTAAGCACGATAAATGAACATTTGCTAAAGAACCTTTACAGTTGCAAGGTGAGATTAATCTGAAAATAAATATCAATATTAATAAGTAATTTACTTAGATATTTGCGATTTTTTTAGATGTTTCAACAAAATTTTATGCAGGGATAATATTAACAAAGAATAACTTATTTTTACAAAAATTCTCTTTTAAACTTACCTTTCACGCCCCTTGGTCATACAAATTCTACAAACATTAGAACCAATACTGGAAAGTGAATCTCTCGGAGCTAACCCATAATCTGATTTATCTGAGAGGTTTCCAGAAGTTTTCTTTTTGTTTCCTTCTCTATACTTCGATTGTTTTATTTCGATCAAATTCAAATCCGGACCTCTTATTTCATTTGAAATATTAAGATTGTCAGTTCTGTCAGAATTAATATTTTGAATGCAATTTAGATTAGGTTCATCATGAGTGGGTTCATGAATAAGAGAACTTATGGCTGTGTGGACATTTTGAACGTTTGGAACTTCTGCTATAGCAAAACTATGAACATCTTTATTAGTTTGGAAGCACGAAGCTACAAATTGCTTTAATTCTAAAAATGTTGTAGCATCACATTGTTCATTATTTTCATTTTTGTTTAATACTGGTATTTTAAGTTCCTTAAAATTAATATTTTTTAATGCTTCGGTTTTGGGACTGAAACTAAATGATGATAATTTTAATGCATTTGCAACATCTTTATTTGTGATGATGTGCCGTATACTGTGTTCTGATTTAGATATTCCGGTCTTAGGCTGAAAAATGCTTTTCGGGTTATGAAGAATTTCACCAGGTAGTGGTATAAGCCCTGAAGGCCCAGCATCATCAGTCGTATCCGTTATTTGAGACACGTTTTTAACAGAATTAACTTTTATTTCATTATCATTTTCATCTGCTGTGTTTATATTATTTTCTTCGTCCATCAACAATAATCTTGCATAAGTATTGAATATTTTAAATATATTTATTATAATAAAACGTGTTTTTAAAAATAATAAGTGACACTTAATTTTGACATTTTATGATATCTTTTTTATCTGACTTTTTGAATTGTTATTTAAAAAGAATACATGTAGATATATATATATATATATATATATAATTCATGGTCATGGTAAAATAATATAAAGTTCATGTAAACTATCGTCATAAGTCTTAGATCCCTGTTATTTTATTTAAATTATTATAATAGTTATTCATTTTTTGTATTTTGTGTGAGAAATCTCACTAGTTACGCAAGAACTCTCCTTAGTCTGTACGACTAAGTTCCTACCTGCACCTAGATTATTATATTTGTATTAGATGTCCAGTATTTGTCAAAGTGAATAGAATAAATCCAATATTGTTGTATACGAAAAGATATTCTAAATATCATCAGTAATTATATTATAGTTTACAAAACGTTAAGAAAACAGACTGTACCCTTTTTTTTATTTTCAGCTTGTAATTCAACCTTGTTCAAAACTCCAGTTCATTACATTTGTAATTTTGTTGTCATATTACCAATTAACAATTATTTAAATAATAATTTAGAATAAGTTTAGAAAAGCGACAGAAGAATCATGCTATGCTGCAGCTGTATATTATATAGGTCGGTTCGAACGAGTCAAGGCTACAATCTCACAGAATTCCATTTTATGCGTGGTACGGGTAGAGCCATGCTGTAGATATATTAGGGTTCTAGCATGAATGGGTCAGCTCAAATGTTGAAGTACCACGCTCTCACAGAATACCAGCAAAAATAACAGTATAATGCCACAGTGTTTGGTATGCTGAGTGTTGGGAACCGAAGACCCTTTTTACTGGAAATGAGGCATTCCGCTTAAGTAGTCAGGTGCGGCAATGCATCTGCATTTTGATTCTTAATCGGGGACATATGTAGATGTCTATGGGATACAGCATCCACTTATCATCAGGTGGACTGTGTGCTCTTTTGTCTCCTTCATTCAAAAAAAAAGTACCATTAAAATCAGAACAGTGTTGCTATATTTCTTGTGCTAGGCGAGTTTTTTATTAATCGCAGGATATCTGCATACTGAAACTTTTTCTACCAATATAAGTGCCTGACTTCTATTTCACCATACAGTGAATGTTGATGCACTCGAATAATTTAGTGTTTTATTGAATAAGGTATAAATAAAACAAAAATTTGGAACTAACGAAATTTGTCCTGGGTTTATCTTTTTAGTTGGTTAGTTCACGTAATTATCCAGCATGTAATTAAAGATAAATGTCAGGTTCATTTATCTCGGAGCCAATACAGTATTGTTCTATTTCTAAAAGAGAATATTCATGTAATAATATACTAATCATATGCGTTATATTAACCATAATGAAAATAAAATAGTGATTACGTCTGTAACACTACCGATGAACTAATATTCAAAAATTTAGAACCATTTTTTTAATTTGTAAGATATTTATAACTTGGCTAGGACTATGAAATAGATTTTATTATTAATTCGCTTAAATTGAATGCAATGTAAAGTAATTAGTTTTCATACAGTCAGACGTCGAAATAATCTAAAAATTTGCAGCCGTATTCGGAACAGATGACAATACAATAATTTGATGATAAAGATATTAATCTAAAATTTTGCAAACATTAAGAACCTATGACCGTAAAATATTTTAATCATTTTGACGTTGCTTATATCACTATTTGAACAACTCATCTAGTATCGACTGCCTAATTGGTCAAGTGGTCGTAAACGTGCCTGATAATAATCATGAAGTTTATGGTACCCAGGTTGAACCAAAAATCAGTTTTTGGGATTTTCTGTTAAGAAAATCTCAGTAGTAACCCGGTTTTAAGAAGTTCATCCGTGTGTCCTTTCGTAGAGAGTTTTTGCTTTGTAAATGTGCGAAAAAACGTTAGACCACTGGTCTTGCGCTTGATCTCTCTTTAATCGTATTGAATTACTATTCTATCGAACTATAAGAGTAAGGGAACACATAATTCACCTACGCTTGCGAACATACTCGGTTGCAAAAATTCTGTCCTGCACAGATGGCCAGTCTCCGTCGAGACTAGTTGTCGTTAGCACAGATTATGATCAATTCTGGCGTTTAAGGTCCGTTTTACCTCTTATATTGTTAACTAAACACGTTTTAATTATACTCTTGTCTGTATGTCTTTTTTAGGACAATGGCGAACTCCCAAACAAATTTTAAGGGTTTTTTTTCTTGCGTCTACAAATGCAAAATATGTAAAAATATAGAGTTTTAACTCCTGAACATTTTTTCCGGTTATATTACCGCAGGATGTCAGGAATTAAAGATATTCCAGTTTAAACAAAATACACATCAGACTAGGCTGTATGGTATGAAACGCCTTAATTGACAAATATTTACAACTAGTGAATATAATTTTCATATATGTTTATATAGAGTAATTACTAGCATGGAGGGAAACCTTAAAGAACGCATTATTATATTATAGTTTTCTGAATAAAATACACGTCAAACTCGGCTGTATGGTATAAGATCTTTGCCTGTTTTAACTGACGAATCGTAACAACTACAAAAACTAGTCAATTAAGTGTCGAATTGTGTATGATGATTTTTTCAGACTTAAACAGGCCATAAGCTTAATTAGATAAAACAAAGTAAATTATTTTATTGATATCTGTAATGGTGACATAAGTATACGCTTAATAATTCCATCTAGTTGATGGATCAACTATTATTTCGCTATTGTGCTTATGGAATTTAATTTAAACTACCTTTGCGATAGGCTAGAGAATTAAAAAAACTTAAAATATAATTTAGTTGTAGTTTTAAATATATAGTAGTCATAGTTTTAAACGTATTTAATATTAGTTTGATATACAGTCGAGCTATGATGCAGCTCAAAGATGTTTTATAGGTACAGATACCGTGTACGCGCGCCTAAAACGCTTCCATTTAAAAGGCGCCAATATTGGCGTATTCGTTCGATCGTTCCGCCATTACGCCAGCGACGTTCACTGCGAACGTAAATCACGCACCAGTGTTTTTAATTTCACAAAATGACTGTTTGTGCTGTGAAATCATGTAAAAATTACTCTTGGAAAAAAGATAAGGATAAGAACATCACTTTTCATAAGTAAATATACAATTTTCTGTTGTATTTCTTGATAAAATAATACGAGAGCTGAATGTCACTGCAAGCCTATTTTAATGTCATTAATAGCATGTCAGTAAAGCAACTGTTGACAACGGATATTTATCCAAAGCAGCCGACACGCAACCGTTGTGAACCGGTTGTTTAACCGGTTATTTGATCTAGTCATGAAACTGGATCGATATATGAATTTAAAAAAAAACATTTGCTGTCTCTTGGCCGAAGTTAACTTTTACGGTTACGCTTAACCAAACTTACTTTTGTACGTCATTTTACTTAAGATTAAAAAATAATTAATGTCTTCGTAAAAAGCGACAATATTTTGGGTTCTAAGGTACGAAAGTGTAGTACTCTATATATATTCAATAATAATAGATTAGTTCAATATATGTTAGATATATAAATATCTACTGTGATTTTTTATTTATTTTTAACTCTTACATTAATTATATCTAGGTTTTATTACTTATTTCACTATTTTAGTGCGATTTTCGTACCTACATAAAACACATATAACCACCCATATCCCTTGTGTGTGTATATCCCCATTCACATACGTACGCAAATGCACACGCCTCGCACACATATTTTACACTCAGGTATGTCAATATGAATGAAATATAAAATCTCCCAAATTTTTGGGTAATCGATTCGCACTATTATTACCGAAGTCACGCACACTAATGCAGGCGTGGTACGTAAGATATGCGCGTCACGTGGTACTCACGCACACATGAATCAAAGAGTGGCGTCACTGTGAACCGTGCGATGTGTTAGCAACACGGTATCTGTACCTATAAAACATCTTTGATGCAGCTATAGTCGATTGGATCGACTGGAGAAGAACTACGCTTTCACAAAAAACTAGCGCAAAATTGCAGCTCAATACTATTGTTTTTCGTATAGTGAGTGTACTCGTATATAACTGGTTTTTCATCTCACTGAAGATGAAACATTCCAACTTGGTGCTCAGGCAGAAACTAGTCGAACTCAAAGCTCATATATATATATATATATATATATATATATATATATATATATATATCATCATTACAGCCCTTCACAAGTCCACTGCTGAACATAGGCCTCCCCCAAGAAAAAATTACTATATATATATATATATATATATATATATATATATATATATATATATATATATATATATATATATATATATATATATATATATATATATATAATGTTGCTAGGGACAACCGTGAACTGCATGAGTAGTGTGAACATGCATCAATTCTATAAGATGCCCAGCAAGTTTTTACATAAGTTATAAATGTGTTTTATAGAATCAAGGTGACAAACGAGCCCATAATTTACATGATGGTGTGGCGGCACTGTCGTCGCGCCACAAACGAAACAAATCGCAGCCTAAATCACGCTACCAATGTTCTGAAAGTAAAATAATGCACGGAGCATTGGCTGCTCAACAGGTAGAACACCATGCCCGGCGGGAGATCTCCCCTTTTCTTTCCACGGCCAAACTGGTGACCCCGACGTGATCTGAATACGCAACCAACATTTTTCGGAAACTTTAACTTCAAACTTTCATCTTCGTCTTCAAATTCACCTTACATTCGCACCCGAGCAGATATTGTCTGAAGTCTTTAGATTCTGCAAGCCATCTAACTTTACATGATTCGTCGCAGCACTAATGCTAATCCCAGTTCATTCAAATTACTGTCTGCGATACAGTGTTCGGCACGGCTCTGAGCCTCACTGCTCGCCTCTGCTTCACTATACTCTCGCATTACTTGCCTACTTTTCAACTCACTACAGACTACGAGTACAAGGAAATTCCTCACACTTGCGTATTCGTTAACAACTAGACTTTACTATCGACCTCCGGTCTAAACCAGGTGATGATGTGGAGGCGCTGTCGTTGCACCACAAACGAAACGCACCGAAGCCTAAATCAAAGAAAGTTCTGAAGTAAGCGCCCTATATATAGAACAGCTTATAAATAACACAAGGAGCATTGGCCGCTTCCTGGGTAGTACACCTTGCCCAGTGGGAGATCTAGTAAGTGGATGCTGTGGCCCATTGACATCTCTCCGTTCCAGAATTGATCTACATTTATCCTCAATTAAGAATCAAAATGCAGATGCATTGTCACCCCTAAGGACCGAGATGGAATGCCGCGTTTCCAGTAAAAAGGGTGTATGGAACTAGACGAAAGTATTTTATACGAGTACTCTATTTCGGTTTGAAAACTCGTGTTATATCAAAATATTTACGTATCAATTTGTAATCGCAATTTATTTTCACATTTTAATTTTAACAATCTGAGTCAATGATTTGTTCAAAACTTGTTACTGGTATTTTTATAATTTAATTTACTTTACTAAATACTTTAATCACATGAACCTATATATTTATTTTATGTACTTAATATACTTTAGTGCACACCATACATAAATTACAGATTATATATACAAAAGAATGGGCGGTCTTATTGCTGATAGTAATTTCAAAATTATTTCAAAATTTAAGGTGTAAATATATATTCCTTGATTGTTCAGTATCCTCTTCTATTCACAATAGAAGATATATGTTTTCTACATGTAGATATAAATTTGCATGCCATTAATTAATAATTTCTTAAATTTACGCGAACACTACACATTGAATAAAACTATATTTAAGGATTATATCGGGTTTAATTTACTTATTTTAACTGGTTTTTACTTATTTTTGAATCACGACGTTTCGGGTGCTTTACAGCACCCATGGTTACGGGGGGTTGACTGAGATGTTTGCCGTCCCAATGTCATAGTTAGCCCAACTACCTTCAGTTTTTTAATATTAATTTTCGGTTTGTACACCGGTACTTGAAGTCCTTCAGAAGCTGTTCAATTCCGTCCTCCACGGTGGCACTACTGTCCGGAGACGTGGAGCAGAAGTGCGGTGGTCTTGCTCTTTAAGAAAGGCGACAACGCTCTCTTGAAGAACTACAGACCGATTTCCCTTCTGAGCCGCGTCTACGTGCTGTTTACGAGAGTCATTACGAATCGTCTAGCACGCAGACTCGACGACTTCCATCCTCCCGAACAAGCCGGTTTTCGAAAAGGCTTCAGTACCATAGACCACATACATACCCTGCGGCAGATTGTACAGAAGACCGAAGAATGCAATCTGCCACTTTTCCTGGCGTATGTGGACTATGAGAAAGCCTTTGATTCCGTCGAAATTTGGGCGGTTCTACAGTCCATTCAGCGGTGCCAAGTTGACTGTCGGTATATCGAAGTGCTGAAGTGTTTGTACAGTAGGGCTACGATGGCTATCCGAGTACAGAACCAGAGTTCGAAACCTATCCAACTGCAGAGGTGTAAGACAGGGTGGCGTTATATCCCCGAAACTCTTCACCGCTGCGTTGGAAGACGTTTTCAAGCTAATGGACCGGAAAGGATACGGTATTAACATCAATGGCGAGTACATCACTCACCTGCGATTTACCAACGATATAGTCTTTATGGCAGAATCGCTGGAGGACCTTAGCACTACGCTCAATGACCTCAATAGTGTCTCCCAACGGATAGGTTAAGATAAACATGGACAAAACAAAGATCATGTTTAATGTCCATGTCACACCTATGCCGGTAGTTGCTGCGAGCACTATGCTCGAAGTTGTTTACGAGTACGTTTACCTGGGACAAATAGTCCGACTAGGTAAGTCCAACTTCGACCGAGAGATCAATCGACGGATTCAACTCGGCTGGGCAGCGTTCGGGAAATTACGACACATCTTCTCGTCAGGTATACCTTAATCTCTGAAAACTAAAGAGTACAACCAGTGCGTGTTGCCAGTGATGACTTACGGATCTGAGACGTGGTCCTTCACTGCTGGCCGTATGAGGACGCTCAAGGTCGCTCACCGAGGTATGGAGAGGGCTATGCTCGGAGTTTCTCTGTGTGATAGACTCAGAAATGAGGATATCCACAGTAAAACCAGACTGACCGATATAGCCCAACGGATTAGTAAGTTGAAGTGGCAATGGGCCGGCCATATAGCTCGAAGAACCGATAACCGATGGGGAAGAAAGGTTCTCGAGTGGCAGCCTCGTACCAGTAGGCGTAGTGTAGGGCGACCCCCCACTAGATGGAGTGACGACCTGGTAAGACATGCAGGAAGTCGATGGATGCAGGTGGCTCAGGACCGTGCTTTGTGGCATTGCTTGGGGGAGGCCTACGTTCAGCAGTGGACTTGTGAAGGGCTGTAATGATAATGATGAAAAATGCAGTAACTTTGTCAGATGGTAAAATTTCTGAAAGTGTCGTCTACGTACCGCTGTAGAATCTTGGATTTACAGGATCAATATGAAGGGCTTTCTCCTCAAAGTCCATGAATAAATCGGCGACTATGGGATATACAGGTGAGCCCATCGTCACAACATCTACTTGCTTGTAGAACTCTTCCTTTCACCAAACCAAACCAATCCCTTTATCTTGCGATCTTTTATCAAAATATTCTTTCAATATTGTATAACATTTCTCTTTATATTTAATTAAAATTTCTGAGTAATCAGGATAAATATTACATTCTCTTCCTTGGGTGATTGCCAATTTCGCCAGCTTATCAGCCTCCTCATTGCCCTGTAAACCGATGTGAGACGGTACCCACTGCAATACTAACTCACGGTTTTTACATTCAAATTTCAATATAACTATTTGGACAACTCATCTAGTATCGACTGCCTAATTGGTGAATTGGTCGTAAACATGCCTGATACTAATCATGAAGTTTATGGTTCCCAGGTTGAACCAAAAATCAGTTATTGGGATTTTCTGTTAAGAAATTCTCAGTAGTAACCCGGTTTGAAGAAGTTCATCCATGTGTCCTCTTTTTTGCTTTGTAAATGTGCGATAAAACGTTAGACCACTGGTCTTGCGCTTGATCTCTTTTTAATCGTGTTCAATTACCATTCTATCGAACTATAAGAGTAAGGGAACTCATAATTCACCTACGCTTGCGAACATACTCGGTTGCAAAAATTCTGCCCTGCACAGATGGCCAGTCTCCGTCGAGACTAGTTGTCGTTAGCGCAGATTATGATCAATTCTGGCGCTTAAGGTCCGTTTTACCTCTTATATTGTTAACTAAACACGTTTTAATCATACTCTTGTCTGTATGTGTTTTGGTACAAAGGACAATGGCGAACTTCCAAACAAATTTTAGGTGTTTTTTTTCTTGCGTCTACAAATGCAAAATATGTAAAAATATAGAGTTTTAACTCCTGAAAACTTTTTTCAGTCATATTACTGCAGGAAGTCAGGAATTAAAGACATTCCAGTCAGTGCCGTCTTTAAGGCAGGGCCCGCAGGGCCCTGGCCCGAGGCCCCGAGGTAGGCAGGGGCCCCACAATTCTGAAAATTTTCGATATACAACAACAAATTTTAAATTTTATAACATAATAAGAAAAATATCAAATCACACACTTGGTAAAATAGAAACAAGATTTAGAAAATTTGTTTAAAAATTTATTTTTGCACTAAAATAACAGTAATTATATACAGCTTAAAAAACTTTTTTTCCTTACATAGGCCCCAGCCAGTACCTTGGCCCATAGCCTCGTTGATCCTAAAGACGGCACTGATTCCAGTTTAAACAAAATACAAATCAGACTAGGCTGTACGGTATGAAACGCCTTAATTGGCAAATATTTACAACAACCAGTCAATATAATTTTCATATATGTTTATATAGAGTAACTATTAGCATAGAGGGAAACTTTAAAGAACGCATATATATTATATTATATTATAGAAGAATTTTCTGAATAAAATACATGTCAAACTCGGCTGTATGGTATAAGACCTTTGCCTGTTTTAACTGACGAATCGTTACAACTACAACAACTAGTCAATTAAGTGCTGAATTGTGTATGATGATTTTTTCAGACTTAAACAGACCATAAGCTTAATTAAATAAAACAAAGTAAATTATTTTATTGATATCTGTAATGGTGACATAAGTATACGCTTAATAATTCCATCTAGTTGATGGATCAACTATTATTTCGCTATTGTGCTTATGGAATTTAATTTAAACTATCTTTGCGATAGGCTAGCGAATTAAAAAAACTTAAAATATAATTTAGTTGTAGTTTTAAATATATAGTAGTTATAGTTTTAAACGTATTTAATATTAGTTTGATACACAGTCAAGCTATGTAGCAGCTATAGTCGATTGGATCGAATGGAGAAGGACTACGCTTTCACAAAAAGCTAGCGCAAAATTGCAGCTTAATGCTATTGTGTTTCGTATAGTGAGTGTACTCGTATATAACTGGTTTTTCATCCCACTGAAGATGAAACATTCCAACTTGGTGCTCAGGCAGAAACTAGTCTAACTTCTTCCATTTTTGAAGTCGGCTCAAAGCTCATTTATATATATATATATATATTAAATAAAACGTCGGGATTCAAAAATTAGTAAAAACCAGTTAAAATAAGTCCCTAAGGGACAACCGTGAACTATTCATGAATCAATTCTATAAGATGCCCACCAAGTTTTTACATAAGTTATAAATGTGTATATAATAAGACAACCTTTATATAACCTTTATATACACCTACTACTATACATAATACAACCTTTATATAACCTTTATAGAATTGATTCATGAATAGGTGATTCATGAATAGGCACGGTTGTCCCTTAGGGACAACCGTGAACTATTCATGAATCAATTCTATAAGATGCCCACCAAGTTTTTACATAAGTTATAAATGTGTATTTTATAGAATCAAGGTGACAAACGAGCCCATAATTTACCTGGTGTGGCGGCGCTGTCGTCGCGCCACAAACGAAACAAACCTAAATCACGCTACCAATGTTCTGAAAGTAAAATAATGCACGGAGCGTTGGTTGCTGATAGTAATTTCAAAATTATTTCAAAATTTAAGGTGTAAATATATATTCCTTGATTGTTGAGTATCCTCTTCTATTCACAATAGAAGATATATGTTTTCTACATGTAAATATAAATTTGCATGCCATTAATTAATAATATCTTAAATTTACGCGAACACTACGCATTGAATAAAACTATATTTAAGGATTATATCGGGTTTAATTTACTTATTTTAACTGGTTTTTACTAACTTTTGAATCCCGACGTTTCGGGTACTTTACAGCACCCATGGTTACTGAGGATTGACTAGATGTTTGATGTCCCAATGTCATAGTTAGCCCGGCTACCTTCAGTTTTTTAATATTAATTTTCGGTTCGATCCACGCAGAACGAGCTTACAGTATCTTGAGGTCTTGCAGTGGTTTGTTTGGGTTTGAGTTTAATTTTGTTATTTATAGGCTCCCAAGCAGATGGCAGCACCCCTCCATCTTCTCTATTGAAATTAAGATGTTTTTTTTAATTTCAATAGCCTCGCGTTCCTTCTTCCTCCTTCCTCATCCTTGGTAGGAATTGGTATTCTTTTGCAAGGATTTGTGGTTTATCAAATCTGATGTAATAGTGGGGATGATCTTGAACATGTTCACAGACTGCAGACTTCCCGGAGCGTCGGTGCTTCACGTCAGCTATATGTTCTTTCACGTGGGTTTTATAGATATTTTTGTTTGACCTTTATAAGAGGGTCCACATTCACCATCTAGCTTAACCACTCCTGCATCCTGTAGAAGAATATTACACTTGATGGATGGTAAAAATTTACTTATCTTCTTCGGCGGCTTGTAGTATGTTTTAATGCAAGCTCGCTTTAATATGTAGCCAACCTCGTCTATGATTTCTCTGACATACGGTAGTACAGCAGGCACACGTTCGTTTGTGGCCGGCTTCACTCAGTTACTGTGATGGTGTGATGTAGGTGCGGGATCCAAAATTGTTGTCTTTCAATACTTGCATGGCGTGCTGGGGCTCGGCGGCCAGATATTTTCTGTCACAAATCCCTTGTGGTCTTTGAAACAAAGATTTATCCACGGTAACTAACTGTGAAGGATGATGGTGAGATTTACTATTTAAATATCGGCTATACCAGCCGGTATTTAAATGGTAAGCCAGGTCTTTTTCCTATACACAGTATGACCAATAGTGTTATCAGGATTTCGGATGACTAAAACATCTAGGAAAGCTAAAGAATTATTTGCCTCTTACTCCATTGTGAATTGTAATTTAGACCTTATAGAATTAAGGTGGTCTAAAAATGCTAGTTACTTTGTCAGATGGTAAAATTTCTGAAAGTGTCGTCTACGTACCGCTTGTAGAATCTTGTATTTACAGGAGCAGTAAGAAGGGCTTTCTCTTAAAAGTCCTCCATGAATAAATCGGCGACTATGGGATATACAGGTGAGCCCATCGCCACACCATCTGCATGTAGATGTCTTCCTTTCACAATATATATTCATATTTAGAAGGCATGTTGTTATCTTCTAGCTTCTTAGTTACATCAGATTTGATAAATCACAAATCCTCGCAAAAGAATACCAATGCCTACCAGGGATGATATGTGAAGCTATTGAAATTAAAAAACATCTTCATTGCAAAATATAAGATGGATGTGTGCTGCCATCTGCTTGGGATCCTATAATTAACAAAATTAAACCCAAACCCTAGCATACCACTGCAAGAGTTCAAGATACTGTAAGTTGATTCTGCGTAGTCGTCGTAGTCGGGCCGAAAATTAATATTAAAAACTGAAGGTAGCCGCACTAACTATAACATTGGGATGTCAAACATCTCAGTCCGCCCCGTGACCATGGGTGCTGTAAAGGAACCGAAACGTTGGGATTTAAAAATAAGTAAAAACAAGTTAAAATAAGTAAATTAAACGCAATATAATCCGTTAATATAGTTTTATTCAATGCCATTAATTTTCTAAATTGACGCTCATTTAATTTACTTCAGAAAATACTCGTATTACTTAATACTTAACTGTAATTACGAATTCGCGCACACCGCACCGCGTTTTACTCTATGTCATTAAAAGTTTAGCGAGGTGTGACTTGGGACGATATTAAGCACAAACTTTTTTTTGTTTTAATACCTAAGCAGCAAAATCACAAATTTTGCTCTTTATGTTTTACACACCTTTATTTTGAACATAGGAAAAACTTTACTAAACATTTGTTACAAAATTTGTCATACGATATAAAAAACATATAATATTTTATTGAAATTATCTCTAATAAATGGTAATTTTGATTATATCAACAACAGCAAATATTTAATATGATATATTATTTTAGATTTTTTTAATAATTATAATTCATTTGGTGATGAAGCCCTAACCCCTAGACTGTATTTGGACGGCAAGACAGACGTCGTCAAATTATTCCACTCCTTTGCTATACGCACGCATTACGAAAGCTGAAGCAAACTGTTTGTTTCTGATGCATGGAATATCGACAACAAAGGGGTAAGAACCGTCAACCTTCTGGTTGTCCGACGATGGAAGATTAAATAATAATGATAATTAACAAAAATATTGAATAAAATAATTGCAATAAAATAATTGTTTTACGAAATCATATGTAATAATAATGTGTCAGATTAAAGCTTTGTTTGAATTAATTATACATACTGTAACGAACCCCCCCTCCCCTCTCTCTATATAAAAATTTTATAATATTAAAAATATCCCCTTTTAAATAACATTATATATATGAGACCAGGATTATTAAAATAAGTTCTGATCTTTCTAAATGATCTTTCAAAAGGTTTATTAATAGGCCGTTTTTAATATTTTGGCGTGATCGTCTTAGTTAGGACCCTTATTTACGTTGTGTTTGGTTAGTAACTTAGTTCTTTTAGGTGTCTTTTGGAAGAATGGATATTCACTAGGGCAATTGAAAGCTGTTGGTAGTGCCTTATAAGCTAAGTGAACCCCGTTCACGAAGACAGGGCTCGAAAAAGGTTAAGAACATAAAACGTCTTTATTCCACTTGTATCAGGTTGACATTATTAATTTATTATTATTTATCCCTTCCCGCTTGGAAAAGGCTCACAATATATTTATAAGAAAACACCCGATACAAGGGCTTCGCTCTCCTACATTTATTAAAAAAAAATGTAGGGGAGGTACACGGCCCCACACACGCCGTGCACGGTGAGCGCCAACCATTTTGATGCACTCCCCCCGGAGGGAATGCTAATTCGGGAACTGGACCGTAGTCCACAGCAAAATAACTGGCGAACCAGTAAAAGAGGCTTGGCCCCTTGTTAGTGCGTAAGCACAAACATCGACCGAAGTCGCGCATGTCAATGCGTGTAAACGCCATACAGAATACGAACGAATCCAGCCACAGTGAATGTACGTCACACGGTTTAGGCAAATAGGCACACTGGCCGTAAACCCTCCGTGAGCGCCACCACCTGCCAGACCGCCGCTCCTGCAGACGTGATGTAAGTGTATGGCATCACCACCAATTGCATGATCAGCACGGCTACTAGCCGCAGAGCGTGTCATGAGACTACTGCTCACCTCAAGGGAATGGGGTCCCACGTTGTGCAGCTTTCGGCCGCAGCCTTGAGAGTCTCCTCAGATCCTCCCGCCAGCTACCACCCGCATGAGGTCGACACATATGCTCCACCAACCAATACAACGGCAGATATAGCCAAAAGGCAGTTATAAGATAAGAGTAATAATTCGCCATCAGAAAGGATTTGTGTCACTGACGTTGAGTAAATGCATTTCGATCATGTTTGTCTCACCCACCAACAAGTTGCCTTCAATCATTCAAAGGTGGGAAAGTTACAGAGAGATAATATTATGTTGTTATATAAAACATCGTGGAGGGCAGACAGTCTGCAGCCCCGCAATGAAGGGACCCGACTTGGGCAAAGCTACTTAGGTGTGAGTCAAACCAAGACGCAGAGAGCGCCATTGAGAATAGCGTCCCACCAAACAACCATCGCAGAGACGTAATGCTGCAGAACGCAACAAGCATCAATACGACTATCGTCGGGCTTACACCATTCCAAGGTCCCCCATACATCCCAGCAGACATCACCACCCGTATACCTCCATCGACCAGAACCACAGAGAGCGTCGAATCAGGCGCAGCACACCCGTAGATCCATCACAAGACGCAATACCGCCAGTAGCAGTAAGCATCAATGCAACTATCATACGGATGGCGCCCCCTCACAACACACCCAACATGATCCCTATCGACTTTGGTAACAAAGTTGGTATTGTTGTTATATTAAAAATATCACCAACGTATCATAGTAGCACGCTACTAAGACGCCAATGAACAAAACTCCACGTATCATAGCGCTAATGCACTAAGACATGAAGCTGAGTATGCCTGTTACACTTAAAAGTGCTACCAAACACACTCAACATCCCCATCCGAAAGACAGAAGACGCATCGCTATGCGCTACGACGCCGCCCACAAACGGTATGGGTGTGCGATGTCCACGGGAAAGCCGAATTGCTACAACAAACCCGCTTACCACCGACACTAAGATGTTAATTGTATACCTCCATCGACCAGAACCACAAGAGAGCGTCGAATCAGGCGCAGCACACCCGCAGATCCATCACAAGACGCAATACCGCAAGTAGCAGTAAGCATCAATGCAACTATCATACGGGCGGCGCAACCTCACAACACACCCACATGACTCCTATCGACTTTGGCAACAAAGTTAGTATTGTTGTTATATAAAAAATATCACTAACGTATCATAGTAGCACGCTACTAAGACGTCAATGAACAAAACTCCACGTATCATAGCGCTAATGCACTAAGACATGAAGTTGAGTATGCCTGTTACACTTAAAAGTGCTACCAAACACACTCATCATCCCAATCCGAAATATAGACGACGCATCGCTATGCGCTACTACGCCGCCCACAAACGGTATGGGTGTGCGATGTCCACGGGAAAGCCGTATTGCTACAACAAACCCGCTTGCTTACCACCGACACTAAGATGTTAATTGTATACCTCCATCGACCAGAACCACAAGAGAGCGTCGAATCAGGCGCAGCACACCCGCAGATCCATCACAAGACGCAATACCGCAAGTAGCAGTAAGCATCAATGCAACTATCATACGGGCGGCGCACCCTCACAACACACCCACATGACTCCTATCGACTTTGGCAACAAAGTTAGTATTGTTGTTATATAAAAAATGTCACCAACGTATCGTAGTAGCACGCTACTAAGACGTCAATGAACAAAACTTCACGTATCATAGCGCTAATGCACAAGACATGAAGTTGAGTATGCCCGTTACACTTAAAAGTGCTACCAAACACACTCATCATCCCAATCCGAAATATAGACGACGTTTCGCTATGCGCTACTACGCCGCCCACAAACGGTATGGGTGTGCGATGACCACGGGAAAGCCGTATTGCTACAACAAACCCGCTTACCACCGGCACTAAGATGATATGTCTAGGACACATCGGTTAGCGAGTCCAAGTTTACCTCGGACCAATTGCTCGTGAAGCAGCACACACGCCACCATAATATTCCTTTTCAAGTCCCTAATAAGGACTAGTCATTTTGCAACAGTACTAGGAGCAGTCAGTCACCCGACCACCCCATACAATGCTTATGCATCAAGGAGACCTCCTATAATATTGCTTTTGTATCATAGACCTTACTTTCATAAGTCATGTATATATAGGATTCGAACCCACGACCCTACTATTGTAATGCATATTAATCATAGAGACCTTCTATAGTATTGCTTTTGAATCATAGACCTTACTTTCATAAGTCATTTATATATAGGATTCGAACCCACGACCCTACTATTGTAATGCATATTAATCACAGAGACCTTCTATAGTATTGCTTTTGAATCATAGACCTTACTTTCATAAGTCATTCATATATAGGATTCGAACCCACGACCCTACTATTGTAATGCATATTAATCACAGAGACCTTCTATAGTATTGCTTTTGAATCATAGACCTTACTTTCATAAGTCATTCATATATAGGGTTCGAACCCACGACCCTACTATTGTAATGCATATTAATCACAGAGACCTTCTATAGTATTGCTTTTGAATCATAGACCTTACTTTCATAAGTCATTCATATATAGGGTTCGAACCCACGACCCTACTATTGTAATGCAAATTCATCATGGAGACCTTCTATAGTATTGCTTTTGTATCATTGAGTTTAATATCATAAGTCCCTAATATAGGACTAGTCATTGTGCTACAGTACTTCAGGCAGTCGGGCTCCCGACCACCCCATATATATGTAGAACTGCAGGAATGTATCTCCGGCAGCTCATCCATACAAGACATCTATACGTGAACACCTTCCATAACTTAGGAAAATTTTCTTTAATACATGAACTCCTTCAACAACTTAGAAAATTTCATCTATACGTGAACTCCTTCCACAACTTAGAAAAATTTTCTTTTATACACGAACACCTCCCATGACTTAAACAATTTTTAACAAATTTTCTAATTATCTTATAAACGTTACTTAACTTAATTTTATAATATTTTTGACTTGTATTTCTATGATTTATCTTATTTTAAATATTTTTACAAGTTTTTATAATAAATTTACTTATTACGAGAAACAATAATTTTGCCCTTAATTTGCTATGTTATTGGGATAACGTCTGAAATATATTAACTTTATGTTTATTAATTTGACTTAATTGCTTAATATATATCTTTTAAGACTATTACCACCGACACCGAAAATCTGTATAAATACAGGGAAATCTGTATATATGGCAACACTGGGGCAGAGTGTAAATACACACTTCCCGCGATCCTGCTACGGCAGTATTTAGCGAAGTATTGCCGGCAGCGCGAGGAGCAGTGGCAGTGGCTGAATGTAAATGGGCCATATAAAACAATAATTTAATAGTTATTCTGCCACGGAACTGCGCCATCATTTACAAAGTATTCAGCAATTTTATCAGTAAAGTAGTAAAGATCTTAGTGGTAGTAGAGAACTCATTCCTTCTTTTTTTTTTCATTTATTTACAGGACCACAAACAGATTCACAATTAAATATATATAAAATATTCAAAGCAAAGAAACGTAATTATCATTATGAATCCAACAGCGCTGGTCTCCTTATACATATAATCTAATGTTAAAGTGGAGCTCATCTTACATTATAACAAGTGTTAGTTAACTAGTTAAGAAATCATGAAGTAACTAATAAACATTATTAATACATGTGTGTGTGTGTGTGTGTGTGTGTGTGTGTGTGTGTGTGTGTGTGTGTGTGCGCGCGCGCGCGCGCGCGTTGCTGAATCCATGTGCGCATGTGTGTGTGTGTGTGCGTGCGTGTGTGTGTGCGTGTGTGTGTGCGTGTGTTTGTGTGTTTTAGAGTGGAGGTAGGTGTGTATGTGTTATTGCGTGTGAAAATAAAATCATTTTTTATGTGTTACTAAGCCAAGCCTATCAATGACTGATTTCTTGAAAGATGTATGTCGTAATGCAATAATATCGATATCATTGAAAATATTATTGTATGTTTTGGCCATACGGTGGAGTGGAGAACGAATGCCCGCATTCGTTCGGCAGGATAAGGTTGCAAACAATCTATGCGGACGTGTAGACCTCATTAATGATCGAGGAGGTACGCTATAACAAAGTTTGTTTGATATTTCTATAGAGTCATATCTATTATGAGTAAGATCATGTAATAACATTACTTCAAGTTGTGTGCGTCTAGATTTAAGATCAATTAAATTGTATGTTTTTAGTAACAAATTATACGACAATCGTTTGCGGTGGCATTTAAAATGTATGTATCGAAGATATTTCTTTTGTATCCTTTCAAGCATATAATTGTATTTTTCATAAAGTGGATTCCATATTGATACAGCGTATTCTAGCTGACAACGTATCAATGATTTAAATAAATATAAGAATGTAGAAGTTTGTTTAAACATAACACCTGACCTAATGACGAACCCATACATTCTAAATGCTTTATTAATAATGTTCTCTATATGTACATCGAAATGTAGTTTACTATCAAGTGTGATTCCAAGATCTTTAATAGTGTTTTCTTTTGTTAAGGTTATTCCGCAAAGTGAATAATAGTAATTACTAAAATTCCTCTTTCTTGTGAAAGTTATGGATTTGCATTTATTAATGCTCAGCTCAAGTTTATTTTCACTGCAGTATAAAGAGAGTTGATTCAGGTCATTTTGGAGTTTAACATGATCGTCTAAAGTGTTAATAATCTTGTAAATCTTTAAATCATCTGCGTATAAAAGAAACTTACAGTGATCAAAACATTTATTAATATCGTTAATGAATAATACGAATAGTAGAGGGCCAAGAATGGAACCCTGTGGTACACCTGAGCTTATATTTACACATGGAGATTCGAATCCCTTAATAACGACCTTTTGAGTTCTATTCGATATGTAAGATTTAAACCATCTCCAAAGGTTTCCTCGTATACCATTAAAGGCTATCTTTTGAAGGAGGATTTTATGATCCACCCTGTCAAAAGCTTTGCGAAAATCAGTGTACACGCTGTCAATCTGTTTATTTGTATCTAGTCCTTCAAAGAGATCCGTTGTATAAATAAGTAGATTAGTAATCGTGGAACGACGCTCAACGAATCCATGTTGTTGCTGTAAAATGGAACTATGGAGACATGGGTAAATAGCTTTATGTACTAATCTTTCGCAAAGCTTCGACAGGGTAGGCAAAATAGAAATAGGCCTATAATTTTCTACGTCTTTCTTGGATCCTCCTTTATATACAGGGACGATTCTGGCTGATTTCCAGATCTTAGGAAAGACACCATCACGTAAACATTTATTAAATAAATAGCATATAGGTTCATCAATAGTATCAGCAGTCTGTCTCAAGAAATAGGCATTAATGTTATCAACTCCAGCACCTTTATTAACATCAAGCACTTTAATTGAGGTATGAACTTCTTCCTTTGAAATTTCTACACTACAGATTAAGGTATCAGGCGTTTGACGGTCATCTATATTAATATCTTTAATTTCAAAGTTGTCTGGTACAGAAGAAGGTTCGAATACTGATTGGAAAAACGTCGAGAAAAGACTACATACTTCAGAAGGCGTATTGGCAGTTACGTTTTTGTAGTGCATTGTGTTGGGTATATCTGAGTTCTTTTTACGATTATTAATGTATGTCCAGAAAAATTTAATGTTATTTTTTATACTGTGTTCTACATGTTTGCGGTAAGCTTTATAACGCCGATCCGACATTTCTTTAAATTGTTTTCTGTGTATAGCAAAAATACAATAATTTGATTCCGTATTATATCTTTTCATTTGTATCCAGGCTCGCTCCTTTTTCTTATATAAATTAATAAGTGCAGGAGTAAACCAATTAGGAAAAAGTGACGATTTAATAACTTTAGTAGGCACATGTTTTTTTATTATTGCATATATCCTTTCATAGAAATTAGAGACTGCCTCCTCTACTTCTTTTTCCATGATGAGAAGATTCCAATTAGTATTTGCTATTTCTTCATTAATTTTTGCATAGTCCGCGTGTTTGTAACAATATTTAAGATAGTTTTTATTTTTCAAGCGTTTGAATTCCTCAACAAAAGATACAACTACCTGGAACGGAGGGTGATGTCCATCTGGTGGAATCAAAGGTAATTGTACAGGAGAAGTTTTGCTACTTATATTATTGCTGATGCATAAGTCTAATATATTATTTATTTTATTTTTTAACGAATTCAACTGATAACATTCAAGTGATGACATAAAGTTAATTAAGTATCTGTGCGTTGGAGTTATATCAGAATTCATAATTGGTTGAGTGAAAATGCCTTTATTTTCCCACTTTAGACTAGGCAGATTAAAGTCACCTATTATATAAATGTCAGTATCTAAATCATGCACCGCGCTGTGTAAAACGTCTAAATAAGCACGGTATGTGTCGTAGTGCTGTTTAGGTGGGATATACACAGCGCAAATAATCAGTTTACGTTTTCCTATGTTGAGTTGAATCATCAACTGGTCAACAAGAGGTGGGAGGGGTACGTCGGCGGCGGGCAGCGCGAGCGCAGTAGCACAGAGCGCTCGCGACACGGCAACAAGCACGCCACCTCCATCCCGCCGGCCACTGGTCGATCGGTCCCGATCCATCCTAAACACCTGATACCTAGAATCAATGTATTCAATATCGGAGATGTCGTTACGCAACCAAGTTTCTGTTAAGATTATTATGTCGTAGGTACTGGAGATAACATTAGTGTAAAGAGTGTGTAGTTTTGTTTTAAGTCCTCTGCAGTTTTGGTAGTACAGTGTTAAATAACTATTAGCCATTTAGAATGAATAATTCCTATGAAATTTGAGAGATATAATTAATGTAATATACCATTATTGAGACTGTTGCCAAATAATTTTTACTAAAATAATTAAGTGCTATGTTTTGTACCGTTTTCCAAAATTCCATCAAACATAGATTATTTTCCACTTCATGGTTATAACTCAGATTAAAACCGCACAAGTTATTATAATACATACAGTGATATTTATGACATACTTTATCATAACAGATTAATGCACTATTTTCAGTATAGGAACACACAACTAAAATTATTATTATTATTATTATTTGCGATTCGTACAAACAAGAGACACGGGGTAAATAACAATAGACATAGGGTAGACTTATTATTTTATTTAACCGTGATACTGATATATATATTTTTACACGATAAAACAAAAAATGCAAATTGTTATTGACGTTACTACTTGATCTTATCAATGTCTTGTTCGTTACGTATTGCAAATATTGGTGATGAATCGGTTTGGCGAACAAGTACAGTACCATGCTTAATCCAAGTATATTTATAATTATGCTTTTTCGCAGCGACACGGCATAAACGAAATAATTGTTTATTTTTTGGAGTCAGGTGTTCATTTAAATAAATGGTACACGGAGTGCCAGAGATTAAGAGTTGGTCAGATCTGACTCCTCTTACTGCCCTCGCCGCCAGAACTATGTTGTCTCGCAATATTTTAGAGGATAATTTAACAATCACATTTTTGGGATGTTGATTTTTCTGATCAAAATGGGGTACACGATGAGCGGAGAGAATGTCTGTGGCCTTGATAGGATGTTTTATTATTGCACCTATTTTCTCTAATAAGGTTATAAGATTTTCGTTACGGCGTTCCGGGAGATTAGCAATCTCGATATTATATTGCCTTGCCTGTTGCTCCATTGATTCAATTTTATTCTCTAAGGCGGCAATTTGGGAATTCACAGTGCTACCCGCGACAACTTTTTCTTCAAATAACTTCAATCGACTCTCAAAATTATCTTGTCTTTCACCTGAGTAGGTGATAGATTTTTCTATGTCATCCAGTCTAGTAGTTATATCTTTCAGTGAGTTGTTAATAGACGAGATTAATTTACTCATTTCGTGCTCAAGTGTCGCGTTAACAGCGTTTCTTATGGTTTCAGCGATGTTTGTGTCCAGCCGATTCTTCCAAGCTGCAAGCTGTTCATTTATTTTTTGCTCGACAACCTCCACTACGGAGCTCGCCATATCCGATTCGGATTGTTTACGCTTACGTAGGTTGACAAAGCAATCAGTATCTCGGATATTAAGCGCTGAGTTAGGAATATCGGGGTTGGATGCACATTTAAAAGTAGCCGATGGCTGTGTACGTTGCATTACGGCAGCAAGATGTAATATAGCTTGCCTTTTCAAGCACAGCGTTGTAAGCGATTCACAAGAGATGCGCAGGTTATTTATCACTGCACACACAAGACACACAAAGGTGAACTCAGTCACTAACTAGTTAAGGTCCTAATTAGAGTGCACGTATTCACCAAGCTAATCTGTTCGTATTTTACACGTCTGCGCAAGACTGACTCCACACGGCGAATCCAATGGTCCTTGGTCATTTCGCCAAGAGCCAGGTTGAATAACGCCTTCATGATCAGTGTCAAAACTGCCAACTGGCGTGTATATTTGCCTGGATTTTTTGGAGTTCCTGAGAAAATTATGTAATAAGACACAAGTCATAACTATGTCCGTCACCTTGTCGGGGCTTATCAGAATAGGTTTCCTTAGTACTCTGAAAACAGAAGACAGTATTCCGGAAGCGTTTTCGACTATTCGCCGAGCTCTTGATAGACGATAGTTGAAGACTCTTTCTTTTGTTCCTTTGTTATAGTTCCCAGCACATGGTTTCATCATGTTAACAGTTAGGGCAAATGCACTATCAGCTACGAAAACGTACAGCATCTTTTCCTCTTTTAATGGTAAAACATCCGGTTGCGGTAAATCCAATTCAGAACGACATATTTTTTTTGTAGAACTCCGTGTTTCTGTACACACCTCCATCGCTTATTCTTCCCTGGCAACCACAATCAACAAATTTGAAATTGTAGTCAGCGTCAACCAAAGCTAAAAGTACGATGCTGAATGTTCCCTTATAGTTTATGTATTCTGAACCACTGTGAATAGGGCTTTGTATCACGACATGCTTTCCGTCTAATGCCCTTAGACAATGAGGAAAGTTCCACTTGCGGTAAAATTCTTTTGCGACCTCCAACCATTCATGTGATGACAAAAAGCCTCATAATAATAATACTTAGTTCTCGATTAATTTCAGATATCAGATGAGAGTGAAGATGATAGTAAGGACGAATGTAATGAATCATACCAAAATTTAGAAAGTAATGAAGAACGGGACATTGCATTCAAAACTCCAAAAATAATCCCCAAGAAAAAAAATAAACTAAATGAAACTCAAAATCGGATGGACGAAGCATACAATTGCTTGCAACAAATAAGCCAAATGCTGCGAAAGGATGTATCTTCTTTGTATTGTGATTTATTAGCAGAAAAGTTGAGGGGTTTACAGGAACACACACGAGAATTAGCTATGCTAGAAATAGATAAGTTGGTGTTTCATCTGAAACGACGAGAAAAAGAACAATTTCAACAACCAGATTATCACACTGTAACAACTAACATCAGGCCTATGCGATCCTTGAACCAGAGCCCCTATCAATCGCCACAGGATTCATCATCTTCTGCATCCCAGTCACCGGCCTACTATAGCCACAATTATTTACAATCATTACTACATATTTCATTACAGACACCATACACTCAAATGATTCCTCTTTCACAACATTCGCCAAGTACCCAGTCTGCACAGAATTCACCAAGTTTTCCAGCTCCATTCCGTCCTCCACCATAGTCTGCATCGCAGTCGCCGGCTTACCAGAGTCCCAATTATTCACAATCATCACCATCACCACATACTTCCTCACAAGCACCAAACACTCAAATTAATTGTAATGCACAACAAACGCCAAGTACTAATCTGGCTTCAGATACAACAACATTAAAAGAGTTTTATGAGTCAAAATGAATGTACCTAGTTTCTTAAAATAAATATTATTATGAACGTAGCAACTTACTTTTACTTCTTCCCTTAATTCTTGTACTATGGCTTTGCAGACGTCGTCAACGCTTCTTGAGACTGTTTGTTTTGAAACCTTAAATAAGTACGAGGCTTTTGTAACTATCTCCAGTAGCTAGAAATCTAAGTGCAATAGCAAATCGTTCTTGAATTGGAATGCACTGTCTCATGTTCGTATCATTCTTTGAGATATGAGGGCCAATCTTATTAAGAAGGAACGTGAAATCATCGTGACAAGACATTCCGCAGAAATTTCCAAATGTTACGCTAGGTTCCCATACAAAATCACTCAGCATATCATTTGCATTATATCTATAAGTAATTAAGAAAATGTAGTGTTTCTATTGTTCTAAAATAAAAATAATCGGGTATACAATAGCTAGTCAAAATTAGGTACCAACCTTAATCGGCTCTTGTTGAATGACGACAGCCACCAGCGTCGTCGTTTCTTCTGCTTTCTTTTTGCTTGATTTAACAAAATTTCACCACTGAATAAAACTACAGCGGCTGCATACGCAACCGTGCGCTCTGTATCGCCTAACATGTAACAAGTCAACAAGCCGCACAATAAAGTTGTTCAAAACGACTATAAATCAATAGCACGCTACAGACTATAAACCAGAAATTTCTATCGTGCTATTAAATATGCTATGTTATAGCGCGCTATTTATAAAAAAGTGTGTAGGAGGTCGGCAAGCGTGTTAAGTTTAGCAGCACGCTATGTCTCAGAGCACGCTACATTACATGTCATTCATTGGATAGACCGCGTGCTATATAAGTACATTGTTTCGTATATATATAAGTCACATTTTAGACTAAAATAAAATAATTTGTTAAAGAAAAATTAAAGAACGTTCTTTCATACTTTTAAGGCTTACGACTTTTTATAATCCTAAAAATATTTTTAAGGACTGTACTTTTTAAAACAAAATAAAATTAATCATTTGTTATTATAATTAATGTAAACGTTATTTTAACCTTGATATAAATTATAAATCAAAATAAAAAAAGTTTATTGATTGTATATACAAAAATCAACTAATTACAAACACTATTATATACACTTTTGTATCCATATTTTATTTAAATTTAAAAACATTAGTTAGGCTTCTTTTGTAGCAGATAACTGTGTCCTTCGATCACTTATAAATATACAATATACACTAACTAAATAACGTCTAACACTAAATTAGTTCGCGCGCGATGAATAGCGTGCTGCTAGATTAATTTTGCGTCACACATCTACTCCCAACAGCGCTGCTGCTAGAACTAATTGCCGCTTGATATGAATAGCGCAAAAGTGTCATAGCGTAATAGCGCCATGGCGACTACTTACATAGCACGCGCTATGCGTTACGAAGAGATAGCGCGCTATAATATGGCACTAAGCGCTATATTTACCACCATTACCGCACAAGGACGGCCCACGCTGCGCTGTGGGAACGCTCAGTAGGGGCCACGACAGGCCTATACAGGCGGTGGAACGCCTGGCGCGGCCTGTCGCCTGGCGGGCCGTGAGACCCCACCTTAAGGGGCCGAATAGATACTGTATTTTTACTTTTGCTTAAGAGCCCAGTCTTTCAGAGCAAAACAGAAAAATTGCGTTCTGGTGACACATCTACACCCTCCCTGCCCCGCCACTTCATGTACCGCCACCGCAGTTATCTTTCTGGCCGTAGCGTGGAAAGTTGCTCTACTAAGATTTTCCAGTATCAATTTATCTAATATACAGGATTATTGATAATTAGCTAACAAATTTTCACATACAGATTTTCTACCTCGTATCTATTTTTGTTCCATGCTTTTATTACAAAATTCGTTACACAAAAAAAATATATTTTAAGTTTGTATAATTTTTGTTGTTTTGTTGAAAAGGTTTCTAAAAGATAATCATCTAGAACCTGTATAACATGTACTCGTATTATTGATTATTCAAATGAATCTGGCAAGTGCTAGAATGAGTCGTGCACTGAGGGTTTCGTAATAAGTCGATGACACTATCGAAAATCCGTCAAGTACGTCAAGTAGTTCTAAATACTAAAATAGATTAAAAAAAAACTCAAAATAATTTCTATATAAGTACAAACAGTCCACTATCACACATATTTATAGTTTCTCATTAAAGTATAATGTAACTTTGTATAGCATTTACCTATATGCATGAATTACTATTCTTGTACAGCAGCATCGACGGACGACTTAGCGCTTTTTTTTAATTTATTCGCAATGGCTTGAATGATGTATGGAGGGTCTTTGATTGGCATCGAGCGTTCCATGCGAGAATCAATTAGCTCAGGAAGCTAAAGAGGAAGAAAAATGACGTCCAACTTTTTTAGATTTTGACGTTTCTGTGATCAGCATGACAATTTGCGAACATTGCGCTAAGTCTCCTATTTGACGTCCGTATATTGGACGTCGTAAGCAGTTTGACGCCACATTATATCCAAAATTGGCCATAGTGGGCGTACAATAAATTACGGGATGCTGAGGATATTACTTAATAGTTTACTTGTAGTCTACGTGTATTACTGAATAGTTTTCGTATCTAAAAATGTCATTAACTCGACATCAGCAGCTACCGGTAACAAGGAAATCTCTAGTTGAAAATCAAAAAGACGAAATTTTCCTTATGACACTTAAAAACTAAATTAAAAAAGTATTTCTATAAAAACATAATGTACTTTTTTTTTTTAAAAAAAAGGACATTAACCACTCGTGGTAAGCTTAAATTGCTTGTGTTACGAGTGGTTCACGCCAGTAGTCGAATGGTGGATTCGAACCCACGACCTTTTTGAGTTCGCGGTCCGCTCCCTGCCATTAGGCTACTGTCGCTTGTAAACAAAACATCATGTGCAATCCAAAAATGTATAATACTTCTATATTTCCTTGAAGAACTTACATAATATGTAGGTTAGGTACCTAATTATATACCTAATATTTAACCAAGTGCTCACACATATGCACGTTGTTAACTATTTTACTATGAAACACAAAAAAACTTACCTTTGAATTCTATTTCTGTTCATTGCTTCAACGTTTGATTTCAATTTTCGTTTTCTGGTACAAGCATATTTTTTACGTTTATGGTCCATATCGAAATTAAAAGTTATAAAACAAATACAAAATGATTTATAAACCCTTAAAGAATTATATGCAAAAAATAATAAAGTAGAGAAACTTTCAATTCGTAACAATGCGCAACCAAGAATAGGGAAAGATAGAGAAAGAGGAATGTTAGAGCGAGAGGAAGTGCAAAAATTTGGCACAGACAAGACGTCTGAACGCTACAGCCGCTCAGCGGCTACTAAGGAATATTGCCCGCAATTATTGTTTATAAAGTCAATATTTTATAGGTCGATCGAAATAATTATTAATTTTGAAATAAAGTGGTTTAAATTATTATTTTTTAATATTTGTCTAATTAAACACCTGCCCTTGAGAAAAAAATAATTATAGCATAAATATTTTCAGCTATTGCTAAGAAACAAATAGTTTTTTATGAGGCGAAAACAGCGAAATTTAACGAAATTGAGACCTCTTATTTAAGACAATGAAAGATATTTAGAAAAAAAGAAACAGCGCATTTTGGAGATGAAGATGTTTAGCTATTAACGCGCTGAATAGATTTCGCCTTTTTATTATCGATTGCCTTATAATGGTACACGAACAAAGCTCGAAATTGCGTTGGGTGCGAGAGAGCTCTATTTACCGTTTGATTTATCTAACATAGACCACATAGATGAACCAAAAAAAAAAATTTAGCCATTACTTATAATCTGGGTATTTATGTGTTATCAAAATATTTTACTCTGAAACAATAATTTGCTGTAAAAAAAGAAATCAAAGTGGCGCTAATGATTCGATGTGAGTCAACTTTAAAAGACTGTAGCCTTAACACATCGAGTCAACGAAACTCTTGCGCCTCTTGCCGCCCTGGTACATCAAACGCACGCAACAACGATCTTATAGTGCAAGACATCGGCTCTGTGATTTTGGTATTACTCTTTAACATTTATAATATCCTAGTAATATTATCTAGTAAATATATTAGAATAGAGGCGTCCTTAACTTGGACTGAAGGCGACCTTAATTTGGAGTTTTTTGCTAGGATATAAGAGGCCGAAACAATTTGAATTTTTACTACTATGCAGTGTGTTTCGTGCTTAAAACCTGTGACACAAAATGAACTTCTAACTTGTACGGCCTGTAAATTGCACCTACACTATAGGTGTGCTAATTACACTTCAGCTGACTTTCGAGAACATAGAGACTCCCTGAAAAAATCTTTTATGTGTGGTAGCTGTACACAAATAACAAGAAGATACCGAAACGATAATACTCCAATATCAAAAGCACAGCCTTCAAAAAAGAGTCCGGGATCTCAATTAGATATAGAAAAGAGTCCAAACCATACTCCGAAACAACTGACATACAAGGAAGTCAGTAACTTGTTGGACACTAAACTTAAAGATGAAATTCCAAAAATGTTAACCTCTTTAATTGAGTCCCAGAAAAAGGAACTTGGGGATATTAAAGTTAACCTTAAAGAAATTCAGCAAAGCAACTCCAACATTGAAAATAATATTGCCCTCTTAACAACACAAAACGAGGAATTACGGAGAAGGCTTAATGAGTTAGAGATAAAAAGTAAACAAGAACGAGAAACCATCACAATTTTGGAAGAAAAACTAGAGGATCAACTTAGAATAAATCGGAAAGCTGGCATTGAATTAAAGAATGTTCCTAAAAAGAAGAATGAAAGCAAAGAAGACCTTGTAGAGATGGTTGTCTGTTTATCGAAATCAGTGAACTACGAGATACTAAAGTCAGATGTTAAAGATGTTTTCAGAACCAGGGGAAAAAAGAGGGAGAAAAGTAAACACCTATTCTCGTGAAACTTAACTCCATGATTCAAAAGACAGCCTTGCTTAGATCGTGTAAAATTTACAACAATAAGAATAAATCTTCAAAACTCCAAGCAAAACACCCCGATTTTCGTATTGGAGCAATTAACACCTAAGAGCTCTAGAGTATTCTTTTTGGCAAGAGATCTAGTAAAAACTAAAAGGTTTCAGTTTTGTTGGACATCTTACGGCAAGGTGTACTTGAGAAAAAGTGAAAATTCACCCATCATTCATGTAACAAATGATGCAGGCATTGATAGATGCAATGATACATAATGAGGCATGACTATTACTATCTTTTATATCTGCATGTTTTCTGATTTTTCTTTAATTTTTTTGTTTAAATGGTTTATTATATTGTTACTTCAAAGTTAATTTATATTGCTTACAAACTTACATTAAATACAAAAAACCGATACAAAACATTCATACACAAACAAAACTCAAACTGTTTAATAAAATTATACTTTTAATAATTAAATCACATATTTACTCTACACACACATATTCACATTACATTTACATTACACAACCTAATACAAATTCTATGCTAATGACCCAACAGTTCTCTTACTTCGTCCATGAATAGTTCTCTGAATACACTACAGGAATTAGACGACACAGAAATTTCACAGTCTATAAAATGTTCAATAGATGATTTGTCTTCAAACGCTGTTTTTAAATATGGAAATCCGAATATTATAGCTCAAAATATTACAAGTATATATTGTAATTTTGACAGTCTATTAATACACTTAGCGCAACTTAAGCCTTGCATTGATATAAAAATTTTGACGGAGTGCTGGTTAGATAAAAATAAATCAATTCCAACTTTAGCTTTTACATAGCTACTGTTCCTATTCGACAAATACTCAGTTAAATCAAAACGATGGTGTGGTAGTTTACATAAAGAATGTTTACAGAGCACTTGTCAAGGAAATAAATTTATACAAAGCTTCATGTTTACAAATAACTATAAATCAATACACAATTTTAGGTATATATCGTTCCCCTTCCATCACAAAAGCTGACGAATTTATTCACTCTATTGATTTACATCTAAGTTCAATTTAAACTAGTCATATTATTATAGTGGGTGACATTAATATAAATTTATTACCTATTATTTGTGAGCAAAGCTATGAAAGAAATAACAGAAATCTTTATCTGACCGCTTTGGCTACACATGAAATACTTCCAGGCCACCATTTTCCTACCAGAGGATTGCGTTGTTTGGACCATTTTATGCTAAAAATTGATAATAAAAGAACAACTGCTTTCGTCGCAATTCTTGATACAACTATAACAGACCACAATATGACTCTACTGAGCCTAGTGGGCAACAATAGTTTAAGCAAATCTAATAAAACGAAATCTGTAACTGACTTTAATGCCGCCTTAAACAGTCTACATTTAAACGTTTTTGACGATTTATATTTATGTACAGACCCAAATACTCTAACTAATATATTGATCGATAAAATATCTATTGCGTTAGTTAAACACACCAAAATTTTAGCTGTCCCTGGGACAAAGAGATTTATCAAGCCCTGGATGACAGAAGGTATACTTCGATGCATAAGAAACAGAAATGCTATGCAAAAAAAACTAAAACAAGACTAAAGATCACTTACCGTCGCTACCGAAATTTTTGTAATAAACTTATTAAAAAACAAAAACGTAAACATGATTGTAGTGTCATTTCCAAATCTTGTAAAAATAATAAAGTTCTTTGGAAAAATATAAATGAAGTTACACAATTTAAAAAAAAGAATGTTTCAAATTCGTGTTTATTAAATATAAAACCTACACCCCAGGATTCAGTTAATTATATTAATAAATATTTCTCCGGAATAGGTAGTTACCTGGCTGAAGAAATTAAGTCTAAGATGCTATACAGCTCGATTCCTAAATCCACTTCTACTACTGTACTTTTAAACTCTTTTGTTTTGCTCGAAACAGATAATGCTGAAGTAGAGTGGGTGTTGATGAGTCTTGACTCTGATACCGCTCCCGGGTGGGATACAATTCCAAGCAGGTTTTTGAAGTTGGGAAAGGATTTGTTTGTGCCCGTATTCATTTACCTTATAAATCTCTGTTTTACGAGTGGTATATTTCCTTACGTACTTAAACAATCATTAGTAACACCTGTTTATAAAAGTGGAAACAGAGACGATATAAATAACTACCGCCCTATTTCTGTCCTACCAGCTTTGTCCAAAATTGTAGAGAAAATCTTAAATACTAGGATATTAAACTACTTAAATAAATATAATATTTTATCAAATCAACAATTTGGCTTTAGAAAACAACTTTCCACAGAAGACGCTATTCTCACATTAAGCTCTTTAATCGTAAAGAATTTAGATAATGGCAAAAAGTGTATTACAGTATTTTTAGACCTGAGAAAGGCTTTTGAAACGGTCTCTATTCCTCATCTTTTAAAGTTTTTGGAGCTTATCGGCTTCAGGGATACTTCGCTAAACCTGATGTTCAGCTACCTACATGAGCGCACTCAGCGTGTTCATGTGGACGCTGTGTTGAGTGACGAAGAAAATGTTATTTTCGGCGTCCCTCAGGGTAGCGTCTTAGGGCCTACGCTGTTTTTGGTCTATATTAATGAGCTGTGCAAACTTTCTATTCCTCGCGGTCACATCTTCTCCTATGCTGACGATACAGCTGTTATTTTTTCGGGAGACACTTGGGAGGAAGTGAAAATGCGTACAGAATCGGGACTTAAAACTATAGCAGCCTGGTTAAGTAACTACCTACTCTCATTAAACACGCATAAAACAAATTACATTTGTTTTGCTATTTTCAATTACACTCAACCACCAGCCAACTTCAGCATTAAAATACACACTTGCCAAGACAGCCTATTTTTTAATTGTGACTGTGCTGTTATTGATAGAGTGGACAAAACAAAATATTTAGGTGTTATTATTGACCAGAGACTGTCTTGGTATAACCATATTGAATTAATAACTGGCCGCATAAGAAAATTAATGTGGATTTTCAAAAAGTTAAGACATGTAACAACCAACGAATTATTGATCAAAGTATATACAGCACTGGCTCAATCTGTTCTTACCTATTGTATCCCAGTATGGGGAGGAGCTTTAAAAACAAGATTCCTTGAGCTTGAGCGAGCTCAAAGAGCCCTGCTTAAGGTCTGCTATTTCAAACCATACCGATTCCCCACTACTGACCTTTATAATTTGTCTGGTGTCTCGTCAGTTCGAAAGAAAGTTATATATTTTATTCTTATTGCTTAAAATTCACAAATCTACTAGGTATGAACGTGACAAGACAAATAAAAGAAGAAACGACTTAGTTCTATATACCGATCGCTGTAAAACGACATTTGCTTCAGTACAGTATGAGAAAAGGGCAGTATACTTATATAATAAAATAAATAAAATCTTAAGCATATATCCATTACATAGCATAGAAGTTAAAAAGAAAACAATAGAATGGTTGAAAACCTTAAATTACAACGAAACCGAAACACTTAAAAAAATTACTTAACTTGTTACACATAATTAATAATTTACTAAATATACCATACCTGAACATGCACACATCACATACACATACACTACACAATCACACAACTAACACCAACGGATACTTTATTGTAAAAATACTACATAAGTTCAACTGTAAGTCAAAAATCTATGTGTTACCCAAGTTCTAAACACTAATTTATATAAATGAAGGACGAGAAGAGCGGAGCCTCCTAACACAAGTTTCCGAACTTAAAAGGAGTGTTCCAATAATATATTTAATTTTAAGTATTACTGGTTTGAGAATAAAGATTTTAGATTTTTTGATTTTTTGACTTAACCTATTTTAAAGTTAAAAGAGGTTAATCGATTCCTCCATGTTTTAAAATTGGGTTTCAATTTTAAAGTTTAGCAATAGATGTACTTGCTTTTCTATCAGACATTCGATATAGATAAAAAGCACCTTATAATTTTATTTCGTAATTTAATTATTTTTGAGAAAGACAAAAACAAGCAATAATTATAATTAACACTGACTTAATAATAGGTACTAATTATAATTTAGAACATAAATGAAAAACTCATGACGAGCAAAGTGGCTCAGAACCATGCTTTGCGGCGGTCTGTGGACGAGGATGTTCAGTAGTGGACTTGTGAATAGCTGTAATGATGATGATTATTCGAAAACTTGTACGATTAAATTATAAGAAATCGACGTTTTTTTATAGGATAGTGTGACAAACGAGCACACAGTTCACCTGATGGTAAGTGGTTACTGTGGCCCACAGACATCTACATCTATCCAATAATCAAAATGCAGATGCGTTGTCACCCGTGAGGACTAAGATGGAATGCCTCGTTTCCTTTAAAAAGGGTATCTGGTTCTCTACACTCACCGTACGAAACACAGCATCATTAAGCTACTATTTTACGCTGATATTCTGTGAGAGCGTGGTTCTTCCCCGGTTGAGCCGGCCCATTCGTGCTGCGTACAACTATACTTCTAATATAACCGCATGGTTCTACGACGTATTAAACGACGTGCTTCATTTTTTTTTTCGTTTTAAAATTGTTCTTGTAATAATCTGATTGTAAATAAATGTTCGTTATTTTTTTTTTTTGATAAATAGCTTATCGATTAAAACATATGTTTAAAAATAATTAAATCGTGATAATTAAAGTAGTAGGAATGTTTAAAGTTGAAATTGGCACTAAAAGGCTGGTAATTGGGGCATCCACCCTACAAAGCGTGAATATAAAATTTAAATCAGATGCGTGTAATCACTCTGAGAGTTTATAGCAAACTAAACTCGTGGCCAACGTGTGGACGCGGCGACCAAACTCTGCCAACCAGAGTTTCCACTTACAATTTTGGTTTGTCCCTATTTTTTTTAGGATTTATCCCTAAAATTCCCTAAACGATCTTAAAAATTCCTATTTTTAAGGAGCATATTTTTATTCGAGAAATTATACAATAATTTATTATTTTGAATATTTATTAATAAATCAACAAAAGATCAATCACCAAAAACCAGATCAGACAGAAGATTTAGAAGCTGAATCATTACTTTTGTAATATTTTGCTGCACTTATCATGGCACTGTTGGGTTCTAAACTTGAGCAATTGTTTGCTTGCATTCCGAACTTTGTGTGAAACAAGCCGTTCAGAGTTTCGTTAGAAAGTCTATTTCTTTTATCTGTTTTTACATTTTTTAGAATACTAAATAATCTTTCTACCTCAGTATTTGAAGATGGAACTGCTAGTAAAACTGAAATAACTACTTCAAGATTTTCGTAAATGAAATTACCATGATAATCTTTCATGCTTAGAACCTTATTCCAATAAATGTCAGCTGGCATGTTTTTTAATTCTTCTTCGCTTTCAACTCCAAAATGCTTTAAGTCTATAAGAGCTTGATTTCTCCATTCGTTATCTGCTTTTTGCATGTTGCATTTTGTCGTTAAAAAGTTAAATTTATCAAAAACATCTTTCACTGATTGTTTCTCCAGATTTCTTGCTATTTTTGGATCCACATACTTCAATATGTCGAAAAGTTTCTCATTCAAGTCGAACCGCTTTTGGATTTGCAATACTATTTCCACATAAAATTCACGACAACTAGCATAAAATTTGTTCACTTCTTCTATTGGGGCTTTTGTCTTTAAATCTTCAAGTATCGCATGTGCTTCCATACCAACGTATATATGATCATTATTGAGGTGAATTTCTGTTTTAGTGACGTCAATTTGCTTAAGGCTCTTTAGATCCGAGCTCAGATTCAGGTGCTCCTTTTTGACAAAGTTGCACAAAAAAGTGTTCAACATTTTCCGAACCATCACTGGCAGTATAAATAATTGTGGTGATTTTGTTTGAAAAAATGTATTAAAATCGTTAGTTATAGAGAAGACGTAACTCATGAAGTGTAATAAAGCTTTATTAAATGGGTTGTTAAGACTGTTCAAGATGGAATCATTTGTATTAGAGGGATCCTCAAAAACTGCCCCCGTAAAAAATAATTTCAATGCATCATACTGCTCTAATATCCTGTCGACACAAGCTTGAAGTGACAACCATCTTGTATTTGCAGCAGAAAGTAATTTATGTTGGTCAATTTTTAGAAAATCCTGAAACTGTTTGAGTGCTTCTGTTCGCTTAGGGCTCATATGAAAATATGCAGGTATATTACGGCACAAATCTTCTAAATTTTTAGGTAAATTACGGGAGGCATATGATGTGGCGAGATGTATTAAATGGCATGAGCACTCTATAACGACCAGATGTGGAATTTCGGTTTTTAGTAAAGCCTGAACTGAATTGTGCTTTCCCATCATTACGTTCGTCGTATCTGATGTAAGTCCGAAGACATGATCAAGAGGTACTTCATGTTTTGAAAAACTTCCTTTTATTGTTTGGAGGATACCTTTTGCCGTTCCATCAATCATATCTATCAAATCAAAAAATCTGTATTCTACTTTTTTTGTCAAACTATTAAAAAATGTTATAATAATAGCCAACTGTTTTTTCACAGACAGATCTGTTGTTTCATCTATTATTATATTAAAATAGCTATTCTTCATGATATCAATCACTTCTTGTTTATATGTAGCTCCTGTGACTTGACGTAAAATATTTGTTGCTTTTTGTTTTCCTAGATGCACGTCATCTAAACATTTCGATTCCGGAAACAAGTTTCGCAACAGCGATACCAAATCATCGACTAAAGAAATTGGTAGATCATGTTTCGCAAGAAAGCCGCACATTTTTAATTCCATTTTTAATACATTAGTAGCGTGCGTCTGATTTTTGTTCAAAAAAGTTGACATTCTTCCACATTGCGAAATAACAGCCATCTTTTTGGTGCGTTTAGCACTGTTTTTATGTTTAAGTAATTCGGACATTCCACATACAAGATCACAATCGCATATTTTACAGTAAGCTTTTGTCTCACCTTTATCAGATTTCTTCAGCCAAGTCTTAAAATCAGGATGCTCCAGCCAAGAAGTTTTAAATTTTTGCACGTATTTTCTTTCCTTACTTGCTGACTTTAAAGTCGAAGAGGATGGTGTTTCATTATCTTCTTCCATTTTAAATTACTTACAATTTAATCGAAAAGAAAAATTTTTTTTTTATATTCCAAGGTGCAATTCGGAGTTCAGTATGTAAATGAAACAAAACTAATCAAATCAAGCAAGCCTTGGTAGGTATACATAATATGACTAAGTTCCGACTACATCTAAAACAACGGAACTGATATTATAAATGACAAATTAAAATTGGACGGATTACATTCATTAATAGTACGGGGGATTCCCCTTTCAAAAATAAACCGCGGGCGGTGGCACCATAGAGTTTGTACATACTACAACAGGGTTACCATCATAAGTTTTGATTTTCCCCGAATTTCCCTAAATCCCTGTCTTATTAAAATAATCCCTAGTCATGTACAATTTCACTTAGTTTTCCCTAAAAAAGGGAAAAATCCCTAAAAGTGGAAACACTGCTGCCAACAATCCTTTGATCTTTTGTAAAAAACCGACACCACACGGATCTCGCGCCAACTTGTGGGCCATCGTTCCAACACATACCAATGAAGCCCAAACACCCGCCCTACACGTTGGCTAATCATAGATATAATAATATGCTGTTTTTAATATTTCTATGTTGGCCAACGCTATTGGCCACTACATTCGCCACTGTGTTGGCCAACGTGTAGAGGCGCCGTAAAACAAATCAGGGCCTTTTATTAGTAGAGTAAAGTCACAGCAGTAGAGCTAAAGAAAGATTAAAAGCAAAATTTTTATTTCGCCACATAATTACAACGCCAATATGGCGTAGGCACATAATATTTTTTAATTTTTAAACATTTTAAATACGGGGCCGAACGCAACATTAAGGGTTCGAACTCAGCTGTTAACATATTTAACGTATTCTTTTAACTATAGAACAATTTTAAAGTCTATACGAAAATAAATATAATTTGTCGCATAAATTGCATTGAGTTGTCGTCACCGCCGCAGGACGCAACACAAGTGCCACAGCGACGACATTTTAATGGTCCTTTACTTCGTTTACCAGCTGGTGTTTCAAAGTAATTTATCTTTCTGTCTAGTATACTACAGGTGTATTTATTTTATGATATGTGAATTTCTTTAAAATTAAATACATTTCTTTAATTCTATTAGGTAATTTAAAATTTCCAAATCTTTATATATAAAAAGACATGTAACATATTAACATGTCGTACATTTAATTTTAAAAACAGAAATTAATTAATTTTTAGGTTTAATTATAGAGTAAACAATTTTCACCCGCAGACTTTTTCTCATGCAACATAAAATTATTTATGTGTATACTTGACGCTTCGAATACTTTTTGGCATGTTGAAGAATAGCGGCGTTGAGCAGAGCTTGGAAAACATGAAATCAAATACGTATAACGCATAAATTTTATTTTATGGGTATTTCCATAAATAGATTACCACATAACTTAACTACCCTTTGAGTCTTATGGTCGTAAGCGTGATTACTGATCATATATCAGACACCAAGATTCCTTTTTTGAAACAATTGAAGACAGAGTACAGTACACAAACTAATAAGAGTACAGAATAACAGTTTGACAACTATAATATACGTATTTTATTTTTAAAGGTATCCATCTACTATACCTATCTCTGATTGATTCTGATCTGATTCCTAAGCATCTCTGATACAAATGGTCTGAGATTTTAAAGAGTCGAGATTTATGCAAACACAAATGACTAATTTAAAAATCTGTATATTTGTGACTGTCTTCTTATTTCTTGATATTCCATTTAAGACTAAGTGCCTAAGTCTTAAATGGCCATCGCCGACGAGAGCTCTCTCAAGAAACGAACAATAGACATAGATCCCATGTCAATAAAAGATATACCTACATATATTAAAAGTTGATCGCTGGCTGTTCACACTGCTAACGAGGACTCTCTCTCGACTAGTTTTTCTCAGCGACAAGAGCTCTCAAAGTTAAAACTCGCTCAACGATGCTCGTTTTGCGTTTAGAATTTATGACGAGAGACCTACCAACGGTCATTTTATTCTACAGCTTGGATCTAAGTGCACTTGCGATAAAACTATAGGAACTACACACCCGCTTCTCGTTGGTCGCCAACTCCTATCTAGATTAATAATGTCCTCCAGACCGAATTTCGGCCACGGCGACCTCCCTCAACGGAGGCTAGCCATCGGCGCAGGACAGGATTATAGTGGCCAATTGTATGCGCAAGCACAGGTGCACTCTCTATTCCTTCACTCTCATAACCCGATGGGACGGTAAACCGACATAACCGGAGAGAGATCAGGCGCAGGACCAACGGCTTTACGTGCTTTCCGAGGCACGGGGGTGAGACACCACCAACTTCCTAACTCCGGGCAGCTACTGAGAATTTCTTGACAGAAAAACTCCATAGTTGATTTTGTGGCCCGACACGGGATTCTAACCCATGCCCTCATGATCAGCAGTCGCACTACTACAACCTCTAGACCAATGAGGCTGTCCTTAGTATCTTTATTCAAATTCAAATTCAAATTTATTTATTTGTGAATACAGGTAATGAGACAGTATAGATCTTACATGTATAATTATGTTATATAAATATGTTCGCTGCATTCGACCCTTAGGTATACAAATATTACAGTTACAATTAAATTATTATATATTATTTCATTTTATTATTTATATTATAATTATATGAGAAAATTCGATGTAATAATTAATTAAAATGGGATATTTACAATAATATATTGTCCAATCAAAAGTCAAATGAATTATATTCTGTGAATGTCATTATAATATGCCTACTGATGCGTCACTTAAATATTCATCTATTGAGTAGTAGCATTTCTCAATTAGAAATGTTCTAAATTCTTTTTTAAATTTATGAATATTTTCCATTTCATGAAACGTAGATGGAACCTTATTATATATTTTAGACAATATACCAAAAACGCTTTTTCTAAGTAAAGCTGTCTTTGATGAAATTGTATGAATTTTATTTTTACGTCGGTTGTTCGTTATTAGATAATCATTAAATATTTCAGGATTAGTTTTTACAAATATTACAACTTCATAAATATACATTGCGGGAAATGTCAATAACTTAAATTTTTTAAATTGTGGTTTACAGCTTTCTGTACTCGATATGCTTGCAATAGCACGCACACACTTTTTTTGTGCTTTAAATATATCTTCGCGCCTTGTGGCATTGCCCCAAAAAATTACACCGTAGCGCACAGTAGAAGATACGAAGCCGTGATATACCGTCCGTAAAGCATCTACATTAACTACTTTGGATAATACATGTAAAGCGTATGAAAATTGGTTTAACTTTTTGCAAATATATTCTGTATGAGTCTCCCACTTTAAGTTGTTGTCAATATAAAGACCTAAGAATTTTGCTGCTTTGGTTTCACTAACCTTCTCACCATCGTAATTAATATTAAGTAAATCAAGGGGCCATTTTCGTTGATAAAAATTCATTATTTGAGTCTTTTTTAGGTTTATTATTAAATTATTTGACTTAAGCCAGCTAATTATACTCTTCAGGCTGTTATTAATTTCATTTTCATAATTATTTATGTCTGTACATGTAAACACCATCTTATCTAGATTATAGCTATATTTACTAACGCTACTGCTGATCATGTGGTTCACGCGACGGGCAAAGTTAGTTGTGTTCAGCCTAAAAATTATCAATAGCTAATCTCGTGTACCTAATCTCTCTCCGATCGTGTCGGATTAACATTACATCGGACTATGGAGACTACTTGTGCTTGCACACACATTTCTTAGTGCACAATCCAGTCCTGCGCAGATTTCTGTTCTCAAATTCATTTTGGAGAACGTTCTTATAATTAACCAAATAAATATAACATAACATTTTGGTATAATATTAGTCTAGTCGTATTTAAGAATGATTATACCAGTATAATGGATTTTATTTTACACCTTGGCCAAAAATAACGTTCGTTATTATCATTTTCCTCATCATTTCAGCCTATAAAAGTCTATTTCAGAATATTGGCCTCCAGATATATTTCCTGACACAATAATTTGCCACAGTTGTCACACTCAGCAAGCAAGTATGCAATTTATTAGGACACTACTGTCCATCTCCTGGTCTGTTAATAAAGATAATGTTGACAACATTAAAATACCAAAAACCGTCTTAAGTCTTAACCCCTTTGTTGTTGACAATCCACGCATCCAAATCAAGCGGTTTGTTTCATCTTACGTAATACGTACAGTAAGTAGTGGAATATTTTGTAGACGTCTGTTTTTCCGTCTAATTACGATCTGGGTGTCTTCAACGCAATAATGGATAGGTTTTTGTTACGCTAAGACAATGCGATTAATTATCTACAATCAAAGACTTCTAGTAAACATAGAAGTCTTAAATTATAGTATGTAAAAAAATATTTTTAGACTTTGACGTCATTTTAACATTATTTGTTAGCTGAAAAGTGTTGAAAGGGTATTTCGACTAGGGTACTTCGGTATTTCGGGTATAAGCTCTACGTGACGTTGAAGTGAAGTCACGTGGAGCTACAATACAATTACATGAGCTTGAAATATGTGCTTGTTTGTATTCAAAGGACATTTCGCCTTATCGATAAGTTTTCATTGTGTTCGAGCAACTCAGTTCCTTTCTCGCGGGAATTCAAAGGAAAAAACGTTCTTCGTCATCAACATATGCCGAAAGTCAAAAAAAATGATACTGAGAGGATACGTTAAACATATTAATCTTCTTTTTGCTGTAGAAAGGGTTTGGCTTTGGCAAGCGGATACACAATCGCAGTATCAGTTTCGAGCATTTTCAGCCCATCGTTCGCTCTGGTATTTTACTCTGGTGTACACGAGCTGGTTAATGGTTATACCACAATCTATCCAGAAATAAAAAAAATCTGGAATTTTTACATGTCTTATGTCATCCATAAGACGAAACAGAGTAATGGATTCATACACTCCCACCATACGGCGGATGGTTAAGCCTGGAGAAAATGAGAGAATATCTATATTTACGTATACCCTATACTTCACTTCTGCGAGAAATACCTACTTAACTACAAATATTTTGTGTAGAGCCTCATATTTTTCTACAACAAATTCAAGTAAAAAGCAACTTACAGTTTAAAAGAAAACTCCGCTAGTAAGTTAATATTGTCGTAAAATAACCTGAGTGTCGGTAAGTTTTAAGGAGTTGCTTGCAAGCCACATACGAGATGAGCTTGAACTTTAAGCTTTGTCTTATAATTCGCGCATACGTGCTAGAGACATGCTGCAGCTATATTAGTAATGTAGATGCAGCACGAATGGGCGCGGCTCGACCGGGGAAACACGACGTTCTCACAGAATAGACACCAGAGTTAAATATCAGCTCAACCCTGCTGTGTTTCGTACAGTGAGTGTAAAGAAACGAAGGCCCCTTTTACTAAAAACGAGGCATTCCATCTTAGTCTTGGGTGGCAACGCATGGGCACTTGCAATAAACAACCCCCAATCATCTATTTATCTACTTTCATTTTTACTTCATTTTCAGTAATTCCATATTTTAGCTGGTAGATTGTAGTTAAACTTAATTTTATATGGCTTAGTATTAAAATTACTTATATTTAAAATTTAAGACACCCTCGAAAAAGTGAGTTCATTCGTTTAAGAACTATGATGCCACAGACAGGTACAAACTTAAAACACCGCGCTGTTATCTTGGAGGCTTTATAAAATTAGCATTACGCTACGCTTGAAATTAACATAAGAAGAGCCGGCAAATATTAATTTTATTATTTACATTAACACCCTTAGGTTGCGACAAATAACATTAAACTACACGTTCACTGACTTCCTGCCGGACACTTGAGGTTAATTTGAAGTATAAGAGATGCAAAGACCTTTGTATAGTTAAAGATACTGATCTTTGTTATTCTTTGTATAATACGTTCTTTGTACTTTGACCTCATTAGAGTTCACGACGTACATTGTTTGCGCACATCTCACATTTAACTCTTGCCCAAGTTTCCAGGCTATATTATGGAAAGTTATGGATTTTGCTGTTTGTTAAATTAGAACAATAAATAAAAAACTTTTACAATTATTATAAAAAACCCATAATGATTTAATGAAACATCAGGAACTATCCTTATTAAAAAATAGTTGAAAAAATAATAATGTTACGGTCTATATACGTCCCACTGATGGGCTCAGGCCTCCTCTCATTTCTGAGAGGGTTTTGGAGCAAGGAAATGTTCGCCGCGATGCCCAAATGCGCATTGTTGGATTTCACATGCTTTTAAAAAATATTTTAAACGTGGTAAAGCCATGCTGCAGTTATATTAGTAGTATGGTTATAGCACGAATGGGTTAGCTCAACCGCGGAAGGAAAACGCTCTCACAAAATACCAGCGTAAAATACTAGCTTAATGCTGTTGTGTTTCTTATAGTGAGTGTAGAAAACTGGAGAGTTCCTTTTAACTGGAAACGAGGTATTCCATCTTAGTGCTCACGGGTGACAACGCATCTGCATTTTGATTGGTAATCGGGGATAGATCTAGATGTCTATAGGCCACAGCAACCACTTACGTGGTGTTCCATCCTATAAAAAATATATTTATTTCTCAAGTATGCTGGTTTCCTCACGATGTTAAAGTAGAACTCAAATTTAATTAACAATTTCATTGGTGGTACCGGAGATCCTACCGGTACCGGGTTGCTCGAGTATTGTGGAATTAATAGCGAAGGCTTATTTCCCTTAATTACTGTAATATGTATACAAGATGTCTTGCTTGCTCAAAATGTTAAATTACACTTTGTTATGTATATATACATATATATATATATATATATATATATATATATATATATATATATATATATATATATATATATATAACGATCTCAGATTGTGATTCGCAAAATGTGTGTGTTTTAGGCAGTGCAATTTACCATCTAAGGCTTTTCACCACAAGGGTTATAAATAAGAAAAAAAAATAGGAAAAGAATGAACCTCAATGTAAAATAATACATATAACACACACATATTTTGCGAATCACAATTTGAGATCGTTAGAAATACAAACACTAGAAGTCTGTTAATTCCATCATTACTCTCTCCAATTTGCAGTTACATTGTGATAGACGTAGCAAACGTAAATTGAATGCGTGGAATGTTGAAATAAAGGGGTCCCGTTGAGCATCTGATTGGATGATAATAGAAAGGAGAACTAGAAATTAAACTATGTCATTCTCTTCAAAATATATCCCATACTACATCGAAAGGCTGGTTAAAATTCACCTGTGATTAAGACTGACATAAGGAACCAATGAATCCCCTTGTGAACATTTCGAATCCCGGTTCGAACACCCTGTATTTTTAGTAGCAGTGCGGAGTCAGGAAGCAGGTTATTTCACCCCGTGTCTCGCAAACCACGTAAAGCCATTGGTTCTCCACCTGCTCCCCGGTCGTGTGGAATTACCGTCCCATCGGATTATGAAAGGGAATGGAGAGTACACCTGTGCTTGCGAATACACGTGGGCACTATAATCCTGTCCTACGCCGTCGTAACCGAAATTCGGTCTGGAGAACATTATCACGAAAATCTATTTACTACATAGAGAATGTATATTTATTATATACAGGTACGATAATGTTACTAAGTACCTTAGAAACGAACCTCTGTAAAGTAAATTATGTAAATTTAAACAGACAACAACGCGACGGATCGCGAATCGGTTTATTCCATCTAGAATAATGTAGGCACATTCACTCCGCTTTGTGATTTGCAAAAATACGTACCCTCATCAATCTATTTACATATTTCATGATCCTTCGGTAGTTACGGAGCCCATTTAGGAAGATATTATACTGGAGAATAAGCGCTCTAATGCGTTTTTAACTTTACATTCAGCACACATGACTAGCTTTTTAAGCCCACTGATGACGATGGAACTTTTCAAAAATGCACCATTGCGCTGACAAGCATTGCTTAAAAGATCCGTATTGTATGTACGTAGTTGTGCTAGAAGGTATGTAACAGCAGTAGTTGTACTAGGTGGTAAGACCTTTCTGATTTTGGTCCATCCTGATAGGTACTTTCTTTCCAATTGCCGCCCAGCAGAAAAGCACGCACTTTTCCAGTTTGAAGAGTAATGAAAGCCAATATAATTACAACCCTGTGAGGCATTCCATGTTACTTTATCAGAGGTGACAAAGCATCTGTAACCTTCATCGTTTAAAGTTTGTTGGAAATGTACATACATGTTCGTGTACAAGTTTTATTTAAAAAAATAGGCGTCTTGCAGATTAACCTAGCACCAGTATTAAATTCGGCATTTGTAATTTTCAAGATGAGTATTGCAATATTCAGTGAAGACTGTAAGATATTTCTGGCTTAGCCCATTATTAACCTCTTACGATATTCACGATATATATAATATAAATAATACTTATTAGTTGCTTTTTTTAATTTATCATTGGATCGAAGAAAAAACTTCTGTCCTGGGAAGAACCAGTGGGACTATAAAAAAAACAGCTTACAATCACGTATGTTACTATTAGCCACACATAACAGCTTAGAAATCGCTTGGTATTGATTATCCTTCCCAGAGGTTATTATTATCTATAAATTCCTGAATATTACAATAACTCTTTTTATACAAACTTAGTTAAATAAAGTTTTTGAACATTGTGCAGGTCAAATTTTGTATATATTTAACGAGAAATTAAACCTATTATTATGAGGCACTCTGACTTTTGTTATATTTGTTAGTTTCTTTAGTTCTTAAGCCGTCATCAGATGTTAAATTAAAAACTCATTCAAAATACTATGCATATTAAAAAGAATATTAAATAATGGGTGATTGTTATATACCAATATTTTTATAATATGTGCTGTCACATTGGAATCTTAAAAGTAGTTGCTATGTAGTTTCAACTTACTTCATGAAGCTCTAAGAGAAACAACTTATGTTTGGACTATGCAGAACATATTTGTATGTAAAAATGACGACAGAAAGTAGAATAGACAACTTTGAGTAGTTGGTTGAATACTCAAAGATACACAATGAACAAATATTTAAATTTAATTTATGATATATTATTTGAAAATTAAAGTTTTAATAAATTAAAAAATGTAATATTCCAACCGAAACGAAATAATTTTCACATTGTAGCTTCTGAAATCGCTGGTAAGACAAAGAGTGTAGAAAAATCAAAGCGGGGCTTTATTTCTTTAGACTCAGGAGCTACTGTAGTACCTACCTAATATTATTAAATAAGTTTAGCTTTAGTTTTTTTTATAGAATAAGGGAGACAAACGAGCGCACAGTCCACCTGATGGTACCTACCATTGACAAACTGATTGCTGTGGCCCATAGACATCTACATTTATCCTCGATTAAGGAAAACGCAGATGCGTTGTCAACCCTGAGGACTATGATGGAACGCTTCGTTTCTAGTAAAAAAGGATCTCCGGATCTTTACACTCACCATATGAAACACAGCAGTATTAAGCTGCTATTTTCCGCTGGTATTCTGTGAGAGCGTGGTCCCTCCCCGGTCGAGCCGACCCATTCGTGCTACAACCATAATATAGCTGCAGCGTGACTCTACCACGTATAAAAAGTTAACGTTAGTTAGTTAATGTCTGTTTCTAAATTTTATTTAGGGTATAATTTTTCACACTTCTGAGTAGCCTAAAGAGACAAGCTCTAGACAATAATTAGAATGTTGTTTAAACAGCTTTATAATTTATAAAAACTTCATCCCCTATTTTTAACCGTTAGAAGTAAAATGTTTCGTCAATATTAAAGTAAATCGGACCGCTCTTTAAGTTTAGTGTATTTAATAATAAACGAAAGAATTTAAGAGAAATCGATAAAAGTATATAAATAACAGCAGTGGAATATAGAACTATTTATTAAGTCGGTAAAAAACGTAATAATATGTTTCATTTCTGTTTGTGGACGTTTTCGCCTCGTTTCCAGTAAAAAGGGTCTCTATAATATACACCACATATATAGTTTTTAACAATCACCATAAAAAGCAGCATTAAGCTTACTTCGACACTCCATAATTAAGCTGTTAAGTCACGCGTGCATTCTATAGGAGTTTGAGTCGTTTGAGTCAACCCATTTGTGCTACGACCATAATATAGCTGCAGCATGGCTTAGTGTTATTGATTATATAAAGTTGATAATAGTATTCTTTTAAATAAAATACTTTACAAAAATTGTTATGAATGCCGAAAAGTCAACATAAGAAATAACAAAAAGTTAAAAGCTAAAATAAGCGTTTGGTCCAGAGACACTTCTTTAGTGTTGCTTTAATATTATTAACAAACTCATAGTTTTGTTTTACTAATTTTGTTTCAGAACATTAAAAAAAAGTCTAGTCAAATCAAAACTTTTTAGAGAATTATTAAAACAAACATTTCTAAAGAGATTCTATGAGAATATAGCAAAATGAAGGCATTGTTTCATAGCCAACAAAAATATTTTTGTAATATAATTATGTAAATAAATTGAACCAAAATATTAAAGACCGGCAAAAGGCAATTTTTAAATCGTATCGGATGCCCGTAATAACCACTAGTAGAAAATCAGAACAGCCTAGTATTCATGATGCACGAGACGAGAACGGCTGTATTTTGAATTCTGAATGTTTTAAACTGAACAATATGTAAACAATACTTTGAAAAAGTGTTTAAGGCCAGTCATCATCATCATTACAACCCTTCACAAGTCCACTGCTTAACTAAGGCCTCCCCCAATGAATGCCACAAAGCACGATCCTGAGCCACCCGCATCCATTGAATTCTTGCGTGACTTATTAGGTCGTCACTCCATTTAGTGGGGGGTCGCCCTTCACTTCACCTACAGATAGTAGGTAGGTTGGAAGGCACGCGGGCATTATGAAATATTATACTTATTACATGAAATAATAAAATTTGATACGGAATAATAATGTTAATTCCAATAGTAATTGATTTGAATATTTACATACTAAAATAAGTATTTAAACAATATATGAAACATAAAATGTCTTCAAAATTTTCAAACAATCAAAACAGTGTTTACTAAATATCAGACCTTATGAAATAATGGTTTTATGTTTACAAAATACTATTTGTATTTAAATATCGTATATTTCAGATATTTCAATACTTAATAATAATTATAGTAAATTCACGTAAACTACTTCATAACGTAAACGAAAAACTAAAACATAAATATAAATATTTTTGTCAATTATTGCCGATAGATGGCGGTTTACCGCCGTATAAATATCAATATTTGCCTAATATTGCCGATAGATGGCGGTTTGCGCTAATACGGCGTACTGACTCCAGCGATTCCAGAGAGTCTGTTGAAGGATGGCCGCTGCAAGCAACATTCAAATGAAAGTAAGCAACACTTATTGCATAAAATATTAATCTTATTACATGGAATAATAAATTTTGATACGGAATAATAATGTTAGTTCTAATAGATATTAATTTGAATGTTTACATACTAAAATTGGTATTTAAACAATAAATGAAACATCAAACGTCTTCAAAATATTCAAACAATCAGAACATTGTTTATTAAATATCATACCTTAAGAAACAATGGTTTTATGTTTACAAATAACGATTTATATTTAAATATTATGTATTTCAGATATTTTAATACATAACAATAATAATGAATCCAAGTAAACGATAAACTAAAACATAAATATAAATATTTGTCAATTATTACCTATAGACAGCGCTTTGCCACCATATAAACATCAATATTTGCGTGTTATGGCCGATAGATGGCGATTTGCGCTCATACAGCCTTACTGACTCCAGCGAATCCAGAGAGTCTGTAGAAGGATGGCGCTGCAAGCAACACTCGAATGAAATTAAGCAAGACTTATTGCATAAAATGATAAACTTATTGCATGAAATAATAAAATTCGATACGTAATAATAATGTTAATTCCAATAGATATTAATTTGAATATTTACATACTAAAATTAGTATTTAAACAATAAATGAAACATCAAACGTCTTAAAAATTTGCAAACAATCAAAACAGTGTTTATTAAATATCAGACCTTAAGAAATAATGGTTTTAGGTTTACACATAACTATTTGTATTAAAAAATTATATATTTCAGATACTACAATACCTAATAATCATTATTATAAAATTAACGTAAACGATAAACTAAAACATATATATAAATATATGTCAATTATTACCGATAGATGTCGATTTGCCCCCATATAAATATCAATATTTGCTTATTATTGCCAATAAATGGTGATTTGCTTATTTAGCAGCATTATTTAGCAGAGAATGACAAAATGGGAATTTAAAATTAATATTCTTTTAAATAAAATACGTTACAAAAATTATTATGAGTACTGAAAAGTCAACATAAGAAATTACATAAAGTTATAACCTAAAATAAGCATTTGGTCCAGAGACACTTCTTTAGTGTTGTTTTAATATTATAAACAAGCTCACAGTTTTGTTTTAGTCTCAGAAAATTAAAAAAAAACTCTAGTCGAATCAAACACTTTTAGAGAATTATTAAAACAAACATTTCTAAAGAGATTCTAAGAGAATATAGCAAAATGAAGGCATTGTTTCGTAGCTTACAAAAATATTTTTGTAATATTATTATGTAAATAAATAAAACCAAAATATAAAAGACCGGCAAAAGGCAATTAATAAATGTATCGGGTGCCCGTAATAACCACTAGTAGAAAATCAGAACAGCCTAGTTCTCGTCTCGTGCATCATGAATGCACGAGACGAGAACGGCTGTATTTTGAATTCTGAATGTTTTAAACTGAACAATATGTAAACAATACCTACTTTGAAAAAGTGTTTAAGGTCAGTCATCATCACCATTACAACCCTTCACAAGTTAACATAAGCCCTCCTCCTTCCTGCATGACTTACTATGTCGTCACTGCATCTAGTGAGGGGTCGCCTTACACTTCGCCTACAGGTACGAGGTTGCCTCTTGAGAACCTTTTTTCTCCATCGGTTGTCAGTTCTTTAAGCTATATGGCCGGCCCATTGCCACTTCAGCTTACCAATCCTTTTGGCTATGTCAGTCACTCCGGTTCTACTGCAGATATCCTCATTCTGAAGTGTATCACGAAGAGAAACCCCGAGCATTGCCCACTCCATAACCCGCTGTGTAAGCTTGAGCGTCCTCATAGGGCCAGCAGTGAAGGATCACGTCTCAGAACATTATCACTGGCAACACGCGCTTCTTGTACAATCTTATTTTCAGGTTTTGAGGTATACTTGACGAGAAGATGTGTCGTAATTTACCAATTGCTGCCCAGTCGAGTTTAATCCGTTGATTAACCTCTCGGTTGAAGTTGGACTTCCCTAGTCGGGCTTTTTGTCTCAGGTAAACGTACTCGTCAACAAATTCGAGCTTGATGCTCCCAAAAACTACCGGCATCAGTGCGACATGGACATTATAAGTCACACCTATGCTTTGTCTTGTCCATGTTCATCTTAAGACCTATCCCTTGGGAGACACTATTGAGGTTAATGAGCATAGCGATCTGAGCAGCGATTCTGCCATAAGAACTATATTGTCGGCAAATTGAAGGTAGGTGACGTACTCTCCCTTGACGTAAATACCGTATCCTTCTCAGTTCAGTAGCTTAAAAACGCCTTCCAATGCAGTGGTGAAAAATTTTGGAGATAAGACGTCACCCTGTCTTATACCTCTCTGCATTTGGATAGGTTTCACACGCTCGTTACTTATTTGGATAGCCATCGTAGCACTACTGTACAAATACTTCAGCACTTTGATATACTGACAGTCAAATTTGCACCGCTGAAGGGACTGTAGCACCTTGCCCTTTGCTGCTGGCCCCTTTGGCCTGTTGGCCCCTTGAGTTCCGTTGCCCTATCCCAAATTTTCTAACCTTCAGCTCAACATTCTCTCTTGTGCCTAAAACTTATTGAGTGTCCTACGTAATTCAGTCCCTTCTGGGTCCTTCTGACTTAAGTTATTACGTAATTAGCTAACCTAATAACATCTTATTGTGATCATATCAATATTAAAAAGCTTTTCTCTTTTGAATAAATAGATTGACTTCGCAAACGCACTAAACAATCTAATTTAATATAATGTATATTAATTACTTGTGAGTACAGGTACTTATAATATACCTATATAACTTTATAATATAAGGCAATCTGTGGAGTTTGTCCACAGATTGCCTCATATTATTCGGGGAGGTATATATTCTGCACTTTTGCAGGCTGTAGTGGAAGAAGACTTTCGTAGGTTTTAATGTATGGATGGGTCTTGCACATGCGCAAGATGAACATATCATTAGGAGAAAGGATAATGATAATAAACACAAGTTAAAAAAGCGATGGTTTTTAAAAGAAAACAAATTAAAGCGATATATGAAATAAGAATACAAAGGAAGTTTAGAGTTAAGTAATTAGACAAGTTTATGTATTTTGTGTTTGTGTATTGCAGGCGTGGTAGACATAACAAGGATAAAAAGGGACGAGTGTATACAAAGACACAGAGTAAATGGGTCTCTTCACTCTATTGTGTTAAGTCGGAATGTGTCAAAAAAGACACGTTTGATAATATACAATGCCATATGACCTTAATGTATGTTAGTTAAAATTGAGTACGAGGTCATTAAGAATTAAGTTGCAAGTGATTAGTTTGAGTAGCTATGTATCGGTAAGGCGGGCATTTTTCTGTGTCGTAATAATTGAAAAAAAAAATATTATAGCCTAATGGAAATAAAAACTGCATTTACAAAACCGCTATGCCAGGTTGGCAACTATGGCAAATGTCCAGGCAGTCTATGAGGCATGTGTTCAATAATGAACCTTTCATAGGCTGTAATAATATTGCTAATTAACAGTGTATTCTCATTACACTCAACAACAGGTGCCTGAGTATAGTGTTCTACAGTTTGTGTGACGTAAAGCAAACAACGATGAATATTTTAATATACTTACCAAATAATTTAAATTAAGTTTTGTTTTTTAATTATTGCATACTAATGTTTTTTATAATTTAGATAAATATTTTAATACCAAATAATTTAAATTAAGTTCTATTTTTTTAAATATTGCATACCCGATATGGGTAACATTTAATTGCAATGTCATTATGTCACCCGCAAATTGTACATACACAGTTTATTGGCAATAAAAATATTCTGATTCTGATTCTGATTCAACTCGCTTGGTCGCCATTCGGGTCACTGAAACACAAAAGTGTGTTAGCAATTAAGTATAAAGAACAATTAAGCATAAGATATTGAATGATCCTAATTTTAAATGTAGTAAATGTAAATCGGATTTCCGCTTCTGTGGCTTTGAATTTCCGGTAAGATTTTTATTGTAATAGTTTCGGATTTGACTCCTAAACAAAAGAGTATAAATATGGCCGTCACGACCCAAGCGGGGCCCATCTCCATTCCGTCGGACTTAGACAGTCCCGAAAAAATCGACACCGCGGTCGACTCACTCTCCACCCTTATTAAATCCTCCCTTAAGGAGAACGAAAGGGTCGTCCCGGTTGCTAACAATAGTGGGCTTCCCCTACACATTAGCAACCTATTAAAAGCCAAAAAAGCTGCTTTCCGGAGAGCAGCAAAATATCCCACCCCCGAATATAGGCGCGCGGCCAATCGTCTTCAACGAAAACTCCGCTTCCGCCTCTCTGAATTTCAAGATCTCGAAAAGAGTAAGCTCATGGAGAATATCACTCCATCTCACACAGCGTACTATCAGATGGCTAGAGCCCTCCGCATAGACGCTATCACCCACACTCCCCCTCTCTCCCGTCCCGACGGCACGGTTGCCTTCGAGGACGAGGAGAAGGCTGAGTGCTTTGCGGATAGCATTGCCGATCAATGCTCCCCTAGTTCTCAACCTGTCGACCCCTCACACGTCCAGGGAGTAGAGGATGAGGTCCGCCGCCGGAACTCACCCCCTACCGCCTCCGAACCTATCTCTGTGTCCAATGATGAGATTTCATCCCTCATCAAAGGACTTAAGCCTAAAAAGGCTCCGGGCGCGGATGGCATCTCCAACCAAGCCCTTAAACATTTTCCCGAGCAGGTGTTAACCTTTCTATCTATTATCTTCAACGCCTGCTTCAACCTTAGTTATTTTCCCACTACGTGGAAAGAGGCAACTGTGATTGGAATTCCCAAGCCAGGCAAGCCTCTCAACCTCCCCTCCAGCCATCGCCCCATTAGCCTCCTCAAGGCAATGGGCAAGCTCTTCGAAAGAGTCATCCAAACACGGATGTGGCGCTATCTGTTTCCCACAGACGGTGACCCTCTCATCATTCCCCACCAATTCGGCTTCCGAGCCAAACACTCATGTCCCCAACAAGTTCACCGCATTGTGGAATATATCCTCAGCGGTTTCTATCCTCGACGTCATAAAACCATCGCGGTCTTCTTCGACATAGCCAAAGCTTTTGATAGAGTCTGGCACACAGGCCTCATCTACAAGCTCTACAAAATAGGTCTCCCCGATCGTCTAGTTCGTCTCGTGGCCTCCTATTTGAAGCATCGTACCTTTCGTTTTAGACACGAAGGCACGCTATCCTCACAGCGAACTATCAAGGCTGGTGTCCCTCAGGGCTCAGTACTTGCTCCTTTGCTGTACATCCTGTTCACCAACGACATTCCCATCCCGTCGAAAGGTGTTCAACTCTCCCTCTTCGCAGACGACACTGCCATCTACTGCAAAGGTGTCTCACTACCCTTCATACGGAACAAGATCCAAAAGTCAGTTGATGACCTAGGAGATTGGTTCAAAAAATGGCGCATCGATGTGAACCCGGAGAAGAGCTCCGCCGTTCACTTCGATTATAAACGACGCCGTCTTAAAAACACTCCTCCAATACGTATGCTAGGGACCCCTGTCCCCTGGCATACGACAGCCAAATATTTAGGTGTCACTCTAGACACAGGGCTCACTTTTAGGCCCCACGTCAAAAGAGTCACCCGTCACGCACGGTTTTACCTGAGTAGGCTCAACAGTATGTTGGGCAGACACAGTAAAATGTCCCTTCGTAACAAGCGAACCCTTTATAAGGTCTGTATACGACCCGTCATGACCTACGCGGGCCCCGTCTTTGCCCACGCAAACCCTAACATATTAAATGAACTCCAAATAGTTCAGAACCTCTTCTGTCGTCGAGCTGCGAACGCACCTTGGTACGTCCGTAATGCCGACCTGCATCGGGACTTAGAGCTCCCAACAATTCAACAGTTTCTTAAAAAACTCTCTGAGAACTTCTTCAAAGCCTCAGAGTCGCACCCAAACAATTTAATTCGTGAGGCGGCTTCTTATGCAGCCCCACCCCCCTCTCGCTATCGTGTCCGCAGGCCGAGAAACTCTCTCTCGGACCCGCCAAATAAACTGTCAAACGACCTGAACTGCCTCCTGGCGGCTCAGGCCAGTTCTAATTAAATTAATTATTATTATTATATCAACTAATATTATTTTGCCTTCGTAGGCACTCCCTCAGCGGCTCTTAGCCGCCTGCGCCCTCTTTTCCCAAAAGAGGGTCGCTCATGATAAGGCACAATAGAGCTTAATCAGCCAGCTGCCTGTCCCCAAAGGCGGTTTTTAGGGGGTATCACTTAGGGTCCCCGGTAGGACAGTGAGTCCCCCATAACCACGATAGACCGGCTATCGTGGTATGCGTAATGCATTTTCCGCCTCCCTACGTACAGGGTAGCCCTTTAATTGCTTCGGGCGAAAAAAAAAAAAAAAACCCAAGCGGGGCATTCAGTTCTATTCAGTTCTAAGTGAAGGTACTAAGTAACAGTGATTATTTGTACGAAGTGATTATTTGTACGATAAATAAATTGTGAGTTATAAACGGATAAAATAAAGGTGATATGCTGTAACATAAATTGTATTATGAGTTAACAAGTGTGTATTTGTTGTGCTTGCAATATGTTCCGAGGAAACAATATTTGAAAAAAAAATAGTCGGATCGACAAGTTTGAACAATTGTGTTTCGCACATAGTGCCGAAAAAAATCGAAGTCGATTAAAGTGAAGAGCTCCATGCATGGTTTTACCAACCGTATTCTTATCGGATCCAAAATCTGACATGAGTGCACACTCCATAGAGAATATAACCACGTGGTTATATAGTCTTTGGCACACTCTAATCGTAAGCGGAGCGCGTGGTATCCGGCATACATATCAATCACTCCGTTGTACTGCAGTCCTGTGCAATAAATAGGCGTGATACAGTCTTTTATTTTATTTTACTCATCATCATCATCGTCATTACAATCTTGCAAAGTCCACTGCTGAACATAGTCCTCCAAATAGATTGCCCCACAAGGGGTTACTTGCTACGGTGACCACGCTCGGCGGTCTTGTTGGAAACCGCAGTTGTCTTTTTTTTCAACAACTATCAAAAAGAAGCTGCTGCACATCTCCTGGTTTGTCTTCCACTGTCGCCTCCTACGACACCAACGGAATGATATAGGTAGGGTAGGGAACGTCCGAGTTGGGGGTAATGACACTTGTAATATTAACATCACACACATAGTGAACAAATTTTCATAATAAATACAAAAAAGGTTTAGGTGCACTTTCGTATTTATTAAAGATAAATTTCAGACGGGTTCATGGCGCAATAGCTTATCATTGAGTTATAGCGGTGAGGGCCGCGGGTTCAAATCCCGCACGGAACGTAAATTTGTATGGCTTACAAGTAATTGTTCCGGGTCTGGATGTTTGTCCTTGTGCAATTTATGTATGTAAACTGCCTCCACGATACAGGGGGTGGTACATGTGAGGGTAATGTTTTTTAAAAGAAAAAGCCAAAAAAAGTAGATAATCCTACACCGTCAATACAGGGCACTTTTTTATTTGTTTATGCATTTAAACGAATTTTATATTATATAATATGTTTCAGATGAATGCGGGAAAAATATGAAAGTTATTAAATAATTAAGAAATGAATTATATAATTGAAGTAACACACATACGAAGGATGATTGATGGATTAAATTTTGTGGTATTTCATGAGCTTATATGTTTATAAAACGTTACCTTCACACTACACACTGTCCTTAATTGTGGAGGTAGTTTACATACATAAACTTCACACGTACAAACATTCAAACCAGTAACGATCAATTGTAGGGCATACAAATACTTCCCGTCCCGTCCCCAGCAGGATTCGAACCCGCGGCCCTGCAACTCAACGCTAAGGTACTGCGCCAAGACCCCGTCCAAAATTTGTGTTTAAAATATACGAATGTGCACGTAAAGCTATTTTGTACTTATTAAGAAAATTGGCTCACTATGTGATGTTAATATTACAAGTGTCATAAGTACACCAAACTCGGACGTTCCATTTTATGCTACCCTAGTTTCTGAGAGCAGTTTAACTATGTTGATTTTTTCCCGGCCTTAACGGGAAATAAAACGCCATATATAAAAACGTTTTAAAAATAAATATTAGAATTTAAATATAAGTAATAAAGGGATGTAAATTACAGGTATACATTCTGACTACTTGTCAAGTTTGCATATCTAGCACATTTATATGTGCATGCATTACTAAACAAAATTCCGCCTTGTCACGATGGGTGTTGGATTCATATCCCTGAACCAGTCACCCACAGTAAATCTAAGAGGAGTCTACGCAACTGTCCTTAGGTAGAGCGCCGACTCGAGTAGTGAAATTGGCGGACTACATCGGGTGCGAGTTTGTAGTAATTCGAGTAACTGTAATGGAGTTGCAGTATAAAATAGTTATGGTACGATGATGAATTATCTAACACTCGCCTTATCTTTCCCATCTTTATAGGCAAATCACTACATTGCCGAAATACCTCTTCTGTAACGATGGTAGTTCTGGAGGGGAACGGAGTATGAGTTTAAAAATGAGTTAATTTTTCAATTCGACATAAACTAAAATTGACTTTATAATGTAGACCAAGTGACAACAATTCGTGTCTCTGTGTTTGTTAAAACTATAAAAATGTTCCGACGCATTTATGAATTAATTCAAAGTTTGCGAAAGTTTTAGATCAAATTACGAAATCACTTTCAATATTTTAAAGTATACAATGGAAAATGTCAATGGCAAATTGTTGAAAACTTTTTAGAACCCGTCTTTTAAGATCTAAAACTACGATCCTATACTAAATCTCATTGCTGCGAGATAGCAGCATAGTTTTATGGGAAAAAAATTATTGAAATAGCTGAAGGACCCTTCACTACATCGGAGATGTAAAGTGGAAGTGATAAAAATGAAATGTGGGCAGTGAAGCCCGCATTAGCCACAGATAAATGATGACCTAGTGAGAGATATATTGATAGATGCAGGATGATGACTCTTAACCGTGATTTGTGGAAGATTTTGAAAAAAAAAATATGATAAAATCTGATTAAAAAAAATAAAAACAGTCTACTTTATCGTCAAACTTAGAAACATAGTAAGAATGGCTATTTCTGCCAGTACGCGTGTTAGGGGACCCTAATAAATATTTATGTAAGAACATTTACGAGAACGATATCTTTCGCTGCCGTATTAAAATCCTTGATCATAAAAAAGAAAACTTTATATAAAAACGAAAAGAGATGTCAGTATCTTTGATAGTCGTAGTCGTTCGATTTAAGAATAGTTTAAAAATAAATTTTATGGATTAATAAGTACAGTGATGTGTTCCACGTGGTATAGTTACCGAAGTGCTGGCTTCGTAAGATAATCTGTCATATTCAGAGTCTCGTCCGGACCGCGCTAGCAAGCGGTCACGTCCGCCGGTCGTCGACTCCCGCCTGGGTGGGAGAAGTACAGCGCGTCGCTTCGCAGTGGGTGCACGTGCTGTGGGGCTAACTCGGCTTGCGTGGAGCCTCGAGGACGCCCCTGACCCCACCCGGGACGTTACGCACCCAACACTGCGTTCAACCTACATGCTGGGAAGCGAACTCCGAAGGCCGGGCGCGCTACTGGGAGCGCGCGCCTGTTGGTGACTTCGGCTCCCCGTCGAGATGCGTCTCCGTGGGACCTGGAGGTTGCTGACCCTTCGGCAGATCCCTTCCTAGAGGCGCGAGATACGCCAACTTCTGCCTAGGGATACCAGGCCATCACCTAGAGCCAGAAAGGAGCACTGGAGGCCCGGAGTGCTGCTGTCAGGAGCGCAATCCTGTCGACAAGATTGGCTCTGCGTCGACTCCTTGTCCTCGGGACTCTGCGGGGCTTCGAGAGGACCGATTCCTTCCAAGGATGATTCGCGAGGCTATTGAAATCAAAAAACATCCTAATTTCAATAGAGAAGATGGCTGGGTGCTACCATCTGCTTGGGATCCTATAATAAATAAAATTAAATCCCAACCCAAGCATACAACTGCAAGACTCCATGATACCATAAGCTCATACTGTGTAGATCGGAACAAAAGTTAAAATTTTAATCTATGGTAACCGCGGTTAACTATGACAGCTGGACGTTGAACATCTCAGTCCTTCCCGTGACTATGGGTGCTGTAAAGCTCTCGAAACGTCGGGTAAAAAAGTTAAATATACGCGATAAATTCCGTTAAAACTAGTATTATTTCTAAGACTTCTTTTTAGTGTTGTATTCTTCCCCTACTATGTACTATGCTATCAATAATTATTTTACTAAGCTAAGGTCGTCGCGAGCAAAGATGCTGAAAAAGGCTAGTGTATGTTAGTCTGTGTACATTTTAAATAAGTTATCTTACTTTAAAAAAATATTTCATATACATGTGAAGTTCGCCAACACGCATTGGAGCTGCATGGCGGACAATTGCTTGCCATAAAACCCTCTCAGTAATGAGCGAAAGCGTGTGTCCAGGACTCCAGGAGTCGGACGTACGTAGGCTGTAACTATAGAAATATTAAAACTTCATTATTATATCTACGGCTGTAACTTTAACTTTAAATTTTTTATCTTACTTTGATCGCCTCTATACAAAAATAATCTACAAATCTGTTCGGATTTCAGCCTCGAAATATCGTATTTTCTTATGAAAAGTACTTTACGACTCTTGAAACTTCGAATCTTGTGCAGGCAGGTAAACGACAAGCAGTTTGTTAACAGTTTATCTTTCAAATATAGAAAGCTATCTCTTTCACGGTATTACATTAGCCCAGGAGGATTATTTCCGTACATTTGGTTTTTTTAAGTCTTATCTGGTATATATATTATTATTAAGATACAAATCCGACGAGAAATATTTTTTTTTGTCTTTCTGAGTCAAGCAAACACCTGAAGAAGGATTTCGATAGCATTTTCACTACGTGTAAAATATATCGTCCTTTGTTACGCTGTCCTCGTAGGACAGCAATGTATTTGTTTTTTATGTTTTTTAAACTTTAATACACCTACGGCGACACAATGCAGAAGGGTGTTTTTTAACTGTCTTTTTATAAATACTACTATTTCATCTTTATAGACATATATATGGGTGATAAACGAGCATTAGTTGACCAAATGGTAAGTGGATGTTGAGGCCCGTAAGCACATAAATCAATCCTCAATTACGGATCAGAATGCAGGTCTAAGATGGAAAGACTGAGAACTGGCATTACGTGAGATTAATACCCTCTAGCCCGAATTTAGTCATGGCGTCCAGTATTAAGTATTAACGGAGACTAGCCATCTGCGCAGCACAGCACAGTTGCACTCGTTTTCTCTCACTTTCATAGTCCGAAGAGATGGTAATTCGACAGAAGCGGAAGGAGATATGTCACAAAACCAACGGCTTTTCGAGCTTTCTGAAACACGGCGGTGAAAAATCGCCACATAGCGACTACGGGATGCTACTGAGAACTTTTAGAGAGACGAAAACTCAATTACTGCTTTGGTCCGATTATGACCGGCAGTAGCGCATACCAACGAAGTAGTCATTTACATAAAAAAGAACACCTACAAGAGAGAACATTTGAAAGTATTCTCGAATGAGATCTACTCGTAAAAGATGTTACACATTATTACTTTCATTTTAAACCTACAAACACTATATACAAAATATAAAATATACTAACACTGCATTTCACTCCTTTGTACTATTAAATTGCTTCATTCTTGTTATTTATCATTACTTATGAAACAACTGTTGCATAAACGTGAAATGTCATTAGTGAAGCGTGGCGAAAAAGCGACTCGATTACTCCATAACATCCCTTGGATGCCGTAAGAGTCGACGTAGCAAAATTTAACAAGACATTAGCAGCAGCATTTTCCAGATACCAATCTGAACAACACAGAATAATTAAGATTTGTGATGATAAAACTACCTGCTAACCGTTGCAGTTATAGGTAATATGAGGCAATTTAACGGAGAAAAATCAAGATTTTTTGTATTCAGCAATGGACTTTTGATAGGAAGGAGTGAATAAATAAATCACTGAACTACTGCGTTTAAATGCGTAAGTTTCGTACAAAGTATTTTAATACTAACATAAAACGACATGGATTGAAATTCCGTAAAACTCTCTCGGATCGTTTGTACTGTTTTATTCATTTTATTTGCTAACAGTAAGATTTATTTCCACTTTTGTATTATCTTACTTGTGAATTGATATTAGCGTTTTATTGTTAATTAGTGTCGTTAAAACTTTGCTTTTCTCTTCATTCGCTACGTTTATTCAACTCAAAATAAACAAAACAAAGATAGAAATAAAAAGCTTTTATCGTCAACTCATGGTTACGAACACTTATAGCATTTAAATAATGAAATAGTTGGTCTTCTAAGCTTCTAACCTATTTTTGACAACATTTAAATAATCGACAATCATTTCGATGGTGTGATATGGAAACTCAAAATAATTTAAAAAACCTGCGGTTGCTAATCCGCCCTCCAAGCTTTGCAACTATGGCAAACATCTTCCCCATGAGACAATCTACCGTGGGAGACCTTTGTTCACCAGTGGACTTTATATTATATAGGCTGTAATGATGTGCTAGATGGTAGAACTTCTTTTCTGTCCAGTCTGTCCGGGTAAGTACTAGGTAGCACCCTCTTAACTATTTCTGCGGACAAATAACAGGGCTTGCAATGCATCGTTGCGGTTTGAAAGATATAGAGAGCTAATATAGTTAAAGGCTATGCGGCATTTTATCCTTATATCCTGACAACGCATCTGCAGTTTTATTTGTTTGTTTGCTTCTTTGTTTGCAGTAGCCACTTACCATCAGGACTGACTGTTCGTGTGTCTCTTCTGTTATATAAAAAATGAATCTGTATATATAAGCGAAATACATCTGACTGACTGATTGACTGACTCATCACGATATCTCTAAATCTATACACCTGATTGACTTGGAATATACTGTAATTACTCATGTCGCAATGTAGACGCATACTAAGAACGGATTTTACGATAATCTAATATTAAAAAAAAACTTGATATTTTTCGTTTTATGATTATTATTATTTTGTTCGTTTTCGTATTATGATTACTATCGTCTAATATTTTGCGCACAGCGAATTGACCAGGTATTAGCTAGTAAATAAATGAGATCAAAAAAGTGTTTTTTTTTTAAATAGGTATATTCACATCTAGATATTTAATGAACAATTATCTGGTATTAAAATTAACTATCACTAGTATAGAGATGTAACTTAATTTTTTTAGTGATATTAAAGTTTATAAGCCGTGTCATGAAATGGATTTATTCATTCATTCATTTATTACAGCCCTTTAGAAGTCTACTGCTGAACATAAACCTTAATTCGATTGTAAAATTTTATTGTAAAAAACATATTATGCCATGTTTTAAAATTAATAATAGAATTCACATTTCCAATATATATTTTGATAAAAACATTCAAAGATTTTAAGTTATTTAGTAGAATAAAAAAATATCCTTCATGATCATACAACTTTTGTTCTAAGGTACATGGAGACGCCAGCAACTTAAGGTATCTTCGATAAAGATTTAGTGGACTGTAATTTTGGTGCATACGGCAAAGGGGAAAATAAATAGGTGGGATAGCAAGCACTGACCTGATGAGGGCTGCCTTGCCTTCCTCCTGGAGTGTCTGCTATACAGCAAGCTCGCCACGTGGTTCGGCGCACACGCACTCTCGGAACAGTCTCGTGAAGTCCCACACTCTCCACCTTTGCCCTTACGGGGGCGTCTCACACTTTTATGAGTTACAAAGACACAATGTCTGATGCGGTGAATATTAAACATAAACAGGAGAACTCAATGTTCGTCCTGCGCGGTTTGCGGTTAATGTACATAAGACGCGACGGGTGGCCGTGCGTTGCGGATGGCGTAATATCACTTAGTATAATGACGCGCGCCGAGATCCTCTTTTTCACCTCGGCGGCAGCGCGTGCGGTGGGAAAGGGAAGGAAGGAAGGAAACAAAAAATATGCACTAGTCATGTTGATAAAGTAGATATAACTTAGGACGAACTCAATGCGATATGTAATGTAATGTTGATAAAGTAGATTGTTAACTGGCGTTACCATTTCCTCCCGCCCTTAAAGGGTCACCTTTAAAAGACAACCGTAATATAAAAAGTAAAAGGAAAACAAATAAATAAGCGGTATATAAAGTGAGAGGATGCGCTCAATGCGCATGTCTCATCTACTAACCTTACTTGGTAAGCGAGAAAATGTATACATAAATATATTATTGCGGTTTAATACTTTTTTAATATATATAAATATAAACTTAATTCCTAATTTAGATAAATAATTATAATCAAAATAATCGTGATTTATTGTCTTGGGAGAGGGCAAATACGAGCAACAGGACGGAGATATGTTCCCTTAGTAGTTCTCACGGTCACTACTCGAACTACGCCATCCTTCGAAGGATGAACAGACTCGACAATCGATAATGGCCAAGCAAGGGGCGGTTCATTATCATTTATCACAATTACAACCATGCCTGGTACGATAGCCGTAGACGGGGTGTTCCACTTCTGACGAACTTGTAATCCGTGAAGGTATTCCGTCCTCCACCGGTCCCAAAACGACTGAACTAATTTATCCAGTAAAGAATGCCTGTGTAACAGACTGGTAGAGTCAGATTTGACTTTGGGTGCGGGTAATGACAATAAAGGTGGGGTATTCAAAAAATGACTCGGAGTAAGAGCTGAAGGCTCTGCAGGATCAGAACTTAATACTGTCAAGGGCCGCGAGTTTAGCAAGCACTCAATTTGCGCAAGAACAGTATTAAGCTCTTCGTATGAAAGTAACTGATGTCCGATAACTCGGAACAGATGCGTTTTACGACTTTGATCATACTCTCCCAGGCGCCTCCAAAATGAGGAGAGTTGGGACAGATGAACTTCCATGTTATACGATTCTCAGCACACTCTTGCTCAAGCTTTGGGCGGTATTCAACGTTTAGAAATTTATAGAGATCGCGAAGATACGAAGCGGCACCTTTAAAATTCGTTCCATTATCCGAATATAAAAACTGAATCGGCCCTCGTCTAGAGAGGAAACGTTTAAGCGCAGCGAGGAAACTAGAACTACTAAGATCAGTAGCGATTTCTATATGTACAGCTCGAGTCGTGAGGCATGTGAAAACACATAAGTACGCCTTCTCGCTGCGTACACCACGACGACGTACAGGAGTGTATGCGATAGGACCGGCATAATCGCAGCCCGTGTGTGTAAATGCCTTAATAGCTTGTCTTACACGACTATGGGGAAGATCAGCCATCAAAGGGTAAGTTGGACGGGGTCTAAGCCGGAAACATATATTACACTTGTAGACTCTGCTTCTCACAGTACGGCGTGCGGAAAGTATCCAAAATTTTTGACGGAGCAATGACAATAACAATTCAGGCCCAGCGTGTAAATTTTTAATATGATAATAGTCAATGATAATGTTCACTACATGATCACTGCGCGGGAGTATAATTGGATGTTTTTGCGTGTAATCTAATGCGGAGTTCGAAAGACGACCACCAATGCGGATTAAACCATTCTCAATAAAAGGCCTTAAACGATTGAAAGCGGGCGAGCAAGGTTTGTTACCTTCAATATTTAAATATTCCACTGCAAAATGCTGTTTTTGCAGGGCGCGGAGGATTATAACCTCAGAGAAACTGAGATCATCAGCAGTCACTACAGTAGTGCTGCGGCGGGGCAATAATTTAGCAAACTTACACACGTACGCAATTATACGTAGAAGTTTACTCCAAGAAGAGATGCGGAGTGCGAGCTCATAAATCGTAGAATTACAGGCGGATGTGCACACAGTGTGCGACAAAATCTTCTTCTCAGGCATATTTGCAATAACCTCATTGTCTAAAGTACGAAGAGGCCATTGAGATGGATCTAACGAAGTCCACTGAGGCCCATGGAGCCACAGGGGGTTTGAAACTAATTTATTTGGCGTAACGCCACGTGAAAGTATGTCAGCGGGATTCTCAGTACCTGCGACATGATAAAAGTTATCAGCGCGAATATTGTCGGTAATCTGAACAACGCGGTTTGCAACAAAGGTCTGCCACTTGTGTGGCGAACTCTTTATCCAGTACAAAGCTACTTTTGAATCTACAAAGGCATAGACTGATATTGTAAGGTCAAGAGAATAATTGTCGAGTACTCTGCGAAGCAATTTTGAGAGTAAAACCGCTCCACAAAGCTCAAGGCGTGCAATAGATAGTGGTTTCGTCGGTGCGACTTTAGTCTTTGCACAAATCAACTGGACGGTGTTACCATTGACGCTCTTTACATGTATGTAGACTACGGCACCGTATGCGTGCTCGCTGGCGTCGGAAAACCCCAGGAGTGACGCAGTACAGTTTTTGGATACACCAACATGTCGCGGGATACGTAAATCATTAAGAGCTGGTAATTCAGCACAGAATTGCCTCCACATCTTAATAATTGGCGATGGTGGTATGTCGTCCCAATCTAAATTAAGTTGCCAAAGCTGCTTTATTAACAATTTGGCGTACGCGACTGTGGGAGCAACGAAACCCATTATGTCCCACAGGCGAGCGACAGTAGATAAGATGGCGCGCTTAGTGCACGTCACATCAGCGGGAACAGATATCTTAAAATAAAAGGCGTCACTATCGGTAGACCAATGCAAGCCTAGTATTTTATGTGGCATTGATTTATCGAACTCTACTTCTCCTGTAATTTTATGGGAAGTAGGGAGGTCATCTAAAACAGATCGACGGTTACTATGCCATTTTATCAGGTCCCATTGGGCACCCTTGAATAAGTCTATCAGCTGCCGAGAGGTCTCACTGGCCTCAGATTCACTGGGCATAGAGAACGCGATGTCGTCCATATAAAGCGAAGTAAATGCGATACGACTCGCAAGCGGATACTTTGCGCCGTCGTCATCAATGAGCTGTCTTACCGTGCGCAATGCATGGTATGGACTCGAAGTTAAACCGAAGCACACGCGATTGAAGTGGTATAACACAAGTGGGTCTTGTGGACGGAAGCGGTATAGGAAGCACTGGTAACGACGATCAGAATCGCGAACAACTATTTGCAGAAATTGTTGGCGACAGTCGGCTGTCATAGCGATTGGATGTAAGCGGAAAGTTAAAATTATATTGAACAAGTCGCCTTGCAAATTTGGTCCTGAATGCAGAATATCATTTAATGATCGCTCAGTGCTAGTCTTACTGCTAGCGTCCAGGACGATGCGCAGACGCGTTGACTTCTTATCTTCGCGTAAGACTCCATGATGCGGTATGACATATATTGGAGCGGGTTCATGAGAGTCATACGGCGGTGCGGGGGATATATAATTTTTAGCTAAGTATTCCTTTATGACGTCATCATATGCTAACCTTAATGTAGGCGAGGCTTGAAGTTTCCTCTCCAAGCACATGAATCGTCGTCGAGAGGTTTCATAAGAATCTCCGAGAGAGTAAACGTCATCTTTAAATGGCAGGCCAACAATATATCTACCAGTAAAAGGATCGCGAGATGTCGTAGATTTATAAAACTCTTCACATTCAATGTCTGAAGGACACTGAATGGGCGGTGCGGAGGGTGGCTGTTCAAGCTCCCAAAATCGTTGCACTAATTTGTCAACGATAGGAGACTCTAGAACTGAGCAGCACGTTAAAGAATGATTTACCTGAAGTGTCGGCACTGAGCCCATAATAACGTAACCAAATACCGTACTCAAAGCTGAGGGCCCGGACAAGTCGTTAGACGAATAAATTACGTCTGGACATAGTAAGTGCGGGAAAAGGGATGCGCCTATCAAAACATCAATTTTATTAGGCATGCTATAACATTCATCAGCGAGTCTTATGCCATGGAAGTGTGATAAGACAGATGTGTCTACCACAGCAGTGGGCAAAAGGTCGGTGATTTGATCAACAACTAGCGTTGAAATATTGAAGTTAATATTCGAGTCGAATCGTGAGAAAATTTTAATATCAATCGATTTCGATTTTACAATTTTTTCAACTCCACCGAATCCCTTTACTACGATTATTACCGTTACCTCGTCGATTGTTTGGTGCGCTATTAGAATTTGTACTAGAATCGGTGCGTTGCAAAACTTTGGAGCGGGTCTTAATAAAATTTACTAAATCATCAAAGGTAGGTAACCATCGAGTTATGACTATATTCGAAAGAGCGAATGGTATCCGGGTCCAGCTTCTTAAGCGCGATATGAAGAACAATTAAGTCCGCGAGATTATCTAACTTTAAGTTTTGTAAAGCGCGCACTGCACTTATAAAGTTATCAGTAAATAAATCAAAATTATTTGCGGTGCCCGATTGCAATGGCTTAAATTCGAACATCTGATTAATATATGTAGATGCTAGCACACGCCGGTCTTCATATTTGTCGACGAGTGCTTGCAATAAAATTTTATAATTTTCAGCGCAAGGAGTTATACCTGAGCATACAGATAGGGCTTTGCCCGTTAGTTTACCTAGCAAATAGTATAACTTTTCAGCGTCGGTAAGCGATGTGTTGTCATGGACGGTTGATTTAAAGCTAGCATAAAATAAAGGCCATGAGCGAATGTCACCCGAAAATGGCATAAGTTCGATAGGCGGAAGTGTGAATCTGGCTTTAGATGGTGGTTGCGCGGAAAAAACCATTGGATTATTATATTTGACGGTAGAGGTGCCAAGCCGCTTGTTCCTTTCCGACAAAACGATATCATTCATACCCTCCTCGATCCTCCATCGACACATCGGGGTGGTGGGGTGGGAGGGGCAAGAAGATGATTCTAGAATGTCACGTAATCATCGGGGCCGAGGACATATAAGGCACGCGCGACCGTTGCGCGGCCTCTTTCCTACCGCGCCAGTCATTGGAACAACAGCTCTTTCCACCGCAGTCGTCGCTGAAACCACAACGCTTCTCTCCCGACGCACCCCTGGGGCCCCAGAGTGTCTGTCTAGAAGAAGTTCCCTCACCTCGTGCGAGATATAGTCGCGCACCGCCTCTCTCCGGAGTGTTCCAGAAGAAGTTCCAGAAGTTGCAGCTATAGTGCTCAACAGGATAGAAGAAACCCCGGTGAGTCAACATTCCTTAATTTAGCTCCTGCCTTACATAGTTTAACCCGCTCCAATTTTTTTGTTCTCCTAATAAGGCAGGATTCCTTTTCAGCGATTTGGCACAATAATAGTTTAGTTTTAGGGAAGAGCGAGTGCATTATACCGCATGCTATAGTAGTCGCCTTTACGTAAGCGTAGAAGCAACCGCATATACAGTCCACTTTAGTTAATATCTCGCGTAATAGGTTTAAGGTTCGACCGGGGAACTAGACTTCGGCAGCCTTAAACACGTGGCTCCACCATTTTATGGTCACTTCGAGCAGGATTTTGGTCGAATTGTTGAATTAATTAATTAGATAATGCACTCCAATTTATAGAATAGACTTAAATAGTGTTCGTTTAAATTTAAATTTTGATTAGGTACTCGCAAACAGAATTATTCGTTTTATAGCGCTCGTATTTGATTGAATTTGGGGCCTATACGCTTACCCACAATCTTGATAAAATTATTGAGTCTAGCAAATGACGCGTCACCTCGACTCGCTGCGCAGGTGTTCGATTTAATTACGTAATACGGCATACCGAGTGTCCATCCTTTATTGTTTGTGCGTTGTGAGATTAATTGTGATTGATATAACTTTATTATAATAGTTTAAAATGGCAGTTAGTGGAAGTGAAATCAAAATTAAAACGCTTTATGCTAAGAGGGACATACTCTTTTCGCGTATGCAGAATATAAGTGATTATATAAAGAACATCCATATAGAAGCAGTGCGGGAAACTTTTTTGACCGAAATCAAAACGATAGATTGTTTACGAATAGATTACGAAAAAATATTAGACCAAATTAATCATTTGGAATTACAAATCGACCCGAAATACATAGTGAACTACCAACCGCTGCTGGCATTCGAAGATATGTTGTGTCGCGTGAAAAGAATTGCGAGATCCCTATCTCAAAACGAACCAAAGCCGGAAAAACAGGTACGTCCAAGCGACTCGATTAAGTTGCCGCCAATAGATATTCCGGTATTTAATGGTGATATTAAGACGTGGCCCTTCTTCTTCAGTAGTTTTCAAAACAATATACACAATAACCCATCGTTACCGGACGCCGAAAAATTATATTACTTAATCAGTAAACTTAGTGGTAGGGCACAGTCGATCTGCTCTGGTTTTACACCTACAGCAAACAATTACTTATTAATATTCGAAACGCTTAAAACTAAATATGAAGATAGGAGAATGTTAGCTTCCGAATATTTGAACCAGATATTCGATCTTAAATCTATATCATCCGCGAACATCAACGGCTTAGAGCAATTTCTAGATAAATTTGTGGCATCGGTGGCTGCACTTAAGAATTTGAAATTTAATGATCTTATGGACGTGGTGTTTCTCCATATTGCACTGAAGAAGTTGGACCCCGACACCGTGCATGCGTTCGAAATGGAGCATCGTAGCTCGGAGATGCCTTCCTTTCATTCATTAGCATCGTTCGTGCGAGATCAAATAAAGGTGATGCAGCGCTCTCCGAACGTTAAACAGGAGATTAAAAGGTGCGTCGACCGTAGACAGACTCAACCATCTAAAATAGCAGGGTCGTTAACTTACGTAACCGCTACGCCAACATCACTCCAGCATACTTGTATAGTATGTAAAAATAAACACGGTAATTTATATAATTGTGCGACTTTTCGTAAATATTCACCAAGCGAACGTTATAAATTAGTAAAGACAAACAACCTATGTTTGAACTGCTTAAGCGATAAGCATTTAGTTGCAAAATGCAATTCGAGTTCCGTATGTAGCAAGTGCGCCAGGAAACATCACACGCTATTACATTTTGAAAATAGCAACATAGCGGCGTCAAGTAAAGCGGATAAGGAATTCGCCCCTACTAAGGTCAACGATTCTAGCGGTCGACCTGGTGATGTCGCTCTGTGCTCATTGGCAAATATGGGAGCACAACCTCCTTCAACCGTGTTACTGGGTACGGCAGGTATTTTGGTTAGGGATTCGCGTGGAAACGAACAAAGCGTCCGTGCACTGCTGGACAGCGGAGCCCAAAATAGCTTTATAACGCGACAATGTTGTCGGCGCTTAGGCTTAGTAATAAATAGGTCACTTTCATGTCCTGTAATTAAAGGCATCGGAGGCACTAGTAAATCGACACAGGGATATATAAATTTAAAAGTTTATTCTCGGATAGATCGTAATGTTAACTTTGATATAAATGCACTAGTAGTAGATAGGGTCACTGAACGGTTGCCAACCGTTTCGGTTGACACCTCGGCAATGATTGAATTTAAGAATTTGACTCTGGCGGACGACACTTACGCCGTTCCTGGAAACATAGACATGCTCATTGGAGCATCGCTTTTCCCTCATCTTTTGTTAAACAATAAGGTCAGGGGCAACTCTTCGCATACCGCGCCTTACGCACTGGAAACCGTATTGGGCTATGTGATCATTGGCTTCGCCCCCATCATAGATAGTATTTCGGCAACCTCTTATTGTGGTATGGCGGTCGAACCGCTCGAGTCGTTAGTCCGCAAATTTTGGGAGATGGAGGAGGTGAACGTCCCACCCATAGCTAGCTCAGATGACAGGTTATGCGAGGAAATTTACGTCCGCACGACCATTCGTGATCGCGACGGTAGATATAGTGTAGCGCTACCCTTTAAAGGAGATGTTTTATCTCTCGGCGATTCGCGTCAAATGGCGGAAAAACGTTTCTACAGCTTGGAGCGTAGGATGCTCGCTTCACCCCAGTTAAAGGAAGCTTACGACGGCGTCATTAACGAATATATAAGAGAAGGTTACATGTCACTTGTGGCTTCGAAATTAGATAACTACGAAGACACACCGTCGTATTTCATACCACACCACGGAGTCATTAGAGAGGACAAACTTACATCTAAGTTACGTGTAGTGCTCGACGCTAGTGCTAAAACTAGCACTCACCTGTCGCTTAACGATATCCTCTATAGTGGGCAAAATTTACAGGGCAGTTTATTTAATATAATAGTCAATTTTCGTTTGTTTAGTATAGCACTATCCGCCGATATTCGTCAAATGTTTCTTTGCATAGGGGTCCGTGAATGCGACCGTAGATTCCAACGCATTTTATATCGTTTCAACCCAAAGGAACCTCTAATGGTGTTTGAATTTAACCGCGTTTGTTTTGGTTTAAAGTCGAGCCCATTTCATGCGTTACGCACGGTGAGACAGCTCGCTCACGATGAAGGTCCCTCTTATCCTAAAGCTAAGAGGGCAATTGAGAGCGGATTATATATGGATGATTTTGTGTACTCGGTCGATAGCGTGGAGGAGGCAACCCTAACCACCGCCGAGGTTATAAGGCTCATGAAATCGGGTCAATTCGATCTTGTGAAGTGGACTAGTAATTCGCGTCCGGTTTTGGATACAATCCCACTATCACACCGTCTTTCGGCGATAAAGGAATTCGACGATTCTGATACACACAAGGTGCTCGGTCTACGTTGGTCACCAGAGTCCGACGTGTTTAGCCTTAAGGTAAATCCGCCCGTAGAGAAATGCACAAAGCGCACAATACTGTCATGCGTTGCTAGATTATGGGACGTCATGGGTTTCGTAGCTCCAGTGGTATTATACGCTAAGCTTTAATTAAACAACTTTGGTTATTGGAATGCGACTGGGATGACTCGCCGCCTGACAGCATTGTTCGGTTGTGGCAGCGCTTTAGAGAGGAACTTCCTTTATTAAGAGAAATTAAAATACCGCGTCATATAAACGTAGATAGGAATAGCGCCATAAGGGTCGTTGGGTTTGCAGACGCCAGCGAGAAGGCTTACGGGGGCGTTGTATATTTCCACGTCCAGAATAATGGTAGAAATTCGATTAGCCTCATTAGTTCTAAGTCGAGAGTCTCCCCCCGTAAGGTTGTCTCTCTGGCGCGCTTAGAGCTTTGCGCAATATTAGTACTCGCCAAGCTTATTACCGCAGTTATCAGCGCATGAAGGGATAGAGTTCACATAGAAAGGATATTTGCCTTTTCCGACTCCACCGTCGCCTTATGCTGGGTTCATTCTTCACCCCACCGTTGGGATACGTTTGTTGCGAACCGAGTGGCCAAGATACAAGACGAGTTAGAAACGCGGAACTTTTATCACGTGTCCGGTACGGAAAACCCCGCCGATTGTCTATCCCGTGGACTCACCCCGATGCAAATAATGGACCACCCGCTTTGGTTCCACGGACCTGCTTGGGTTCACTTGGATCCCTCGCAATGGCCAATAACCGATTTCGAACCTTCGTCAGTGTCACAACCGCCGGAAGAGAAGAGACACGCTCTAGTGGCGAACGTTTCGAGCGAGGTTTCTCCAATAATTGCTTTGGCGAACCGCTTGTCCTCTTGGTCGAAATTATCGCGTAGCGTAATTTACGTTTGTCGATTCGCGAAGCTGTTACCGCGACGTTCGTATGGCTTAGCATCCGATTACAACTATGCCGAGTCGCTAGTATTGCGTGAACTTCAACGTGCGCACTTCTCTGAAGAAATTAGAAGATTACAATCGAATAGAGCTTGTAGTCGCGCCTTTCAACGCCTTAAGCCATTTTTACAGGATGGGATTGTAAGGGTAGGTGGACGCTTGTCCAACTCGCAATTGAGTTTCGACCAACGGCACCCTATTGTTTTACCGCGTAAAGACCATATCATGAACTTATTAGTCGACTACCATCATAAATTGAACTCGCACGCTGGCCCCGACTTGTTGATGTCGATTTTGCGTCAGAATTATTGGATTCTTTCTGCACGTAGTTTAATACGCAATCGGGTGCACAGATGTATAGCTTGCTTTCGGGCACGCCCCAAGCCGTCATTTCCGGAAATGGCGGAACTTAGATCTTGTAGAGTAATACAATCAGTAAAGCCCTTCACGCACACCGGGTCTGATTTCGCTGGGCCGTTTAAGGTCACGCTCACTCGCGGGCGTGGTATAAGATCCACAAAGGCTTACGTCTGCATTTTCGTATGTCTAACTACTCGAGCGGTGCATATAGAACTCGTTGGTGATCTAAGCACAGCAGGCTTTATGGGCGCATTTAAAAGATTTCTTTCCCGCCGTGGCCCTGTAAGTAGATTGTATTCGGATAACGGTACGAACTACGTCGGTGCAAAACGTATTCTATCGGAACTACATGAGCTCTTAGCTAGCAAATATTATAATTCGGAGTTCGCTCACATTCTAGCCGAGAACCGCATTGAGTGGTCTCTGAACGTCCCAGCCGCCAGCCATTTTGGGGGCAAATGGGAGACTAATATCAAGAGTCTAAAGAGTCATTTATACCGAGTAATAGGAGATCAGATTTTGTCCTTCGAAGAGCTAAGTACGGTGCTCGCTCAAATTGAATGCGTAATGAATAGTCGCCCACTTTGTCGTACGTTGTCTAGTGACCCCTCGGAACCGCTGGCTCTAACTCCAGCACATTTTTTGAATTTAACGCCTTTAAAGTTTTTGCCAGCCGCAGATATGGATGAGAACAGACTTAGCATTTCCGCACGCCACAAATTATTAGATCGGTTAGTGCAATCGTTTTGGAAACGATGGAGGATGGAATACTTGCATACTTTGCAGTCTCGGCAAAAATGGAACACAGCAACTGAGCCTTTAGCTGTAGGAACTGTAGTTGTGCTCACCAAAGAGAATACACCGCCTCTCCACTGGCCGTTAGGAATTGTCGAAGAGGTCTTTCCCGGTTCCGACGGAGTAGTTAGGATAGCTCGCGTTAAGACCACGGTTGGGTCTTACTTGCGTCCGGTTGTCCGTTTGTGCCCCCTGCCTCTTCCATAATTTAAATTAGCTTTCTAGATTAAATTGTAGATGAATTTAAGTAATCTTAGCGTTAGTTAGTTATTTTGTTAGTTGATCTTAGCTCTAGTTAATTTTGAAGGAAATCCTTCAAGGGCGGGGGAGATGGTTGCGCGGAAAAAACCATTGGATTATTATATTTGACGGTAGAGGTGCCAAGCCGCTTGTTCCTTTCCGACAAAACGATATCATTCATACCCTCCTCGATCCTCCATCGACACATCGGGGTGGTGGGGTGGGAGGGGCAAGAAGATGATTCTAGAATGTCACGTAATCATCGGGGCCGAGGACTTATAAGGCACGCGCGACCGTTGCGCGGCCTCTTTCCTACCGCGCCAGTCATTGGAACAACAGCTCTTTCCACCGCAGTCGTCGCTGAACCCACAACGCTTCTCTCCCGACGCACCCCTGGGGCCCCAGAGTGTCTGTCTAGAAGAAGTTCCCTCACCTCGTGTGAGATATAGTCGCGCACCGCCTCTCTCAGGAGTGTTCCAGAAGAAGTTCCAGAAGTTGCAGCTATAGTGCTCAACAGGATAGAAGAAACCCCGGTGAGTCAAAATTCCTTAATTTAGCTCCTGCCTTACATAGTTTAACCCGCTCCAATTTTTTTGTTCTCCTAATAAGGCAGGATTCCTTTTCAGCGATTTGGCACAATAATAGTTTAGTTTTAGGGAAGAGCGAGTGCATTATACCGCATGCTATAGTAGTCGCCTTTACGTAAGCGTAGAAGCAACCGCATATACAGTCCACTTTAGTTAATATCTCGCGTTATAGGTTTAAGGTTCGACCGGGGAACTAGACTTCGGCAGCCTTAAACACGTGGCTCCACCAGATGGTGTACTAGTACTTTGTGAATTAGATTGCGAATATTGTAAATAAAGCCTATTTATTCTACCGCAAAGAGACTCAAACGCAATGAGGCTGTTATAATCAGGTTTAGCAATAGGGTTTATTTTTAATAAATGTGAATTATAATTATCTAAGACCTGTTTAAACTCAATACGTAAAGCATTAATATTAGAACTTCCATCAAGAAAACGCTCCATCGTGGAAGTGTTTATGTGGATGTCCGAGGACATATCATATATTTTTTGCACTATTTCAAATAAAGCATCTCGTTTAGCTAACAATAAAACCAACTCAGCATCAGGTGTGCCCTCATTATCCGAGGAATCGCTATTATTCGATGCTATTTGTTTTTTAGGCGGCATTACAACTTAAGTTATGCGGCGTAAAATAATATAATTATAAGCGGGTAGTCTGTAAGCGACCTCGCTACGCGGTTGAATTATTAAATATTAGTTTTGTTAACGATGAACTTTAATTGTTAACTTTTATAATAAATATGAAGTTATTTATAACGAATATAATGCTTAAATATATGTGCAAACAATAAATGTAATTTAACAGTATAATCTATAGATGTAGTTAAAATTTGATGACGTGATGTGAACATACAACAAATAATTTATATAGATAAATATATGCTTATTCATTCTATGAATATAGTTTTAAAATTACTATGAATGTCACCTATTAGGACCTATTCTAGTGTTCTAATAAGGGCGGGGTTAATCTGAAGTCGGATTAAAATATAAATAATTAATTATATAAACGCTTATTACGATAACGATATAATAAGGGCGGAAAGTCAAGGTCAATCCAGCGAGAAGTGACCATTAAAAATGGAGACGCCAGCAACTTAAGGTATCTTCGATAAAGATTTAGTGGACTGTAATTTTGGTGCATACGGCAAAGGGGAAAATAAATAGGTGGGATAGCACGCACTGACCTGATGAGGGCTGCCTTGCCTTCCTCCTGGAGTGTCTGCTATACAGCAAGCTCGCCACGTGGTTCGGCGCACACGCACTCTCGGAACAGTCTCGTGAAGTCCCACACTCTCCACCTTTGCCCTTACGGGGGCGTCTCACACTTTTATGAGTTACAAAGACACAATGTCTGATGCGGTGAATATTAAACATAAACAGGAGAACTCAATGTTCGTCCTGCGCGGTTTGCGGTTAATGTACATAAGACGCGACGGGTGGCGGTGCGTTGCGGATGGCGTAATATCACTTAGTATAATGACGCGCGCCGAGATCCTCTTTTTCACCTCGGCGGCAGCGCGTGCGGTAGGAAAGGGAAGGAAGGAAGGAAACAAAAAATATGCACTAGTCATGTTGATAAAGTATATATAACTTAGGACGAACTCAATGCGATATGTAATGTAATGTTGATAAAGTAGATTGTTAACTGGCGTTACCAGCACAAGTACAAGTACAATAACAAAGTGCGTCGATAGTAACAAAGTGTTTGACCGAAGTCACTTTTTGTGCTGCTAATTTTAATGACTTCTAAATATTGTTTTCTATTTTAATAATTTAATGCATTTATTTCAAAAGGAAATTTCATTTAATAAATCCAGACGAAGAAAACCGTTGATTAAAGGTGCCTTTCATGACATGTTGAGATGCTCAGAGGTAAAGTAGTCTCTAGGTCCTGCTTTTAGAGTATGAATTTATTCTTGAACTATTATATTAACTGCTTCTTAATTATCAAAATGTCGTTATAGTGTAAATGCAAAACACTTCAGGTGGAAATTATAATATTTCTAGCAAAGACCTTTATTTATATATTATAATATTTGTATTACAATTAAACAAAAAAATAAATGATTTGATTTATGATTTGCGATAAGACTATCCTACTCATAATACAATTGTATATTACGAGCTTTTATAAGGTTTTGTTACCTTTTTAATATTATTCGTATATAAGATTAAACTACATTGCATTTGGTTAAATTTAAGCGTTTTATGATTGTATTCATGGATAGTTTCTAACGTCAGTCAGTTTATAGTTAATCTACGATTGTATTAGATTAGATAAATGTCTTATACATTATCAATTCCTGAAAAAATGTCAAGAAATTTGTGTATTATGTTTTGTTATTTAGTCGTTATTAGAATTACAAAGTCAAACAGTTTTCTCATTATCTTCTTCCTCATTATCAATTGCTGATACATTAAACCATGAAGAACGTTGTGCTTCTTCATCTTGAGGTTCTCCAACGTCAGGAATACGATAGGCCATTAACGCAGCTCCATAATTTCCCAAACCGGTATCACTAAATACAATCTAAAAACATATTAGTTATATTATAAACCTGACCTTTGAACCTAACCACGGCTCTTGTCGCTTAAAAATATATAGATGAAAAGCTTTGTTTGTCACTTTTATTAAAAGTATGAAATAACTCAGTCAATAAGTCCTTGATTAGTATATTTTTCTTTATATAATAAGGGTGACAAACGAGCACACAGCCCACCTCATAGTAAGTGGTCGCTGTCGCCCATAGACATCTACACTTATCCATCGATTAAGATACAAAACGCAGGTGCGTTGTTACAGCTGAGGACTAAGATGGCATGCCTCGTTTCCAGTTAAATAGGTCTCCGGATCTCTATACTCAGTCACTCACTATACGAAACATAGCTGTATTAAAGCTGCTATTTTACGCTAGTACTTCGTGTGTGTCAAAGAATATGCTATGTAATAAAATAATTATATAAATCATATTCATTTAAATTTCAAAGAAATTATACACATTTTATGAAATTTAAGGTTTGTTAAAATATGTGTTGTCTGCTTTAAATTGGATATTTAACCACTTATTGCCCCTTACTCGTCGTGTCCATATGGTGTCTAGAACGCATACTCTCGGCACACTCTCGGCAGCCGCACTACATATATATATATATATATATATATATATATATATATATATATATATATATATATATATATATATTGGAGACGCCAGCTACCTTAAGGTATCTTCGATAAAGATTTAGTGGACTGTAATTTTGGTGCATACGGCAAAGGGGAAAATAAATAGGTGGGATAGCACGCACTGACCTGATGAGGGCTGCCTTGCCTTCCTCCTGAAGTGTCTGCTATACAGCAAACTCGCCACGTGGTTCGGCGCACACGCACTCTCGGAACAGTCTCGTGAAGTCCCACACTCACCACCTTTGCCCTTACGGGGGCGTCTCACACTTTTATGAGTTACAAAGACACAATGTCTGATGCGGTGAATATTAAACATAAACAGGAGAACTCAATGTTCGTCCTGCGCGGTTTGCGGTTAATGTATATAAGACGCGACGGGTGGCCGTGCGTTGCGGATGGCGTAATATCACTTAGTATAATGACGCGCGCCGAGATCCTCTTTTTCACCTCGGCGGCAGCGCGTGCGGTAGGAAAGGGAAGGAAGGAAGGAAACAAAAAATATGCACTAGTCATGTTGATAAAGTAGATATAACTTAGGACGAACTCAATGCGATATGTAATGTAATGTTGATAAAGTAGATTGTTAACTGGCGTAACCATTTCCTCCCGCCCTTAAAGGGTCACCTTTAAAAGACAACCGTAATATAAAAAGTAAAAGGAAAACAAATAAATAAGCGGTATATAAAGTGAGAGGATGCGCTCAATGCGCATGTCTCATCTACTAACCTTACTTGGTAAGCGATAAAATGTATACATAAATATAATATTGCGGTTTAATACTTTTTAATATATATAAATATAAACTTAATTCCTAATTTAGATAAATAATTATAATCAAAATAATCTAATATGATAATAGTCAATGATCATGTTCACTACATGATCACTGCGCGGGAGTATAATTGGATGTTTTTGTGTGTAATCTAATGCGGAGTTCGAAAGACGACCACCAATGCGGATTAAACCATTCTCAATAAAAGGCCTTAAACGATTGAAAGCGGGCGAGCAAGGTTTGTTACCTTCAATATTTAAATATTCCACTGCAAAATGCTGTTTTTGCAGGGCGCGGAGGATTATAACCTCAGAGAAACTGAGATCATCAGCAGTCACTACAGTAGTGCTGCGGCGGGGCAATAATTTAGCAAACTTACACACGTACGCAATTATACGTAGAAGTTTACTCCAAGAAGAGATGCGGAATGCGAGCTCATAAATCGCAGAATTACAGACGGATGTGCACACAGTGTGCGACAAAATCTTCTTCTCAAGCATATTTGCAATAACCTCATTGTCTAAAGTACGAAGAGGCCATTGAGATGGATCTAACGAAGTCCACTGAGGCCCATGGAGCCACAGGGGGTTTGAAACTAATTTATTTGGCGTAACGCCACGTGAAAGTATGTCAGCGGGATTCTCAGTACCTGCGACATGATAAAAGTTATCAGCGCGAATATTGTCGGTAATCTGAACAACGCGGTTTGCAACAAAGGTCTGCCACTTGTGTGGCGAACTCTTTATCCAGTACAGAGCTACTTTTGAATCTACAAAGGCATAGACTGATATTGCAAGGTCAAGAGAATAATTGTCGAGTACTCTGCGAAGCAATTTTGAGAGTAAAACCGCTCCACAAAGCTCAAGGCGTGCAATAGATAGTGGTTTCGTCGGTGCGACTTTAGTCTTTGCACAAATCAACTGGACGGTGTTACCATTGACGCTCTTTACATGTATGTAGACTACGGCACCGTATGCGTGCTCGCTGGCGTCTGAAATCCCCAGGAGTGACGCAGTACAGTTTTTGGATACACCAACATGTCGCGGGATACGTAAATCATTAAGAGCTGGTAATTCAGCACAGAATTGCCTCCACATCTTAATAATTGGCGGTGGTGGTATGTCGTCCCGATCTAAATTAAGTTGCCAAAGCTGCTTTATTAACAATTTGGCGTACGCGACTGTGGGAGCAACGAAACCCATTATGTCCCACAGGCGAGCGACAGTAGATAAGATGGCGCGCTTAGTGCACGTCACATCAGCGGGAACAGATATCTTAAAATAAAAGGCGTCACTATCGGTAGACCAATGCAAGCCTAGTATTTTATGTGGCATTGATTTATCGAACTCTACTTCTCCTGTAATTTTATGGGAAGTAGGGAGGTCATCTAAAACAGATCGACGGTTACTATGCCATTTTATCAGGTCCCATTGGGCACCCTTGAATAAGTCTATCAGCTGCCGAGAGGTCTCACTGGCCTCGGATTCACTGGGCATAGAGAACGCGATGTCGTCCATATATAGCGAAGTAAATGCGATACGACTCGCAAGCGGATACTTTGCGCCGTCGTCATCAATGAGCTGCCTTACCGTGCGCAATGCATGGTATGGACTCGAAGTTAAACCGAAGCACACGCGATTGAAGTGTTATAACACAAGTGGGTCTTGTGGACGGAAGCGGTATAGGAAGCATTGGTAACGACGATCAGAATCGCGAACAACTATTTGCAGAAATTGTTGGCGACAGTCGGCTGTCATAGCGATTGGATGTAAGCGGAAATTTAAAATTATATTGAACAAGTCGCCTTGCAAATTTGGTCCTGAATGCAGAATATCATTTAATGATCGCTCAGTGCTAGTCTTACTGCTAGCGTCCAGGACGATGCGCAGACGCGTTGACTTCTTATCTTCGCGTAAGACTCCATGATGCGGTATGACATATATTGGAGCGGGTTCATGAGAGTCATACGGCGGTGCGGGGGATATATAATTTTTAGCTAAGTATTCCTTTATGACGTCATCATATGCTAACCTTAATGTAGGCGAGGCTTGAAGTTTCCTCTCCAAGCACATGAATCGTCGTCGAGAGGTTTCATAAGAATCTCCGAGAGAGTAAACGTCATCTTTAAATGGCAGGCCAACAATATATCTACCAGTAAAAGGATCGCGGGATGTCGTAGATTTATAAAACTCTTCACATTCAATGTCTGAAGGACACTGAATGGGCGGTGCGGAGGGTGGCTGTTCAAGCTCCCAAAATCGTTGCACTAATTTGTCAACGATAGGAGACTCTAGAACTGAGCAGCACGTTAAAGAATGATTTACCTGAAGTGTCGGCACTGAGCCCATAATAACGTAACCAAATACCGTATTCAAAGCCGAGGGCCCGGACAAGTCGTTAGACGAATAAATTATATCTGGAGTCTGGACATAGTAAGTGCGGGAAAAGGGATGCGCCTATCAAAACATCAATTTTATTAGGCATGCTATAACATTCATCAGCGAGTCTTATGCCATGGAAGTGTGATAAGACAGATGTGTCTACCACAGCGGTGGGCAAAAGGTCGGTGATTTGATCAACAACTAGCGTTGAAATATTGAAGTTAATATTCGAGTCGAATCGTGAGAAAATTTTAATATCAATCGATTTCGATTTTACAATTTTTTCAACTCCACCGAATCCCTTTACTACAGTACATTCGGTATCGTGTTGTTGAACGCCTAAACGATGACAGCACTCTTTAGTCATAAAATGGCTTTGAGCCGCGGAGTCTAATAATATACGAATAATTTGTTTCTCTCCCTTAGCATCGTAAGCAAATACTTGAGCGGTTGATAATAAAACAGTTCTCTGCGAACGACTTGCGCGCGCGGGAGGCGGTGAACGTTGAGAAACATTCTTGAACGAAGTACACAGCGCGACGTCTGAACGCGCACCTGCAGTGAGGGGTGGCGAGTGTGCGGGCGCGGGGGTTGTAGACTTCAGTGTAACTGGCTGAAGCGGTGGAGAACGCGCCAGCGCAGGGGAAGCATTATCGCTTCTGCGGTGGAAGTGCAACAATGTGTGATGTTTAAATTTACAAACTCGACAACTATAATTTGAAGAGCAACTAGACACTCGATGACTTAAACTGAGACAATTCACACATGCATTGTTACTCTTTACGCATTTAAATCGTTCCTGCGGCGTCATTTTATTAAAGTCTGCACACTTAAATAGGTGTTGATGCACAATATTATCGCACAGACACTTTGAGCAACTAGTCGTCGTGCTTACGAACGCCTGATACTTCGGCGACGAAGTATTATTACAGCGACGATTATTACCGTTACCTCGTCGATTGTTTGGTGCGCTATTAGAATTTGTACTAGAATCGGTGCGTTGCAAAACTTTGGAGCGGGTCTTAATAAAATTTACTAAATCATCAAAGGTAGGTAACCATCGAGTTATGACTATATTCGAAAGAGCGAATGGTATCCGGGTCCAGCTTCTTAAGCGCGATATGAAGAACAATTAAGTCCGCGAGATTATCTAACTTTAAGTTTTGTAAAGCGCGCACTGCACTTATAAAGTTATCAGTAAATAAATCAAAATTATTTGCGGTGCCCGATTGCAATGGCTTAAATTCGAACATCTGATTAATATATGTAGATGCTAGCACACGCCGGTCTTCATATTTGTCGACGAGTGCTTGCAATAAAATTTTATAATTTTCAGCGCAAGGAGTTATACCTGAGCATACAGATAGGGCTTTGCCCGTTAGTTTACCTAGCAAATAGTATAACTTTTCAGCGTCGGTAAGCGATGTGTTGTCATGGACGGTTGATTTAAAGCTAGCATAAAATAAAGGCCATGAGCGAATGTCACCCGAAAATGGCATAAGTTCGATAGGCGGAAGTGTGAATCTGGCTTTAGATGGTGTACTAGTACTTTGTAAATTAGATTGCGAATATTGTAAATAAAGCCTATTTATTCTACCGCAAAGAGACTCAAACGCAATGAGGCTGTTATAATCAGGTTTAGCAATAGGGTTTATTTTTAATAAATGTGAATTATAATTATCTAAGACCTGTTTAAACTCAATACGTAAAGCATTAATATTAGAACTTCCATCAAGAAAACGCTCCATCGTGGAAGTGTTTGTGAGGATGTCCGAGGACATATCATATATTTTTTGCACTATTTCAAATAAAGCATCTCGTTTAGCTAACAATAAAACTAACTCAGCATCAAGTGTGCCCTCATTATCCGAGGAATCGCTATTATTCGATGCTATTTGTTTTTTAGGCGGCATTACAACTTAAGTTATGCGGCGTAAAATAATATAATTATAAGCGGGTAGTCTGTAAGCGACCTCGCTACGCGGTTGAATTATTAAATATTAGTTTTGTTAACGATGAACTTTAATTGTTAACTTTTATAATAAATATGAAGTTATTTATAACGAATATAATGCTTAAATATATGTGCAAACAATAAATGTAATTTAACAGTATAATCTATAGATGTAGTTAAAAGTTGATGACGTGATGTGAACATACAACAAATAATTTATATAGATAATTATATGCTTATTCATTCTATGAATATAGTTTTAAAATTACTATGAATGTCACCTATTAGGACCTATTCCAGTGTTCTAATAAGGGCGGGGTTAATCCGAATTCGGATTAAAATATAAATAATTAATTATATAAACGCTTATTACGATAACGATCTAATAAGGGCGGAAAGTCAAGGTCAATCCAGCGAGAAGTGACCATTAAAAATGGAGACGCCAGCAACTTAAGGTATCTTCGATAAAGATTTAGTGGACTGTAATTTTGGTGCATACGGCAAAGGGGAAAATAAATAGGTGGGATAGCACGCACTGACCTGATGAGGGCTGCCTTGCCTTCCTCCTGGAGTGTCTGCTATACAGCAAGCTCGCCACGTGGTTCGGCGCACACGCACTCTCGGAACAGTCTCGTGAAGTCCCACACTCACCACCTTTGCCCTTACGGGGGCGTCTCACACTTTTATGAGTTACAAAGACACAATGTCTGATGCGGTGAATATTAAACATAAACAGGAGAACTCAATGTTCGTCCTGCGCGGTTTGCGGTTAATGTACATAAGACGCGACGGGTGGCCGTGCGTTGCGGATGGCGTAATATCACTTAGTATAATGACGCGCGCCGAGATCCTCTTTTTCACCTCGGCGGCAGCGCGTGCGGTAGGAAAGGGAAGGAAGGAAGGAAACAAAAAATATGCACTAGTCATTTTGTTGAGTTGGTTGATAAAGTAGATATAACTTAGGACGAACTCAATGCGATATGTAATGTAATGTTGATAAAGTAGATTGTTAACTGGCGTTACCATATATATATATATATATATATATATATATATATATATATATATATATATATATATAGTGCGGCTGCCGAAACATATATACAGACAACACATATTTTAACAGTCCTTAAATTTCATCCAATGTGTCTTTTATAGCCACTGAACAAGACACGGGGACTTGCTAAGCCCGGCTGCGGTGGGTTCGGGGTTACTCAGGTATGACAGGTATAAAAATCAGGTGAATTTCAAAAGTATTTTAACAAGTCTGTTTGAAAAATAATTATGTGACGTCAATAATATGTGAATAATACGTACGTTTGTTAAAATATGTGTTGTCTGCTTTAAGCTGGCTCTTTAACTAGTAGAAAATAAGTTCATTAGCTTATTATTTTAGTATTAACGAATGAACAAAGTACTTATTTATGTTTTACTTCTCGTCATTACCATATAATTATTGATTAAATATTGTATCAATAATAAATATAAACATTCAAAATGTTTAAAATGTAAATTGATCCCATTCTCTTGGAAGTACTGTAACTAGATGGTAAAATTACATTTATCGCTTTGAATCGGTAAAAAATAATTTGCAATTTTATTAAAAAATAAATTTTATATCCCTTCTTGTGCAAGAGTGAACCTATATTTGTTTGTTGTAACTAAGCACTGTTAAAAAGCTTAGAGGAAATTCATTAAATATAGTTTTTTTTAACGCTGCAAGCGTCGATGAGCTGTACATGCCACTTAATTTCACACACAGTTTTATGATGATAATGTTAAAAATATTTATTATTTGTAATAAAGGTGATAAATTATTACTAAATAATACCTTATCGTCGATTAGATATCTAATATAATAAATCTCATTGTATTTAACAAAGCCCAATTTTTCGGCTATTACTTGACCACGTGAAGTTGTAAATATACCGGCGATAACTGGCACATTTGCACTTGAAGCAAGAGCTATTGCAGCTTTTAACATTTCGTTTGCAAGACCTGCGAAATTTACAAAACACGTTATTTATAATTTCGTAATTATTCTTTAAAAATAAATACCCTGTAAATGGGAATTAACAATATTAATTCTACATACCTCTATGGCGATATCTAGCTTTTAAGGCTAGAATATACATTTTTAAATATCGACGCACACCTAACTCATCGAAAAGGTTTACTGGTTTTTCAATTTCATTGTAAAATGTTACCACACTTGTATATAGAGGGTTATAAGTAATCTTGACACGGCTAAATGTGCGAGAGAATGCGCCTGGGGAAATTATGAGATACATTTATTTTATATGATCGATTTAAAACATAAAAACATTTCCATGTGATCATCAACGTACAGTGCATTTTCATAAACAGTAATAACAAATATGGCAACAATAATTTTATGTTTCATTATAATTTGGTATACTTAGCGTAACATAACTCCCTTATCCACGACGCCAATGTAATTTTATATGATCGATTTAAAACATAAAAACATTTCCATGTGATCATCAACGTACAGTGCATTTTCATAAACAGTAATAACAAATATGGCAACAATAATTTTATGTTTCATTATAATTTGGTATACTTAGCGTAACATAACTCCCTTATCCACGACGCCAATGTAATTTTATATGATCGATTTAAAACATAAAAACATTTCCATGTGATCATCAACGTACAGTGCATTTTCATAAACAGTAATAACAAATATGGCAACAATAATTTTATGTTTCATTATAATTTGGTATACTTAGCGTAACATAACTCCCTTATCCACGACGCCAATGTAATTTTATATGATCGATTTAAAACATAAAAACATTTCCATGTGATCATCAACGTACAGTGCATTTTCATAAACAGTAATAACAAATATGGCAACAATAATTTTATGTTTCATTATAATTTGGTATACTTAGCGTAACATAACTCCCTTATCCACGACGCCAATGTAATTTTATATGATCGATTTAAAACATAAAAACATTTCCATGTGATCATCAACGTACAGTGCATTTTCATAAACAGTAATAACAAATATGGCAACAATAATTTTATGTTTCATTATAATTTGGTATACTTAGCGTAACATAACTCCCTTATCCACGACGCCAATGTAATTTTATATGATCGATTTAAAACATAAAAACATTTCCATGTGATCATCAACGTACAGTGCATTTTCATAAACAGTAATAACAAATATGGCAACAATAATTTTATGTTTCATTATAATTTGGTATACTTAGCGTAACATAACTCCCTTATCCACGACGCCAATGTAATTTTATATGATCGATTTAAAACATAAAAACATTTCCATGTGATCATCAACGTACAGTGCATTTTCATAAACAGTAATAACAAATATGGCAACAATAATTTTATGTTTCATTATAATTTGGTATACTTAGCGTAACATAACTCCCTTATCCACGACGCCAATGTAATTTTATATGATCGATTTAAAACATAAAAACATTTCCATGTGATCATCAACGTACAGTGCATTTTCATAAAAAGTAATAACAAATATGGCAACAATAATTTTATGTTTCATTAAAATTTGGTATACTTAGCGTAACATAACTCCCTTATCCACGACGCCAATGTAATTTTATATGATCGATTTAAAACATAAAAACATTTCCATGTGATCATCAACGTACAGTGCATTTTCATAAACAGTAATAACAAATATGGCAACAATAATTTTATGTTTCATTATAATTTGGTATACTTAGCGTAACATAACTCCCTTATCCACGACGCCAATGTAATTTTATATGATCGATTTAAAACATAAAAACATTTCCATGTGATCATCAACGTACAGTGCATTTTCATAAACAGTAATAACAAATATGGCAACAATAATTTTATGTTTCATTATAATTTGGTATACTTAGCGTAACATAACTCCCTTATCCACGACGCCAATGTAATTTTATATGATCGATTTAAAACATAAAAACATTTCCATGTGATCATCAACGTACAGTGCATTTTCATAAACAGTAATAACAAATATGGCAACAATAATTTTATGTTTCATTATAATTTGGTATACTTAGCGTAACATAACTCCCTTATCCACGACGCCAATGTAATTTTATATGATCGATTTAAAACATAAAAACATTTCCATGTGATCATCAACGTACAGTGCATTTTCATAAACAGTAATAACAAATATGGCAACAATAATTTTATGTTTCATTATAATTTGGTATACTTAGCGTAACATAACTCCCTTATCCACGACGCCAATGTAATTTTATATGATCGATTTAAAACATAAAAACATTTCCATGTGATCATCAACGTACAGTGCATTTTCATAAACAGTAATAACAAATATGGCAACAATAATTTTATGTTTCATTATAATTTGGTATACTTAGCGTAACATAACTCCCTTATCCACGACGCCAATGTAATTTTATATGATCGATTTAAAACATAAAAACATTTCCATGTGATCATCAACGTACAGTGCATTTTCATAAACAGTAATAACAAATATGGCAACAATAATTTTATGTTTCATTATAATTTGGTATACTTAGCGTAACATAACTCCCTTATCCACGACGCCAATGTAATTTTATATGATCGATTTAAAACATAAAAACATTTCCATGTGATCATCAACGTACAGTGCATTTTCATAAACAGTAATAACAAATATGGCAACAATAATTTTATGTTTCATTATAATTTGGTATACTTAGCGTAACATAACTCCCTTATCCACGACGCCAATGTAATTTTATATGATCGATTTAAAACATAAAAACATTTCCATGTGATCATCAACGTACAGTGCATTTTCATAAACAGTAATAACAAATATGGCAACAATAATTTTATGTTTCATTATAATTTGGTATACTTAGCGTAACATAACTCCCTTATCCACGACGCCAATGTAATTTTATATGATCGATTTAAAACATAAAAACATTTCCATGTGATCATCAACGTACAGTGCATTTTCATAAACAGTAATAACAAATATGGCAACAATAATTTTATGTTTCATTATAATTTGGTATACTTAGCGTAACATAACTCCCTTATCCACGACGCCAATGTAATTTTATATGATCGATTTAAAACATAAAAACATTTCCATGTGATCATCAACGTACAGTGCATTTTCATAAACAGTAATAACAAATATGGCAACAATAATTTTATGTTTCATTATAATTTGGTATACTTAGCGTAACATAACTCCCTTATCCACGACGCCAATGTAATTTTATATGATCGATTTAAAACATAAAAACATTTCCATGTGATCATCAACGTACAGTGCATTTTCATAAACAGTAATAACAAATATGGCAACAATAATTTTATGTTTCATTATAATTTGGTATACTTAGCGTAACATAACTCCCTTATCCACGACGCCAATGTAATTTTATATGATCGATTTAAAACATAAAAACATTTCCATGTGATCATCAACGTACAGTGCATTTTCATAAACAGTAATAACAAATATGGCAACAATAATTTTATGTTTCATTATAATTTGGTATACTTAGCGTAACATAACTCCCTTATCCACGACGCCAATGTAATTTTATATGATCGATTTAAAACATAAAAACATTTCCATGTGATCATCAACGTACAGTGCATTTTCATAAACAGTAATAACAAATATGGCAACAATAATTTTATGTTTCATTATAATTTGGTATACTTAGCGTAACATAACTCCCTTATCCACGACGCCAATGTAATTTTATATGATCGATTTAAAACATAAAAACATTTCCATGTGATCATCAACGTACAGTGCATTTTCATAAACAGTAATAACAAATATGGCAACAATAATTTTATGTTTCATTATAATTTGGTATACTTAGCGTAACATAACTCCCTTATCCACGACGCCAATGTAATTTTATATGATCGATTTAAAACATAAAAACATTTCCATGTGATCATCAACGTACAGTGCATTTTCATAAACAGTAATAACAAATATGGCAACAATAATTTTATGTTTCGTTATAATTTGGTATACTTAGCGTAACATAACTCCCTTATCCACGACGCCAATGTAATTTTATATGATCGATTTAAAACATAAAAACATTTCCATGTGATCATCAACGTACAGTGCATTTTCATAAACAGTAATAACAAATATGGCAACAATAATTTTATGTTTCGTTATAATTTGGTATACTTAGCGTAACATAACTCCCTTATCCACGACGCCAATGTAATTTTATATGATCGATTTAAAACATAAAAACATTTCCATGTGATCATCAACGTACAGTGCATTTTCATAAACAGTAATAACAAATATGGCAACAATAATTTTATGTTTCGTTATAATTTGGTATACTTAGCGTAACATAACTCCCTTATCCACGACGCCAATGTAATTTTATATGATCGATTTAAAACATAAAAACATTTCCATGTGATCATCAACGTACAGTGCATTTTCATAAACAGTAATAACAAATATGGCAACAATAATTTTATGTTTCGTTATAATTTGGTATACTTAGCGTAACATAACTCCCTTATCCACGACGCCAATGTAATTTTATATGATCGATTTAAAACATAAAAACATTTCCATGTGATCATCAACGTACAGTGCATTTTCATAAACAGTAATAACAAATATGGCAACAATAATTTTATGTTTCGTTATAATTTGGTATACTTAGCGTAACATAACTCCCTTATCCACGACGCCAATGTAATTTTATATGATCGATTTAAAACATAAAAACATTTCCATGTGATCATCAACGTACAGTGCATTTTCATAAACAGTAATAACAAATATGGCAACAATAATTTTATGTTTCGTTATAATTTGGTATACTTAGCGTAACATAACTCCCTTATCCACGACGCCAATGTAATTTTATATGATCGATTTAAAACATAAAAACATTTCCATGTGATCATCAACGTACAGTGCATTTTCATAAACAGTAATAACAAATATGGCAACAATAATTTTATGTTTCGTTATAATTTGGTATACTTAGCGTAACATAACTCCCTTATCCACGACGCCAATGTAATTTTATATGATCGATTTAAAACATAAAAACATTTCCATGTGATCATCAACGTACAGTGCATTTTCATAAACAGTAATAACAAATATGGCAACAATAATTTTATGTTTCGTTATAATTTGGTATACTTAGCGTAACATAACTCCCTTATCCACGACGCCAATGTAATTTTATATGATCGATTTAAAACATAAAAACATTTCCATGTGATCATCAACGTACAGTGCATTTTCATAAACAGTAATAACAAATATGGCAACAATAATTTTATGTTTCGTTATAATTTGGTATACTTAGCGTAACATAACTCCCTTATCCACGACGCCAATGTAATTTTATATGATCGATTTAAAACATAAAAACATTTCCATGTGATCATCAACGTACAGTGCATTTTCATAAACAGTAATAACAAATATGGCAACAATAATTTTATGTTTCGTTATAATTTGGTATACTTAGCGTAACATAACTCCCTTATCCACGACGCCAATGTAATTTTATATGATCGATTTAAAACATAAAAACATTTCCATGTGATCATCAACGTACAGTGCATTTTCATAAACAGTAATAACAAATATGGCAACAATAATTTTATGTTTCGTTATAATTTGGTATACTTAGCGTAACATAACTCCCTTATCCACGACGCCAATGTAATTTTATATGATCGATTTAAAACATAAAAACATTTCCATGTGATCATCAACGTACAGTGCATTTTCATAAACAGTAATAACAAATATGGCAACAATAATTTTATGTTTCGTTATAATTTGGTATACTTAGCGTAACATAACTCCCTTATCCACGACGCCAATGTAATTTTATATGATCGATTTAAAACATAAAAACATTTCCATGTGATCATCAACGTACAGTGCATTTTCATAAACAGTAATAACAAATATGGCAACAATAATTTTATGTTTCGTTATAATTTGGTATACTTAGCGTAACATAACTCCCTTATCCACGACGCCAATGTAATTTTATATGATCGATTTAAAACATAAAAACATTTCCATGTGATCATCAACGTACAGTGCATTTTCATAAACAGTAATAACAAATATGGCAACAATAATTTTATGTTTCGTTATAATTTGGTATACTTAGCGTAACATAACTCCCTTATCCACGACGCCAATGTAATTTTATATGATCGATTTAAAACATAAAAACATTTCCATGTGATCATCAACGTACAGTGCATTTTCATAAACAGTAATAACAAATATGGCAACAATAATTTTATGTTTCGTTATAATTTGGTATACTTAGCGTAACATAACTCCCTTATCCACGACGCCAATGTAATTTTATATGATCGATTTAAAACATAAAAACATTTCCATGTGATCATCAACGTACAGTGCATTTTCATAAACAGTAATAACAAATATGGCAACAATAATTTTATGTTTCGTTATAATTTGGTATACTTAGCGTAACATAACTCCCTTATCCACGACGCCAATGTAATTTTATATGATCGATTTAAAACATAAAAACATTTCCATGTGATCATCAACGTACAGTGCATTTTCATAAACAGTAATAACAAATATGGCAACAATAATTTTATGTTTCGTTATAATTTGGTATACTTAGCGTAACATAACTCCCTTATCCACGACGCCAATGTAATTTTATATGATCGATTTAAAACATAAAAACATTTCCATGTGATCATCAACGTACAGTGCATTTTCATAAACAGTAATAACAAATATGGCAACAATAATTTTATGTTTCGTTATAATTTGGTATACTTAGCGTAACATAACTCCCTTATCCACGACGCCAATGTAATTTTATATGATCGATTTAAAACATAAAAACATTTCCATGTGATCATCAACGTACAGTGCATTTTCATAAACAGTAATAACAAATATGGCAACAATAATTTTATGTTTCGTTATAATTTGGTATACTTAGCGTAACATAACTCCCTTATCCACGACGCCAATGTAATTTTATATGATCGATTTAAAACATAAAAACATTTCCATGTGATCATCAACGTACAGTGCATTTTCATAAACAGTAATAACAAATATGGCAACAATAATTTTATGTTTCGTTATAATTTGGTATACTTAGCGTAACATAACTCCCTTATCCACGACGCCAATGTAATTTTATATGATCGATTTAAAACATAAAAACATTTCCATGTGATCATCAACGTACAGTGCATTTTCATAAACAGTAATAACAAATATGGCAACAATAATTTTATGTTTCGTTATAATTTGGTATACTTAGCGTAACATAACTCCCTTATCCACGACGCCAATGTAATTTTATATGATCGATTTAAAACATAAAAACATTTCCATGTGATCATCAACGTACAGTGCATTTTCATAAACAGTAATAACAAATATGGCAACAATAATTTTATGTTTCGTTATAATTTGGTATACTTAGCGTAACATAACTCCCTTATCCACGACGCCAATGTAATTTTATATGATCGATTTAAAACATAAAAACATTTCCATGTGATCATCAACGTACAGTGCATTTTCATAAACAGTAATAACAAATATGGCAACAATAATTTTATGTTTCGTTATAATTTGGTATACTTAGCGTAACATAACTCCCTTATCCACGACGCCAATGTAATTTTATATGATCGATTTAAAACATAAAAACATTTCCATGTGATCATCAACGTACAGTGCATTTTCATAAACAGTAATAACAAATATGGCAACAATAATTTTATGTTTCGTTATAATTTGGTATACTTAGCGTAACATAACTCCCTTATCCACGACGCCAATGTAATTTTATATGATCGATTTAAAACATAAAAACATTTCCATGTGATCATCAACGTACAGTGCATTTTCATAAACAGTAATAACAAATATGGCAACAATAATTTTATGTTTCGTTATAATTTGGTATACTTAGCGTAACATAACTCCCTTATCCACGACGCCAATGTAATTTTATATGATCGATTTAAAACATAAAAACATTTCCATGTGATCATCAACGTACAGTGCATTTTCATAAACAGTAATAACAAATATGGCAACAATAATTTTATGTTTCGTTATAATTTGGTATACTTAGCGTAACATAACTCCCTTATCCACGACGCCAATGTAATTTTATATGATCGATTTAAAACATAAAAACATTTCCATGTGATCATCAACGTACAGTGCATTTTCATAAACAGTAATAACAAATATGGCAACAATAATTTTATGTTTCGTTATAATTTGGTATACTTAGCGTAACATAACTCCCTTATCCACGACGCCAATGTAATTTTATATGATCGATTTAAAACATAAAAACATTTCCATGTGATCATCAACGTACAGTGCATTTTCATAAACAGTAATAACAAATATGGCAACAATAATTTTATGTTTCGTTATAATTTGGTATACTTAGCGTAACATAACTCCCTTATCCACGACGCCAATGTAATTTTATATGATCGATTTAAAACATAAAAACATTTCCATGTGATCATCAACGTACAGTGCATTTTCATAAACAGTAATAACAAATATGGCAACAATAATTTTATGTTTCGTTATAATTTGGTATACTTAGCGTAACATAACTCCCTTATCCACGACGCCAATGTAATTTTATATGATCGATTTAAAACATAAAAACATTTCCATGTGATCATCAACGTACAGTGCATTTTCATAAACAGTAATAACAAATATGGCAACAATAATTTTATGTTTCGTTATAATTTGGTATACTTAGCGTAACATAACTCCCTTATCCACGACGCCAATGTAATTTTATATGATCGATTTAAAACATAAAAACATTTCCATGTGATCATCAACGTACAGTGCATTTTCATAAACAGTAATAACAAATATGGCAACAATAATTTTATGTTTCGTTATAATTTGGTATACTTAGCGTAACATAACTCCCTTATCCACGACGCCAATGTAATTTTATATGATCGATTTAAAACATAAAAACATTTCCATGTGATCATCAACGTACAGTGCATTTTCATAAACAGTAATAACAAATATGGCAACAATAATTTTATGTTTCGTTATAATTTGGTATACTTAGCGTAACATAACTCCCTTATCCACGACGCCAATGTAATTTTATATGATCGATTTAAAACATAAAAACATTTCCATGTGATCATCAACGTACAGTGCATTTTCATAAACAGTAATAACAAATATGGCAACAATAATTTTATGTTTCGTTATAATTTGGTATACTTAGCGTAACATAACTCCCTTATCCACGACGCCAATGTAATTTTATATGATCGATTTAAAACATAAAAACATTTCCATGTGATCATCAACGTACAGTGCATTTTCATAAACAGTAATAACAAATATGGCAACAATAATTTTATGTTTCGTTATAATTTGGTATACTTAGCGTAACATAACTCCCTTATCCACGACGCCAATGTAATTTTATATGATCGATTTAAAACATAAAAACATTTCCATGTGATCATCAACGTACAGTGCATTTTCATAAACAGTAATAACAAATATGGCAACAATAATTTTATGTTTCGTTATAATTTGGTATACTTAGCGTAACATAACTCCCTTATCCACGACGCCAATGTAATTTTATATGATCGATTTAAAACATAAAAACATTTCCATGTGATCATCAACGTACAGTGCATTTTCATAAACAGTAATAACAAATATGGCAACAATAATTTTATGTTTCGTTATAATTTGGTATACTTAGCGTAACATAACTCCCTTATCCACGACGCCAATGTAATTTTATATGATCGATTTAAAACATAAAAACATTTCCATGTGATCATCAACGTACAGTGCATTTTCATAAACAGTAATAACAAATATGGCAACAATAATTTTATGTTTCGTTATAATTTGGTATACTTAGCGTAACATAACTCCCTTATCCACGACGCCAATGTAATTTTATATGATCGATTTAAAACATAAAAACATTTCCATGTGATCATCAACGTACAGTGCATTTTCATAAACAGTAATAACAAATATGGCAACAATAATTTTATGTTTCGTTATAATTTGGTATACTTAGCGTAACATAACTCCCTTATCCACGACGCCAATGTAATTTTATATGATCGATTTAAAACATAAAAACATTTCCATGTGATCATCAACGTACAGTGCATTTTCATAAACAGTAATAACAAATATGGCAACAATAATTTTATGTTTCGTTATAATTTGGTATACTTAGCGTAACATAACTCCCTTATCCACGACGCCAATGTAATTTTATATGATCGATTTAAAACATAAAAACATTTCCATGTGATCATCAACGTACAGTGCATTTTCATAAACAGTAATAACAAATATGGCAACAATAATTTTATGTTTCGTTATAATTTGGTATACTTAGCGTAACATAACTCCCTTATCCACGACGCCAATGTAATTTTATATGATCGATTTAAAACATAAAAACATTTCCATGTGATCATCAACGTACAGTGCATTTTCATAAACAGTAATAACAAATATGGCAACAATAATTTTATGTTTCGTTATAATTTGGTATACTTAGCGTAACATAACTCCCTTATCCACGACGCCAATGTAATTTTATATGATCGATTTAAAACATAAAAACATTTCCATGTGATCATCAACGTACAGTGCATTTTCATAAACAGTAATAACAAATATGGCAACAATAATTTTATGTTTCGTTATAATTTGGTATACTTAGCGTAACATAACTCCCTTATCCACGACGCCAATGTAATTTTATATGATCGATTTAAAACATAAAAACATTTCCATGTGATCATCAACGTACAGTGCATTTTCATAAACAGTAATAACAAATATGGCAACAATAATTTTATGTTTCGTTATAATTTGGTATACTTAGCGTAACATAACTCCCTTATCCACGACGCCAATGTAATTTTATATGATCGATTTAAAACATAAAAACATTTCCATGTGATCATCAACGTACAGTGCATTTTCATAAACAGTAATAACAAATATGGCAACAATAATTTTATGTTTCGTTATAATTTGGTATACTTAGCGTAACATAACTCCCTTATCCACGACGCCAATGTAATTTTATATGATCGATTTAAAACATAAAAACATTTCCATGTGATCATCAACGTACAGTGCATTTTCATAAACAGTAATAACAAATATGGCAACAATAATTTTATGTTTCGTTATAATTTGGTATACTTAGCGTAACATAACTCCCTTATCCACGACGCCAATGTAATTTTATATGATCGATTTAAAACATAAAAACATTTCCATGTGATCATCAACGTACAGTGCATTTTCATAAACAGTAATAACAAATATGGCAACAATAATTTTATGTTTCGTTATAATTTGGTATACTTAGCGTAACATAACTCCCTTATCCACGACGCCAATGTAATTTTATATGATCGATTTAAAACATAAAAACATTTCCATGTGATCATCAACGTACAGTGCATTTTCATAAACAGTAATAACAAATATGGCAACAATAATTTTATGTTTCGTTATAATTTGGTATACTTAGCGTTACATAACTCCCTTATCCACGACGCCAATGTAATTTTATATGATCGATTTAAAACATAAAAACATTTCCATGTGATCATCAACGTACAGTGCATTTTCATAAACAGTAATAACAAATATGGCAACAATAATTTTATGTTTCGTTATAATTTGGTATACTTAGCGTAACATAACTCCCTTATCCACGACGCCAATGTAATTTTATATGATCGATTTAAAACATAAAAACATTTCCATGTGATCATCAACGTACAGTGCATTTTCATAAACAGTAATAACAAATATGGCAACAATAATTTTATGTTTCGTTATAATTTGGTATACTTAGCGTAACATAACTCCCTTATCCACGACGCCAATGTAATTTTATATGATCGATTTAAAACATAAAAACATTTCCATGTGATCATCAACGTACAGTGCATTTTCATAAACAGTAATAACAAATATGGCAACAATAATTTTATGTTTCGTTATAATTTGGTATACTTAGCGTAACATAACTCCCTTATCCACGACGCCAATGTAATTTTATATGATCGATTTAAAACATAAAAACATTTCCATGTGATCATCAACGTACAGTGCATTTTCATAAACAGTAATAACAAATATGGCAACAATAATTTTATGTTTCGTTATAATTTGGTATACTTAGCGTAACATAACTCCCTTATCCAAGACGCCAATGTAATTTTATATGATCGATTTAAAACATAAAAACATTTCCATGTGATCATCAACGTACAGTGCATTTTCATAAACAGTAATAACAAATATGGCAACAATAATTTTATGTTTCGTTATAATTTGGTATACTTAGCGTAACATAACTCCCTTATCCACGACGCCAATGTAATTTTATATGATCGATTTAAAACATAAAAACATTTCCATGTGATCATCAACGTACAGTGCATTTTCATAAACAGTAATAACAAATATGGCAACAATAATTTTATGTTTCGTTATAATTTGGTATACTTAGCGTAACATAACTCCCTTATCCACGACGCCAATGTAATTTTATATGATCGATTTAAAACATAAAAACATTTCCATGTGATCATCAACGTACAGTGCATTTTCATAAACAGTAATAACAAATATGGCAACAATAATTTTATGTTTCGTTATAATTTGGTATACTTAGCGTAACATAACTCCCTTATCCACGACGCCAATGTAATTTTATATGATCGATTTAAAACATAAAAACATTTCCATGTGATCATCAACGTACAGTGCATTTTCATAAACAGTAATAACAAATATGGCAACAATAATTTTATGTTTCGTTATAATTTGGTATACTTAGCGTAACATAACTCCCTTATCCACGACGCCAATGTAATTTTATATGATCGATTTAAAACATAAAAACATTTCCATGTGATCATCAACGTACAGTGCATTTTCATAAACAGTAATAACAAATATGGCAACAATAATTTTATGTTTCGTTATAATTTGGTATACTTAGCGTAACATAACTCCCTTATCCACGACGCCAATGTAATTTTATATGATCGATTTAAAACATAAAAACATTTCCATGTGATCATCAACGTACAGTGCATTTTCATAAACAGTAATAACAAATATGGCAACAATAATTTTATGTTTCGTTATAATTTGGTATACTTAGCGTAACATAACTCCCTTATCCACGACGCCAATGTAATTTTATATGATCGATTTAAAACATAAAAACATTTCCATGTGATCATCAACGTACAGTGCATTTTCATAAACAGTAATAACAAATATGGCAACAATAATTTTATGTTTCGTTATAATTTGGTATACTTAGCGTAACATAACTCCCTTATCCACGACGCCAATGTAATTTTATATGATCGATTTAAAACATAAAAACATTTCCATGTGATCATCAACGTACAGTGCATTTTCATAAACAGTAATAACAAATATGGCAACAATAATTTTATGTTTCGTTATAATTTGGTATACTTAGCGTAACATAACTCCCTTATCCACGACGCCAATGTTATTTTATATGATCGATTTAAAACATAAAAACATTTCCATGTGATCATCAACGTACAGTGCATTTTCATAAACAGTAATAACAAATATGGCAACAATAATTTTATGTTTCGTTATAATTTGGTATACTTAGCGTAACATAACTCCCTTATCCACGACGCCAATGTAATTTTATATGATCGATTTAAAACATAAAAACATTTCCATGTGATCATCAACGTACAGTGCATTTTCATAAACAGTAATAACAAATATGGCAACAATAATTTTATGTTTCGTTATAATTTGGTATACTTAGCGTAACATAACTCCCTTATCCACGACGCCAATGTAATTTTATATGATCGATTTAAAACATAAAAACATTTCCATGTGATCATCAACGTACAGTGCATTTTCATAAACAGTAATAACAAATATGGCAACAATAATTTTATGTTTCGTTATAATTTGGTATACTTAGCGTAACATAACTCCCTTATCCACGACGCCAATGTGATTCTTGTAGCAATACCAACAACAATACACTCTATGAAAGTCCACCGATGAATATATCCTACCCTTATAGATTGCCTGGATTATGCTATAGATGCCACGCTAGGCAGGAGGGTACGCAATTGCAGTTTTTTATCGTTTAAAGTTGTTATCAGGAAGATACTGTCCATCTTCTTTTTCAGTTTATCTCTGTCGCCTCTTACGACGCACTGCCACTATACAGTCAGTCGGTAATAAAGCAGTTATAGCATAGTATAACGTAGATTAATTTCTATGTCTATCTTGATAAAAGTGTACACTGATGCACTCACTCAATGCTTCAGTGCTTGCGCGTACTCTTTCGGCACTCTCTTGGAAATTCTGAGGATTTATCGACGTTGTTATGTACAGTAATTGTGTACTATTGTGGTGAAAAGAAGTCATTATTATTATTATTAAACAGCGACGAGGAGGAGTTCACCATTATAAATTATTTATCAAATCACCACAAATTTAATACCATATGTTGAAGCATTTAAATAAAAATCGTAGCTGAATATAACTTACTTTTTTCCTGTATTCTCATAATAAGAACTCCAACTAATTGGTCTGTCCCTTCTTTAACAGCTGCTATTGACATTTTGTCCTTCATCCATATACGAACATTATGAATATACTCATCAGTTCCCTCTTGGTTTTGTGCAAGTTTTACTGATCTGAATGTTATCTATCATGGGGTAAAAACATAAAAGAGATTAAAAAAATGCTAATTTTTTCTTTCATTTTATAATAATTTTACTGTTTTGCAGTATATTCTTCTTTGCTCATCTTTTCTTTGATCTTTAGTAAAGTAAAAGTTATACTTAGCCTTTATATGTTTCACTGCTCGCTTCCTCTCGTAACTAAGGGGGTTATGGAGCAATTAGTTCGCAGCGCTGCTCCAATTCGGCTTCACTTGTCATATTTAATAAAATATTTAAAGCATATTTGGGTTAAATTCATACTTATAATGATTATTTACCTCTTCAGAAATATAGTGCCTCTTTATCAACTTCACAGCATCTTCATATCTTTTATCTTGAAGATCTTCGAAACGTAAACCGCATGGCACTCGACCCCATATTGAAGGAGCTTTAATCCTCTCTTCTAAAATTTTCATTTTTTCTATCTCTATTTCAGCTTCGCTTTTCTCCATTTCAAACATGAGTTTCAAAATCTAATGCAATAATAAATATTACGTCATATTGTCAACTGCGAGATGTTATTTTATTCTAAAATTTGAGCTTAAGATGTCAAGAAAAATAATTAGTTTTGAATTTATTAAAAGTTAAAATTGAAACATAACTTAATATAATTTATTATATATAGACCATATATAGTAGTTAATAACTATGAAATATCAATTTAGCTCAGATGTCTTTGTGACGTTGACTATAAACAAACATATCATAGATTATTTATATACATATATTTTAAACCATATAATCATTAAAAGACAATCCATAATTAATAACTAAATTGGAAAACGTAGAATATAAAGTCTTAGAAACGTCCTCTTAAAATCAATCTATATATAATAATTTGTCCAAGCTGTAAAGAGTAATTTGATTCCCATTACAGAGCTCTTTTAATTTTTATATATTATCAATCATTTATTTCAACCAACTTGAATTTCATATTAGCTTATATTTAAAAAAAAAGTGATGTGACCTGAGTTATGCGCAAAAATCAAACATGACTTATTAAAATTTAAAATAAAATAAAAGGTTCTTCAAAGCTCTGTGGTACAAAGTAAAATAATTCCACAACAGTCTCTACAGTATATCAAACGTAATACACCAATATTAGGGATTGAGAGTACAATTGAATGTATGACTGTTTCTTCACCTCGGCACTATTCTTAGATATACTGTTATAGGATACTACAGGCATTACGTCTGCCTATATAGATTACTGTGTATATGAAGTTAGATACATATATATCTGGTAAACATGTCGTTAATCGTCGTAAGAAAAGTGTGACGATTATGGCAAATCCTTCCCAATTTGAGAAAGGCTAATAACCCACAACGAGCTACATACGCGGTGAAAATGAAGATGAAGGAAGAATACTTCTGCCAAATGTGGGTAATGTCTTGTACTAGCATCGTCAATCTACCTAAAATCCTAAAATGAAGGAGACTCAAGTCCAATAATTATGAATAATAAGATAAAAATAACAATTTAGCAATGAATTCCTAATTTATCGTCATAAGTATATTCTATCATTTTGTAAACCACTGAACTTTTCTCATGTGAGGAGGGAGGATTGATCAAATCATAAAACCAGTCGTAACCGAATGCTTGGCAAAATGTATTGGTAGTCCCCATAGATATAACTATGGTAATCCCAGATTTATCATTACTGTACCTATTTGTAAAACTATAAGAATAAACATATAAACTTAAGAGGAGAAAACATATAAAATATATACTTATATACCTAAGAAAGTTGAAGTTGGTTTCTACTTTTTATTAAAAGTGTAGTTTTTTAATTCCTTTTTTCAACACTTCTGAAGTATACTGTTTTAACGAAATCATAAATCATTTAAATCATTGCAGCCGTTTCCAAGAAATCGATAAACAAAAATAAAAAAACACCCGCCTAAGAAGAAAGTTTTCGTTATTTAAACTCTTTAAAAATATATAAACGTGTATAGTAATTTAGTTATTGTATTAAGAAGGGAAAAACATTGAATTACTTCCCTTGTTGTTGAACTAAATTTACTAATATCCAGGCTCACAGCTCCACGAAACACTTCACAGTAACTGGAGAAATCGACAACAGCTGTTACTTCTTTTAACTTTTTTGAAAACCTATCGTGTATAAGTGATATCGTTAATTAACCCTAGGTCGGTCGCATGGGGTCTTTGAAAGCACGGGGTTTGGAAAAACTGGCATTTTTTTGTTAATAATTAGGGTATAAACTTATGCTTTATAGTAGCTTCCTAAAAATACTTAAGTAAAACATAGTGCAATTACCACTCAGTTAGCGCTCTGCGCTTGTCCATGAACGACTTCGAAAGACCCCACGCGACCGATCGTGTAAGCCTTTTCTTATTTGATGGAAGACACACATATATATGTTATATATAGCCGAAAATGGAACATTTTAAAGAACAACAGATAGTCCGATGGCTAGAAGAAGAGTACGAAGATAGTGTGGATGTTCCGATCGATGAAACATCAGATGGTGAGAATTCTTATTATGGACCTGATGTTATTGAAGAAAGTTCTCATGAAACCGACTCTGAGGAAGACGGTATATCGGATCCTGAACTGCCCGAAGAACTAGATTCTGACGACGATGATGAAGATAATGTTCCACTCGCCCAACTAAGAACATCGAACCATTATGTTGTTCGTCGGAAACTACGCAATGGAAATACTGAAACGATATATCGCTGGAAGAAATTTGCTCCCAATCCCTCAGTTAGAACCCGACAGCATAATATAATATCGCATTTGCCGGGACCACGATATATAGGTCGTGATTGCAACACCCCTTTGGAGGCATGGAGTTTATTTTTTCCCATAGATGTACTGAATAATATTGTTCAATATACTAATGAAAAAATTCAGACTCCTCAGGATAAATATGAAAGGTCACGAGATGCGCAACCGACAAATATACCGGAGATAAGAGCATTACTAGGGTTATTATACCTTATTGGTACACAGAAGTCTTGCCATGTAAAAATCGAAGAGGTTTTCTCAGCGGATGGGACAGGTATAGACATTGCGAGGGCGGTAATGTCGCTACAGAGATTTTGATTTCTCTTGCGCTGTTTAAGGTTTGATAGCATTGTAACACGGCAAGAAAGACTGCAAATTGATAAGTTGGCACCAATCCGGTTTGTCTTTGAAAAATTTGTTCAGAAATGCAAAGAAAGTTTCTGCACTGGTGAATATGTCACAATTGACGAAATGCTGGAGTCTTTTCGAGGAAGATGTTCATTTAGGCAGTATTTGCCTAATAAGCCTGACAAATATGGAATAAAAATATTTGCTATGGTAGATGCGCGGAATTATTACACATCCAACATGAAGATTTATGTTGGAAAGCAACCTGAAGGACCAATGTTTGTAAACACTTCAACAAATGCTCTGGTGAAGAGACTAATAGAACCAATTTCAGGAACGAACCGCAACGTCACCACGGATAATTGGTTCACTAGTGTCTCTTTAGCCAGAGAATTACTAAAAGATCATAAACTTACTATTGTCGGAACCATTAGAAAAAATAAACCTGAAATTCCTGATCAGTTGAAAACCAAAAATAGGGAAGTGTGTGCGTCACTTTTTGCATTTGATAAAGATCAAAACACTTTAGTGTCTTACTGTACAAAAAAGAATAAAATCGTTCTACTGTTGTCAACGATGCACCATGACAGTGTCGTAAACTCTAACTCAGCTCGGAAAAAGCCTGAAATTATTGAGTTTTACAACATCACAAAAGGAGGTGTAGATGTTGTGGACAGACTGAAAAAAAAAACTATTCAGTTGCAAGAATGTGCTGCAGATGGCCTCTGAGAATTTTTTTTACGCTGATGGATATTGCTGGAATCAATTCACAGATAATATTAGCATGTAATCAGCTAAATAGGACCACGCCCAGAAAACAATACCTCAAAACATTAGCATTTCAACTTTTTGATGATTACATCAAATACAGAAGCACACTAAACACCCTCCCCAGAACGCTCCGGCAGCACATAAAGCGTTTCGTTGGTACGGATATCCTGCAAATTCAATCTGAAAATCAGCCTCAAATGACCAGAAAAAGATGTGCATATTGTCCGCGACACATTGATAGGAAATATTCTACAGTATGCTATTCATGTCGCCAGAACATATGTCCGAGACATGCCAATGCCATGCATGAGTGTAAAAATTCACTAATATATTATTATATTTTTTTGTGATCTCATTAACATAAATCTTTGTTTTGATAGCTTGTGTTGATTTCAAAAATAAAAGATAATAATTATAGATTTTGTATCAGTTTAAGCTAACGTTGCCAAAAATGACCCAAAAATGTCTTTCTTTAGCGTGATTAAGACTGTTGTAAAGTAATAAATATTAAAAGGATTATCAGGCTTTTATTTCAAAATACACCTTAATACCTTGTTAATATATAAATAAAAAATGGGAATATACGAAGTAATTACATTAAAAACATAAAAATAAAACAGGGCTTTCAAAGACCCCATGCGAACGACGAAGTTACAAAAACTAGCGCGACCGACCTAGGGTTAACACGAAATACCGACTGGCACGGTAAGCTTAACTTAGATAACTTTTAGTTGCTCATAAGTCTGCCACGCAAATCAATACGTTCAGGCAAAATCAAAAAGTTTTCAAGGTAAGCAACTATCAGGAAAATCGTGTTAAGAATTAAGTTAACCAAATGTTTTTCTTCTTTAACGAAGTGTACTTTTCTTTTATTAATTCGTATTACCACTTAAGTGTTAAAACATAGGAACTTTCCGAAATTGTCAACATAGTAAGACATGGTTTAAATTATACTAAAAAAATAATAATGTCCTCCAACCGGTTTTACGTCACGGTGACCAGTCTGAACGTAGACTAGATATCTGCACAGGACAGGTTTGTAGTATTGACTGAGTGTATGCTCAAGCGCAGGGGCAATCTCTATCCCTTATTCTCATAGTCCGATTACCGTCCCAATCCGGCGCAACTGGAGAGAAATCAGGCAATTTTTCCTTATGGCAGAATCACTGGAGGACCTAAGCACTATGCTCAATAACCTCAATAGTGTCTCCCAACGGATAGGCCTTAAGATGAACATGGACAAAACAAAGATCATGTTAAATATCCATGTTACACCTATGCCGGTAATTGTTAGGACGTCTAAGCTCGAAGTTGTTGGCGAATACGTTTACCTGGGACAAATAGTCCAACTAGGTAAGTCTAACTTCGAGGTCAATCGACGGATTCAACTCAGCTATGCAGCGTTTGGGAAACTACGACACACATTCTCGTCAGGTATACCTCAAAACCTGAAAACTCGATTGTACAACTAGTTCTTATTGCCAGTGATGACCTATGGATCTGAGACGTGGTCTTTTACTGCTGGCCGTATTAGGACGCTCAAGGTCGCTAAGCGAGCGCTATGCTCAGGGTTTCTCTGCGTGATAAACTTAGAAATGAGGATATCCCCCAGTAGAACCATAGTGACCGACACAGCCCAACGGATTAGTAAGCTGAAGTGGCAATGGGCCGGCCATATAGCTCGAAGAACCAACCGATGGGGAAAATGTTTTCGAATGGTAGCGTCCTAGCGATAGTAGTGTAGGGCAACCCCCTACTAGATGAAGTGTCGACCTGGTAAGACATGCAGGAAGTTGCTGGATAATGGTGACTCAGGACTGTGTTTTGTGGTATTCCTTGGGGGAGGCCTATGGTCAGCAGTAGACTTGTGAAGGGCTGTGATGTGATGGCATTAGTTTTTTAAAACATTAGCCCCACTTTAGTATTTTCTCCTCTATTGTGGAGGCAGTTTCAAAACATAAATCGTACAAGGACAAATATTACGACCCTGAACATTTATTTGTAATACATACAAATACTTGTTCCTTAAGGGATTCGAACCCACGGCCACATACTCTGCAATTCATTCCTAGGTTACTGCGTCACGAAGCCTTCATGTATACCTAACTTGATGATAAAGGCATTATACTTAAGTAGTGATGTTCATCGTGAGCAATGTTTATGATCTCAAAAGAAATATATACTCGCACATGTGTATATCTCTTTAAGTAAGATACGTCATTCATAATATGAGAATGACAAAAGTCACTTAGACTTGGAAAGGTTATTTGCCACGAAAAAGGGGATACCTTTAACAGCTATATTTACTTTCTTACGTGAATTATAGTAGCAGAAACAATATTAAAAGAGATAATTTGCGGTGCGCACTGAATTTGTGGTTTCCACGTGTATGGGTAATATGTCACAAGAAGTTTCAACTTGATAAAGAGATGTACTGCAGCAGTTATATCTCTTTATCAAGTTGAATTAATTATTATCAATCAGTAAAAAGAACTGCGGTAACTCAGGGCCTCAGATGCTATGTAACTGCTACAAGTATATATCATGTTTAGAAAGGAGCTGAAGCCTGTCCACAGCAGTATATAAATAATAGTAATAAACTACCTAAACTGAATTTTGTTCACGGCTGCTGGCATACATGGTTATTTTGCAATAACGAGCCAAATTTGCAGAGAAGGTTCAGAACACAGACTTACTAGTATATTCTAAATCTATAGTTCTGTGGCCGAAGTAGGAAAAGGGGAGATCTCCCGCCGGGAGATGTTATGCCCGGGGAGCGGCCACACTCCGTGTGATAGTTCGGAGATGTTCTATATATGCTGTTTATGATTCGGAATGTTGATAGCGTGATTTAAGCTTCGGTGTGTTTTGCTTGCGGCGCGACGACAGCGCCGCCACATCACCCCCCTGCTCAGACCGGAGTTCGATAGTGCAGTCCGATTGCCGGTGTGTCCTTTTAATGCCGGTGAGGAATGCATGCTGTGTGCGTAAGGGCAAGTGACACCGGTGCGAATAATATGCCGATGTGTAATGTATGCCGTACTACGCACTGGCAAGTGATGCCGGTGAGAGCATGTGCCGGAGCAAGTGCCAGAAGTCTGCCTTATAAATCTGCGGTGAGTCGAGATGAAGACAAGTTGGACTGGCTTGCAGGAACTGAAGACTGCAGAAGACGTTTCTCAGTAGTGAATGGTAGGGGTTCTTGAGGATAATGACGAAGTCTTGAAATTGTAGTTTCCGAAGGTGTTTGGGTTGCGTGTTCAGATCTCGTCGGATGGTCACCACTGTGGCCGAAGTAGGAAAAGGGGAGATCTCCCGCCGGGCGATGTTATGCCCGGGGAGCGGCCACACTCCGTGTGATAGTTCGGAGATATTCTATATATGCTGTTTATGATTCGGAATGTTGATAGCGTGATTTAAGCTTCGGTGTGTTTTGCTTGCGGCGCGACGACAGCGCCGCCACAGTTCAGAATAAATAATAAATGCAAATCTTTTTTATTAAATCTCAGGTATTATGTCCTTTTTATATTTTAACTGAATTTTACTGCGCACGCACGTATTCGCAATGGTCAATCGGTAGGCTAACGCATTGCTGCCCATAAATCACATTCGGTTTGGGATAATTTCTAATAAATGTAAAAGGATTATTTACTCGTATATTCAAAACTGTGATAACTGTATATCATTATTAACACACTTGAATTATTTTTTTAATTTGGCTATTCTTTGAAAAATAATTCTGTTTATTATATACACTAGTATATATAGTACAATGTGCAACCGTTTATACGCACTCAATTCTTCACTTTCGTAGTCGGATGGTACGGCAATCATCGGAGATCAGCCACAGGATCAACGGCTTGTACGTACTTTCCGGCTAAAATACCGCTCCACCCAAGATTCGTACCCGGAACCTCATAATCTACAGTCGTGCTTACGACGATTGAACTAGACCACTAGGGCAGTCACAATGCTCGCACAAAAGTTGGAATAGGTGACACCAGAGGCATGACCAAGCCATGGATAATATGCGAATCCCAGGTTTCACTCTAAGATGTAAACTAAAATTTTTCATAAGGTTTTAATTTAAATTTTAAAGTAATTACTAACGATGTAAAGTATAAAATTTGACAGATGTCCAAATTTTCGAAGGAAACTGTTTTGACGAAACAAATACCCGTAAAACTTATGTTACCAGTAAATCAAGCTTTCTTATAAGACCGGGTAGGAAAAAAATAGCGAATATATGGAGGAAACCTAAAAGAAGCGCGTTTATTTACGAGCCACATTACAGGCTTCTTTATTTAATAAAATTTTGTATACACTAAATCTAGGATGTATTCTCTGATATTCTTATATTAAAAATAGTATTCCAGGCATAGTGATTATAGCTACCAGATTAATCATGGTCACCAGTTTAGAAATTTTAAGTAACACTATTTTTGCTATGGAGTGCACAGTAATAACAATTTCATACCGGTGCAGCCTCTTCTCTTTCTCAGCAGTTCACTACTGAACATATACCTCTTCCGTAAACTGTACCATGGGGCATATACTTGCCACAGTTACACGTTTGGCCGGCCGGTTGGCAACCGCAATATATTCCGTTTAGTCGTTATTAGGAACTCGCTGCTGCAAATCTCTTGTTTTGTATCTCCTTATTTTTGTTTTCCTGTTTAAATAATAAATAACAGTTTTAACAACCTGTTCTAAATACCTGTTTTAATTTAGACATATGTAGTTGGTAACAGCCTATTTAAAACATAAAAACGTATAAGCTAATGAAAAAAGTCTTAGTTATTTGTGATTATTTTACTTTTGCTTTTTCATTACGCAACCTGGCTTGCTATTCATACGCTCGTTGAAATTTTATAATTTCTTCGTGGCGCAGTCAAGCGAAGAATATTAAAAAGTACTAAACAGTAATTTTTGCAATAGAAAAATAAAATAATATGTAAAATGGATAGAAAAATGTGACACCATGATATTTCTGAACTTACTTTAGTTCAATCGGCGAAACATCCAAAATATATTTTATTTTTTATTATTATTAGAAATATTCTTAGTAGAACTTATCAACTTTAGGTTTATATTTTGACGCTAATAATACAGAAAGCTACGATATAGACAGGCCGGAAATTAAGTTCAGTATTTATGTTCCATCATTGGTTTCGAAAGGGACTACAGACTTGGGCTCATGTGAACATCTGTGTCATATCTTATGATTTAGGCTGTTCATTATATTGAACACATTTTTTGAGAATTTGAAATGAATACTTTTATTAATAAAATCCATTTTTATTTATCCATTATATTATATCCATCTATTTTAAAATAACGATTTAATCAATATTATTTTCTTTCCAATTTTTAAATTTCCTTTGCTAAATAATTATGCTGTATAACGATTTAGAACATGTTATATATAATATGATGATATGATGAGTTATATATATATATATATATATGATGTTAGAAATTAAAAGAGGTAGTGATGAAAGATTGTTGGCTACTATTGCTGGTAATTATTAGGAATGGGCCGAACATGGATTTCACCGAATACGAATATTCGGCCGAATGTTCGGTAAAATTTTACCGAACCGAATATTCGGCCGAACATTATTCGGCAGGATCACCTCGGTACCTAACCAATTTCTGTCGATAATTGTTACCGTAAAGCGCACGGGATTAGCGCCGGACTCTGCCACTCACTCCCACGCCACACCTGACATCATCTTTGTATCATCATCTTGTACTGAGCAAATTGCCAACGCATATGCTTATGCTTTGAATAGTTTTGGGCGAAAAAAAATTGTTGTTATTCTTAGTGAGTATTGATAATTATATGATAAAAACGAGTAGCAGGACATTTGGATTTATTTCAGAGAAACTGAAAACCAAAGTAAAATGAAATTAACTATGTAATGTATTGTAATGTAATGTTTCTTTGTTTAATTCCAAAAACATTTTATCAAGCTTTCTATTTGCTATTATTGAAAATAAATCTAAATATATAATATATCTAAAAATAGTACACGTAGATTTAACCCATAAATAAAATATACGTTCAACAGTAAAATTATGAATATATACATAGATTTCAATACAGTGGACACTGAGTATACTACATTACCGAATGTTTGGTGATTTAGCCGAATATTCGGCCGAATACTCATATTCGGTAATGCTGCCAAATATGCCGGATACCGAATATAAAACGAATATTCGGCCCATCTTTAGTAATTATCAGTTTTAAATAACACAAATATTTGAAGAAAATCATTTTTTTACATTAACCATGTAGTATCAGCCTAAAAGAATCCGTCCCATTTTACCCGATGTGGGCCAGAGAAATCTTAAGATTTCTAATAGCTGAGTGGTTACCATTCCCATTAACGTCAAATGTAAAATAACTTAATATATGGTTCTGAGTTAGCCAATCGTGGCCAAGTGTTTGATATTGGTAAATCTCAACAGTGGACATTTACGGGCTAACGAAGAAAATAGAGAAAATATTTGATCAGCTTTACCGTTTCGGGCTATCAAAAGTCCACTGCCGTATATTTGCCATAGCTTCGGTGCTTAGCAGCCGGGTTGGCTAATGCAGTTTTTTTTATTTAAGTTATTATTAGAAAGACGTCGTTGTCCATCTCTGGTCCGGGTTGTTTCTCTCTGTCGCCTCTTTCAACACCCACGGGGTGGTTACCCACGGGATATTCTTTTACCGCCTCTACACGAACATCATTTGATCCTCATTAAAAAATGTTTATTTCATCAATTTATAATTCGTTTTAAAGACGTGCGTCTATTATAAAACCCTTAAATGTTTATATTATTTTATACCTAATTAGTTATTTAAATTATGTATTTGAGAAAAGAGCTTACTCCTTTCTAAAGGGCCGGCAACGCACCTGCAATTCCCCTGGTGTGAAAAACTTTTTTAATTCTTCTTTTATAAGCAACAATTTTTTCGAATATAAAACTTGCCATGTCAAAAAAGTACTGTCAAAGAACTGGCTACACGTATCGGGAATGGAATATTTCCAGTGTTCCTGTCATATTAAAATCTTTTTAATTGAAAACTCCTTGGTTTTAAAAATCGAACACCATTTATTTATTTAAAAAAAGATTTTCGGTCTTGTCACAAGGTTTTGTCAAACTTGTTTAATCGTTGAGAAAATGGAATTGACTCGAGAAAATTCAAGAGCGATGATTTATTATGACTTTCGAAGTGGTTTAACACAAAAACAGTGTGTTGAACGGATGATTTCTGATTTGGTGATGAAGCCCCATCCACGTGGACGTGTCAAGCTCAGTGATGATCCCCGTCAAGGTCGTCCAAAAACTGCAGTCACCCAAGAAAACGTTGATGCTGTGCGTAAGCTGATTGAGGAAGATCGACATGTGATATATCGCGAAATTCAGGCAACTTTAGACATTGACATGAGTCAAATACAAATAATCTTGCATGAACAATTAGGTGTAAAATAGTTGTTTTCCCGATGGATACCGCATTCGCTCTGTGAACAGCAAAAAGCGGCTCGCGTTACTTGGTGCGTCAGAACTCTCAAAAGATTCCACGCAGGATCCTCAAATGCTGTATACAACATCGTATCAGGTGACGAATCCTGGATATATGTGTACAAACCCGAAATAAAAAACCAGTCACGAGTTTGGGTGTTCGAAAATGAGTTAAAGCCAACAAAAATTGTTCGTTCACGGAGTGTTGCAAAAAAAATGGTGGCAACGTTTGTCTCCAAAACGGGCCATGTTACGACTATTCCTCTCGAGGGACAAAGAACGGCTAATGCAGAATGGTATGCTAGCATTTGTTTGCCACAGGTCGTTTCTGAACTCCGTAAAGAGAACTGCAACCGCCGCATCATCCTCCATCACGACAATGCGAATTCTCACACCGCACACAGAACAAAAGAGTTTTTAGAGCAAGAAAACATAGAATTATTAGACCATCCGTCGTACAGCCCCCACCTAATCCCTAATGATTTCTATACCTTCCCTAAAGTAAAGAATAAATTGCGTTGACAGAGATTTTCATCACCTGAAGAAGCTGTGGACGCCTACAAAACGGCCATTTTGGAGACCCCAAATTCCGATTGGAATGGTTGCTTCAATGATTGGTTCCATCGTATGGAAAAATGTTAAATTTCGCGGAGAATACTTCGAAAACCAATAAATACATTTTTAAATAGAAATGTTGTGTCACTTCCTTGATTCCCGAAATTTTCAGTGCCGCCCTCGTAACAAGTTTTCTTTTGAATTCATTTAAGTATATCTTAGACCTATAGTTATGATTTAAGGAACTGCTATAGAGTCTGGGATCCGTTCAAATCTCAACTCTTCTACTCAAGAAAGAAAGAAACATTTATTTGCACAGAGTAAAAGTGGTACCAGATTTAACATAGAAAACATGTCTTATTCCGTGTTCTGTGAGATTTAAGAATGGTGCAAAATTCAGGTTATATTCTGCTTGTATGCTTGTATATATAGGCATTCAAATACATATTATTATAAAAAACAATTAAAATACTATTATATTATAAAATATCAAAATATACATATTATTATTTATTTCTAACAAAGTGTAAATCTACATTATTATTATTTAGCATGTTTATTATTATTGTGTTACATTATTGACCTGCATTGGACTTGTACAGGCTGAGAAAAGTACATGGTAAAATACGGTACAAAACTGTACAATACTGTGTATGTTGATGAATCACATCTTTTGTTCCTGTTAAAGATAATTTAGATGGAAAACCGAAAAATGAGATAAAAAATGAATTTTTTGTATCAGTTTCAACAGCGGGACGAATAAATAGCTCCAAATGGCGCACATGTTATGGCCCCATATAAAATGTCAGTATTTTAGTATCTTTTGGATACATAGTAAAAGTTTAAATACTGATTTAAAACATTATTGAGTGAGTCTTATTAGTACTTCTTAGTAGTTGATACTACCCTTAATAAATAACATCATAAAATTTTAAGTTGCTTATTTTAAAAATTTCTTATAAAAATTATCAATTTATCATTTTAAAAGGTACGTAAATTAATTTTAAAGGTACGTAAATGATTTTTTTCATCTCCAATATCTCCGGAAATGATGACATAAAGATAGAGGGAAAAATTCACAGTAGTCCCTTTCAATTATATCACTTTTTTATAGATCTTCGATAAAGAGAATATGTTAAATAAGAAGGTCGTGTATTTCGTCTCAAATGTAATACCCTCTTTGCTAACACACTATCCACTACTTTTTTCTTTAAATCTTTACTCCGCAAGTCCCCTTTCAATTTGTAAACAGGAAATAGTCACCAAGTAATGACCACACAGAGGATACACTTTATAAGAAAATAAATACGTTGGTATCGTAATAACACAATGCAACAGAATGCATTATAATTAAAAGCTATTCACAAAATGTCGCATCGTCTTACCTAATAATATTTAGTTGTCCAAAAAAATTTTCTACAGAGCATATTTTAACAATAGTATTTTTTGGGCAAAATAAATCTTTTATAACCCGAAAATGTGGTCATAAATTTCTAAAATGACTCATATACATATTTTTAGGTGCGTGGTGACTAAACATTCCGATAAGGATGAAAAATGGATGTATTTTTCAAACACACACACTGCAAGTTTATAACTAAGTATGTCCTTTAATATTGCTAAGCTTCTTCAGTGAGGTCCTTTAAAATGTAAATGATATAGTTAGATTGTTCGAAGTCGTTTCTCCGAGTGCAGTTTAGTTTCGCGTTTCCGAAATAAGTAATTCTCCGATCGCCAGCCCACGCTGGGATATACTTGTCCAGGTCATTTCACTCTTTCAACCGGACAGTATTAGATCACTCGCGATAGCATTACGATAAAAATATCGAAACGGGAAAAGCAAAGATGTTTTATTGGTACAGATACCGTGTACGCCCGCCTAAAACGCTTCCATTTAAAAGGCGCCAATATTGGCGTATTCGTTCGATCGTTCCGCCATTACGCCAGCGACGTTCACTACGAACGTACATAACGCACCGGTATTTTTAATTTCGCAAAATGACTGTTTGTGCCGAGAAATCATGTAAAAATTACTCTTGGAAAAAAGATAAGGATAAGAACATCACTTTTCATAAGTAAGTATACAATTTTCTGGTGTATTTCATTATAAAATAATATGAAAGCTGAATGTCAATACAAGTAGTAATACTGCGCAATAATATTCGAGTGTTGCCTACCGTATGAAATGTTTTTCCCTATTTTAATGTCATGAATAGATGTAAAGCAACTGTTGACAACGGATATTTATCCAAAGCAGCCGATACGCAATCGGTGTCAACCGTTTTTTTATCCGACTACGGATGAAAAAGGATAGTTATGTTTTTACTGTGTGTGCGGTTGGCTAAGCTGAATCGCTTTTCGGAATGGTGCTCAAAAACTCCTTGACCTATTTATAAAATTCTTTCACCATTAGAATGCTATTATGACTATGAAACGTAAGATGTATTTTATTTAGTGGGCACTACTATCAACGAATATGTTTTTTAGCTAAACTCGTAAAGTACTTGACCGATTTTGAAAATTCTTTTACCACTAGAATGTTATGTATAATTACAGATGTCTAATGTAGAATTTATTTTATTATAGATGGCACTACTTTCTATGAATATGTTTTTGGCTAATCTCGAAAATTACTTGACTGATTTTGAAAATTCTTTTACCATTACATTACTAATGAGGGATTTAGTTGTGTGATTAAATTATATTATTATAATAATTATTTGTGTATTTAAAAAAAATACCTACCTAAGATGATTACCTCGAATTATTATTTTGGAAAATGTACTAATTATATCTCAGAAAAATGCACTATTATAATATATTATGGGACTATCTGTGGTTTATTCATTACCAAAGAGAAAAAACCTATTGCCCAAAAAATGTGGTTTTAAACCGTCTAATTTTACAGGTTTCAACCAAGTTAAACCGTTTTAAGGCTTCGGGTCGAAATAGATCTGGCAGCACGGAATCGCACTTTCCTGTGAATCTATCCTTCTTGGTCACTTAGAACCGTCATTTACTAGAACGAGAACGAGCGGGAGTGTGTAATTTAACCCTCAAAAAGCCGATTGTGAACCGGTTTGAAAAATCAATCTGTCATTCTTGTGATCATTGTGAGGCAATTGAGTCGGAAAATTAAATGCATGCCCTGCATCGACAGTCTAATAAGTAAAGAAAAATTAGATTTTCATAAGCTAGTTGGACTACGTGACAAGGGAGGACTGATTTATTCGTCACAAAATGTTTTTACTGCTGTCAGAGGCAATTTTACGTAAAACATTAAAAGAAAAGCAAATAACTACAGAAAAAGATTACAAGCTTCTGATAATTAAAACAATGACACACTTGGTGAGTAAAATATATTCAACTTTAGTGAAACAGATCATCTTTATGGGCATTATCATGAAAATAATATTTTGAAATTAATAGTGGATGGATATATAAAAATCAGGCTGTTTCATGTAGCGAAGACAGAAAATATTTACAAAAATATTCCATCGAAAAGGCAACTGTACCGAAAACAACTACAATTTCAAGGTTTTTAAATAAAATTATAATTTACATAAATAAACAATGTTGATCTTATATGTTTATTTATATATTTACAGTTTTTACAGTATAAAATGTAGCTTTTAAACACACTGAGTTTTACAAAATCTTATAATCTTCCAGTAAAAAGTAAAGTAAAATCCAGTGACGGTATTTAATTAATTTCATGCAAGGATTTGATCTAGTCATGAAACTGGATCGATATATGAATAAAAAAAACGTTTGCTATCTCTTGGCCGAAGTTTACACTTAACCAAACTTACTTTTGTACGTCATTCATATCTTCGTAAAAAGCGGCAATATTTGGGTTCTACAGTACAAAGGTGTAGTACTCTATATATATTCAATAATAATAGATTGGTTAAATATATAAATAAAAATCACAGTAGATATAGGTACATAAATATCTGCTGTGATTTTTTATTTGTTTTTAACTGTTACATTAACTATAGGTTTTATTACTTATCTTCACTATTTTGGTGCGATTTTCATACCTACATAAAACACACATAACCAACCATATCCCTTGTATGTGTATATCTCTATACACACACGCACAAAAATGCACACGCTTCGCATATACATTTTACACTCAGCTCATATCATTCATTCTCTAAACCATTTCCCATTATCTGGGGTCGGCGCAGTAAACCTTCTTGTTCCATTCCTCTCTATCAGCCGTCATTTCCATACTTACTCCTTTCATTCTCATATCACTCTTCACACAATCGATCCATCTTTTATTCGGCCTTCCTCTGCCCGTGTGTCCCTCCACATCCATATTCAACACTCGTTTTGTGACATGACTTTCATTCCTCCGCATCACATGCCCAAACCATGCCAATCTGCTTCCTCTCACCTTTTCTACCACTGGCGCTACTTTCAGGCTTCCTCTTAAATACTCATTCCTTATCTTATCCATCCTTGTCACACCACACATCCATCGTAACATTCTCATTTCATTCGCATGCAGTCTATTTTCATCCTTCTTCTTGACGGCCCAGCATTCACTTCCATACATGACGACAGGTCGGATGATCGATTTGTAAATTTTCCCCTTCAGCCTTATTGGCATTCGGGGATCGCACGTTGTGGCTGTGACCTGTCGCCATTTCATCCACCCTGCGTTAATCCTATGCTGCACATCTCTATCTATTCCGCCGTCGCCTTGAATGAGGGAACCGAGGTACTTGAAATCTGAGCAGGTAGGCAGTATAGCGCCATCCAACGACATGGGTACAGGACTGGAAAGACCGCCGAAATCACAGCACAGATATTCGGTTTTGGATCTGCTGATCTTCAAGCCAACACTTTCCAGCCTCTGTTGCCACCCCGTCAGTCTGCTCTGTACCTCGATGCCTTCTTCCCCGACAAGCACGATGTCATCGGCAAAGAGCATGCACCAGGGTGCCTCATCCTGCAGGTCCGACGTCAAAGCGTCCATAATCAGTAGGAAGAGGTAAGGGCTCAATGCCGACCCTTGGTGCAGCCCTACCGCCACATCGATACTGCCCGTAGTTCCCGCGGCAGATCGTACACATGTACGGGATGCTCTGTACATAGCACGGACTAACCTCACATACTTCCCAGGCATACCTTTCATGTTTAACGCCCACCACAAAACCTCACGGGGAACCCGATCGTACGCCTTTTCAAGGTCGACAAAAACCATGTGCAGATTTTTATGCACGCGCTTGTACTTTTCGCACAATTGGCGTAATGCGAAAATGGCATCTGTCGTACCTCGACCGGGCATGAATCCGAACTGGTTTTGTGTTATCTCACACTCTTCTCTCATTCTTCTCTCTATTATTCTTTCCCAGACTTTCATCGTATGTGACATGAGTTTTATTCCCCGGTAACTGCTGCAGTTTTGAACGTCTCCTTTGTTTTTAAAAATGGGGACCAGTATACTACTGCACCATTCCTCAGGTATTTGTTCTTCCTGCAACAATTTACCGAAAAATAAACTCAACCACTTCCATCCATCCGCACTCAGCAACTTCCACACTTCTACTGGTATTCCATCTGGGCCGACTGCCTTCCCATTCTTCATATTCCTAACAGCCATTTTTACTTCTTCCACACTAATTTCTCTCACTAAGCCCATATTCACTGGTGGGTTTTCAAGCATACCATTCCATTCATTCTCCTCATTCATCAATTTCTCAAAATACTCCTTCCATCGCTTCTTTATACTTTCATCGTCAGTCAAAATCCTTCCAGAATCATCTTTTATACGTTTCACATGTGAAACATCTCTTCCATTCCTTTCTTTTCCTTTACACTCAGCTCATAATAAAAATAAAAATAATAAGGTCAATATAAATGAAATGTAAAATCTCCCAAATTTTTGGGTAATCGATTTGCACTGTTATTACCGAAGTCACGCACATTAATGCAGGCACGGTACGCAAGATATGCGCGTCACGTGGTACTCACGCACACATGAATCAAAGACTGGCGTCACTGTAAACGGTGCGATGTGTTAGCAACACGGTATCTGTACCTATAAAACATCTTTGGGGAAAAGGAAATCGAAAACTTTTTACGTAGACATAAGGTTGCTTCTTGCATTTATAGTCCCAGCGTTATTTATTTTTATACCTACCCATTTTTTTACTTGACAAAGATCACTGACCTTTATCGTCGGGAATAATTACGTATAATCATTGAGTTATACAATAGAGGAGCAAACCACATTACCGCGCGTCGAAAAAGTGTAACCACTATCCAAACGCGACGACGTTTTATTTTTACGCGAAATTTTACCAATAATACGCAATAAAAATGAGTATTTTTAAGCTGCAGTTAATTGTTTTTATATTAAAAAAGTATATTTTATTTTAAAATCTTTATTACGTCCCCTTAGAAAAAAAGGGATACAAAGCTTATCAGATGAATAGAAGTAAACATAATGATGAAATAAAACGTATTTTTATGGTTGTTAATAAATCAAACAATATAAAATGGGTATCTAATAAAATATAATTAATATAAAATTTATATCAAATTATAAATAATATAAAATTATTAATATAAAATAGGTAATAAAATATATTTAATAGATAATTCATGAATAAACTAAAATAAGAATAATTAATTATTTTGTATGAAAGTTAAAACGTAGTTTTTATTATAATTTCCAAAATATTTAAAATCAGAGGTAACAAATTAACTTACTCCATTAATTATATAGTCTCCCATTAATGTAGGATAACCACAAATGCGGAAAAGTGGCAACATTGAACATAAATGGCAATATTCGATAATTTTATTTAATTATTTGAGGTTTTTTACGTTTATATGAAAACAAGAACTAAAAATTATACCTTTTATAATTATAACGCGATAAAATCCGTAAAAGTAGTTTTAATCATGTGTAGTGTTCGCGTAAATATAAGAAATCATTATAAAAATTATGTGTTGAAAGTGATGCCGCTTGATTTATTACGTTTTTGTGACCTTGAATAGCATTCTTTAACTACACATTTACCCATTTTTGTCGCGGCTCAACTCTGTCGGCGTCACATTGAACAATGAACTCACGTTAGCTAGGCATATGGCTGTGGCCATATTTGCAACGCTTTGGCGCGGTTATTACTGATCTAGGGTTATATAAATCAATGCGTATAATATGACACAATACGCAACTGGCTGTCGTAATAATATGAAAAAAATTTAATTGTCTGTATATAATGTTGAAATAGATGCCTTACTATTGAGCTTAGGGGTTATTTAATAATTTTGTCTGTTATCAGTCTGTCTGTCTGGGTTTTTTTTTTATAGGAGAGGGGGCAAACCGGCATACGGCTCTCATGATGATAAGTGATTACCGCTGCCCATGAATAACTGCAACACCAGGGAATTGCAGATGCGTTGCCAACCTTTGTAAAAGGAGTAGGCTCTTTTCTTGAATGTTCATTAGTCGTAGCGATCTGGGAAAATCTCTGATAGTAATCGATTCCAAAAGCAAGTTTTGCTAGGATGAAAACTTTTTTTAAATCGCATGGTGGTGGAACGCCAGTCATACAGATGGTATGGATGATGTTGCGAGTTTTGTCGTGATGTGCGATGTTGAAATTGTGCGGGTGAAATAAGTGCGAACAATTCTTCAGAGCACTACCTGTGGTAAATGCGATAAAATACGCAAAGAGAACCAATATCTCCTCGCAGTGCCAGTGAGTCAAGCCGAATGGAGCTCGGTCGCCGACAATTCGAACGGCTCTCGGGTTAATTTTTGTAATGGCTGAACCAATAATAATGAAACTCCATAAACAGAAAGCAATGCCAACAGAGATCTAGGAAATATTTTATCCAAAAATCTTGGAGATTCAAAAATGAAAAACAAAAATTTATCTTAAATCTAAAATAGCCACATTATTAGATCCTAACCATTTGATTCGCGGGCGGATCGCCCGTTACATTCAAAATGTTTACAAAGCTATCTTCTTTTCTTTCCACAGCACGATGTTTGTTTTGATATTAAACCATACATAAAAATGAGATTTTTTTTTAATATTAAAAGTTACTATATAAAGCCAATCCCCAAAACATACAACAAGTCTTATTTGTATTGATATGCTTTATATATTAATATTATGTTTTAAATTTATATAACATATTAAATTAATTATATTGACATAAGTGTTTACCACGATCGTGCCAAATAAACGTCCATAGAGAATCTACTCCTCTATGTGACGGGCGTGACAGTTGATGTTACGTTAATATTGCAACATACATAAATTATGTTTTTTGTTCACTTCTTATTCCAACAGAAAGTTCTGTAAAATAAAAATAGTATTCTGCTTCGACTTGTACAATATTTCAGAGGAAACTATATAGGTAACTAACGGTAACTTTATTGTTATTTTATTTTGTCCCGTATCTAATAGCACCTGGCTATATGTTATTTTATAAAGGAGATGGTTGAAATTGGGTGCTTGACATCGTTTTGAACAGTTATCCAAAAATATGTAGGTAATAAAACGATAAATTACAAGCATAATTAAAAAGTTTAGCTTGATGAGCTTAGGAATGAGTTATAGCGCTGAGGGCCGCGGGTTCGAATCCCTCACGGAACAAGTATTTGTATGGCCTACAAGTAATTGTTCCGGGGTGGATGTTTGTCCTTGTACAATTTATGTGTGTAAACTGCCTCCACGATACAGGAGAAAATACTAGTGTGGGGGTAACGTTTCATAAAAATAAGAAGGGTATATTGTAAAAATAGTCTTTTTCATGTCTCGTTAATAATTTCTTTTTCTCATCATTTATTTAGTTTTCAAAAAGTTTTTCAACTAGTCATAATCATATCTAACCAGTATTATTTAGCATTCACTCAGGTCACTATATACCGTAGAACCTCGCTAAGATAAAGACCAAAGGAAAGGTTAAATAATTTGAGTTATTGAGGTTTTTACAAACCAAGGGTTCAGGAGTTTTTATTGGTTTATATTTGTACTTACAGAGGTTCGTTTATGAGCTATGTTTAGGAATTATGTACTCACATTGATAGATGACCTAGGTTAATTGCAAATGAAACTTTTAAATGTAAGATATGATGTACATACGTACTTTATTTTAGGTTTAAAGATACATTTATTCAAGTTTATTTTATTCTAATATAAAAAGTCGGCAATGTTTTGAAACTATTCACACTTTCTATATCAATTTTATTTTCAATATTAAATAAAGAAGAGACAAAATCATCATCTGTGTTTCTGTATTGCTCTATAAATCTTTATTGTACATTTAAAATGACTCATTGATAGATAAAAGAGGGTTTGTATTTTAAGTAAAAGAGGTTTTGGACTCAGAGCAGAAGGGAACACATTTTTTTTTTGAATTTTTAGAGGTTATTACGTTATCGAAGTTTAAGTTATCAAGTTCTGCTGTATTATATATATATATATATATATATATATATATATATATATATATATATATATATATATATATATATATATATATATATATATATATATATATACAAGGCTGCTGGAAATTTCTCATCCGAAAAAATTAATTATAACTAAACAAAACAAAATTATAAAAAGCCATTTACGTTCTGTTAGGAGGGCAATCCCATTTGACTTAAAAAAACGTTTATTACGAAAGTTCACACACCAAATTAATATAGACCCTGACTTCCGAACTCTAATACGTCTCGGAATCTACGAGTATGTCCGATCTACCCGACCCCAACTGATCATAATAAATGGAATTAAAGCGAACATGGCAGGAACAATATAATTGCTGACTAAAGCCATATGAAGGAAAAGTACCGTGTGATTAAATAAATGCTTACTAAAATTTTACTGCCTTGTAAAAAAGGGATATAACAGTTCCATGACATCCCATATGATAAATGAAGAGTTTAAAAAATAGATTGAGTTGTACAATTGATATTTTCAAAAGTTTTCGTGTTTACCCAGCGTAAACCACTTTTGATATAAAAATAGCAATTAAACGATAAAAAAATAATAAGTTCAACAATCATTTAGCTTTTTAACAATGTGCATTTTGTATCATTTATATGTTCAATATGATTGTTAGAAACGATTTCATGCGACAAAACGTTGGATTCTTGATTTTTATGCGCTAATTATTATTATTATTATTAGTTATTTAATTTCAAGTATTCAGGACTCATTTTTATTACATTGTATATTTTTTTCAAATTATAATTATTAAAAAATAAAATAAAATAATAGAACATATCTACGCGCTTTGCGCTTAAGGCATGCAATAAACATAAAAATTTGGGGATACCATCCCGCTTGCAAAGCATGGCAACTATGCAAAAATCCTCGCTATGAGACATGTTATGGAGGATACATATTATGTTCAGTAGTGGCCTAAGATTGGCTGTATGAATGGTAAACGTGTGCGTAAATAAGAAAAGTCTCGACTGTTGTTTAAGCATATTTTCCTAAATATAATTATATTACATTACATAATTCGTATGATACAGTAATGTAAATATCAGTACTTGCAAGTGCTTGACAAGACCATTTATAATGTACTGTTAATTTAAACTATTCAGGAAATTAATGCTGGGTTATTTAGTGACAAGTTTCAAGTTGCCCATGAATAATTGTGTATGTACCAAAACATAATTTTACGCTGCGACGCACTAGATGAATTTCATGTAATACATTGTGTGGTTACGTAAACACTACGTTTTAGCAATTGCAAGTTATATTACTTTTAGTATTAGTTGCTTTGTATAATAAATAAAATAATATTTTACACTATGTCTTGCCCGATATTTCCAAAAGGGTTTCAAACAGAAGTAGCTCTCGAGTCATTATTATTGGTAAATCACGCATCTAATTCTTTAAGATACAAAGATCAGATTACCACGGATACGAGTAAGTATCGACCTATTACGTATTTACTTATTTATTTGTATGGATCTCCAACAGTTGTACATATTAAATTACTGTTAACACATGCTTTACATGTATAAATTACAATCTACTACCAATTATAGGAGAACACTTAATTCTAAAACAATTGCAGTGTTTATAATTTGCCTATTTTAATGGTAGTTGGAACAAAAATAAGTTTTACGAACAAAAGACAGTTAATAGTTATTGTAACACAAATAAAAGTTAAGTTTAGCATAAAGTTAGTGAATAATTAATGTATGTGCACACTATATCGTTCCGTGGATGTCTTAACAGGAGGCAGAGGGAAATAAGCCAGGCGATGGGCATCAATGTTATATATATATATATATATATATATATATATATATATATATATATATATATATATATATATATATATATTACTCCTATAAGGCACTCTGGGGGAGGCCTGTGTCCAGCAATGGATTTTTGATTGGCTGTAACGGTAACGGTAACGGTCACTATCCAAAACACATCCATTTTCAATGTAAGAAGAATGCACTCAACTTTAATTGACTGTTGTTTTGAGATCGGAACTGATAGCAGACTATCACTTGTGGGACTATGGGACTGCATCTTTATGATAAGGCCGTTGGCAAGGCAGTTAAACACAGCCGTCTTAACTTCTCTATCACCTTGATAAACTACATGAGGACATTCGACTCCCTGTCTCATACGTGGCTATAGAAAACCACCTGGCTCTATAAAGTCAACTGTACAGTATAAAACTATTTTGAGTTGTATGTTGGGCTTGGGCGGTGGAATACAATCCTGTCTCATTTAGGCGAGTGAATGACCAAACTGATGAATGAAAAACCGGATACGATGTGATATATTTTAGGGTGAATGGTTCATTGATTTTTCTTAGTACCTACATGACTTGCTCAGCACCTGCTTGAGGGTTCCGGGATGAGATTTCAGCTTTGGAAGGAGAAGAAAATATGACTTATCTTTTCTACTCGAACAATTTTAATTTTTTGTCCCCAAAAGCTTCTATTTTAATACTTTAATGTAAAATACTTGTGAGTTAACAATTCCGTCGTAGTCATTTGTCCGGCGTAATTAAGACACATTCATATAATGATTGGTTTTGCCTGTCTTCTTAAATAATTTCGTCACACTTAGGTAGACTCAAAGAAAGTTTAGCGCCTATCAGTTGCATCATACAAAATCGTCAATATTGAGTATGTAATTGCTGCAGGAGCATGGTAGAAGTGGATCTCGTCCGAGTGATGGGCAATACCTCCAAACTTACTTCCCGTCGAAATCAATTGACCTATTCCACGAGAACCACATGAGATAAAGACCGAATATCTCTATATTAGTTGACGAGCAAGGGCAGTACCAAGCAGTACAGAGTGTTTTCAACCGGAAGACCGTCTAGAAGAAGATGAGAGTGCTAAGAGGCCCTACAAGGACTATACGAGCGAAAAATAAACTTATTCGCATCCTTTCAGTGATTACGTTTCGGTGACCGTTTTGGGAAAAAAAATATGAATGTACATATTCGTATGATAAAAATTAAATAAAATTTTAATTAAGGCTACAGTCTTTTAAAGTTGACTCACATCGAATCATTAGCGCCACTTTGATTTCTTTTTTTACAGCAAATTATTGTTTCAGAGTAAAATATTTTGATAACACATAAATACCCAGATTATAAGTAATGGCTAAATTTTTTTTTTGGTTCATCTATGTGGTCTATGTTAGATAAATCAAACGGTAAATAGAGCTCTCTCGCACCCAACGCAATTTCGAGCTTTGTTCGTGTACCATTATAAGGCAATCGATAATAAAAAGGCAAAATCTATTCAGCGCGTTAATAGCTAAACATCTTCATCTCCAAAATGCGCTGTTTCTTTTTTTCTAAATATCTTTCATTGTCTTAAATAAGAGGTCTCAATTTCGTTAAATTTCGCTGTTTTCGCCTCATAAAAAACTATTTGTTTCATAGCAATAGCTGAAAATATTTATGCTATAATTATTTTTTTCTCAAGGGCAGGTGTTTAATTAGACAAATATTAAAAAATAATAATTTAAACCACTTTATTTCAAAATTAATAATTATTTCGATCGACCTATAAAATATTGACTTTATAAACAATAATTGCGGGCAATATTCCTTAGTAGCCGCTGAGCGGCTGTAGCGTTCAGACGTCTTGTCTGTGCCAAATTTTTGCACTTCCTCTCGCTCTAACATTCCTCTTTCTCTATCTTTCCCTATTCTTGGTTGCGCATTGTTACGAATTGAAAGTTTCTCTACTTTATTATTTTTTGCATATAATTCTTTAAGGGTTTATAAATCATTTTGTATTTGTTTTATAACTTTTAATTTCGATATGGACCATAAACGTAAAAAATATGCTTGTACCAGAAAACGAAAATTGAAATCAAACGTTGAAGCAATGAACAGAAATAGAATTCAAAGGTAAGTTTTTTTGTGTTTCATAGTAAAATAGTTAACAACGTGCATATGTGTGAGCACTTGGTTAAATATTAGGTATATAATTAGGTACCTAACCTACATATTATGTAAGTTCTTCAAGGAAATATAGAAGTATTATACATTTTTGGATTGCACATGATGTTTTGTTTACAAGCGACAGTAGCCTAATGGCAGGGAGCGGACCGCGAACTCAAAAAGGTCGTGGGTTCGAATCCACCATTCGACTACTGGCGTGAACCACTCGTAACACAAGCAATTTAAGCTTACCACGAGTGGTTAATGTCCTTTTTTTTAAAAAAAAGTACATTATGTTTTTATAGAAATACTTTTTTAATTTAATTTTTAAGTGTCATAGGGAAAATTTCGTCTTTTTGATTTTCAACTAGAGATTTCCTTGTTACCGGTAGCTGCTGATGTCGAGTTAATGACATTTTTAGATACGAAAACTATTCAGTAATACACGTAGACTACAAGTAAACTATTAAGTAATATCCTCAGCATCCCGTAATTTATTGTACGCCCACTATGGCCAATTTTGGATATAATGTGGCGTCAAACTGCTTACGACGTCCAATATACGGACGTCAAATAGGAGACTTAGCGCAATGTTCGCAAATTGTCATGCTGATCACAGAAACGTCAAAATCTAAAAAAAATTGGACGTCATTTTTCTTCCTCTTTAGCTTCCTGAGCTAATTGATTCTCGCATGGAACGCTCGATGCCAATCAAAGACCCTCCATACATCATTCAAGCCATTGCGAATAAATTAAAAAAAAGCGCTAAGTCGTCCGTCGATGCTGCTGTACAAGAATAGTAATTCATGCATATAGGTAAATGCTATACAAAGTTACATTATACTTTAATGAGAAACTATAAATATGTGTGATAGTGGACTGTTTGTACTTATATAGAAATTATTTTGAGTTTTTTTTTAATCTATTTTAGTATTTAGAACTACTTGACGTACTTGACGGATTTTCGATAGTGTCATCGACTTATTACGAAACCCTCAGTGCACGACTCATTCTAGCACTTGCCAGATTCATTTGAATAATCAATAATACGAGTACATGTTATACAGGTTCTAGATGATTATCTTTTAGAAACCTTTTCAACAAAACAACAAAAATTATACAAACTTAAAATATATTTTTTTTGTGTAACGAATTTTGTAATAAAAGCATGGAACAAAAATAGATACGAGGTAGAAAATCTGTATGTGAAAATTTGTTAGCTAATTATCAATAATCCTGTATATTAGATAAATTGATACTGGAAAATCTTAGTAGAGCAACTTTCCACGCTACGGCCAGAAAGATAACTGCGGTGGCGGTACATGAAGTGGCGGGGCAGGGAGGGTGTAGATGTGTCACCAGAACGCAATTTTTCTGTTTTGCTCTGAAAGACTGGGCTCTTAAGTAGCGCACACACAGAGATGTTGCGCGTGCGCAGCGATGAAGCGCGATGACGCACCGCATCGCAGATGTACGTAGGGCGCCATCAGCAATCCTTGCACTACTCACACTTTATCAACTCCTATTATTTGTCACGGATTTAATTTTACTAAATTATATTTTATCAATTATTATAAACAAATTATAAACAAATGTAGATTAGACACAGCTACACTTTACAGAGGTCCGAGGGGAAGAGCATTAAGTTCTAATTAATGGTATTTATTCCAGTTTATGATGCATATAAGGTAAAATAAAGCTGAATAAATAAATAAAATTCCCGTTTATGACAGTCCTGATTTATATTAACATGGCTGAAATAAAGTACTTCTTATTAGGTACGTAAAACCAAATATATGCACTTCATACATTTCGTATATCTATTTACAGCACCATTAATTAAAAGATTAATATTCGCTATTCTTTTATAAAAAGGTTAACCCCACACTAGGACTTTCTCCTGTATCGCGGAGGCAGTTTACATACATAAATTGCACAAGGACACACATCCAGACCCGGAACAATTATTTGTAGGACATACAAATACTTGTTTCGTGCGGGATTCAAACCCGCGACCCCCGGTGCAGCCACTCATTGCTAAGCCACTGCGCCACGGAGCCGTCGCCGCGCCAAAGACCGCCGAGCGTGGTCAATGTAGCAAGTAACCCCTTGTGGGGCAATCTATTTGGAGGACTATGTTCAGCAGTGGACTTTGCAAGATTGTAATGACGATGATGATGAATAAAAGAAAATAAAAGACTGTATCACGCCTATTTATTGCACAGGACTGCAGTACAACGGAGTGATTGATATGTATGCCGGATACCACGCGCTCCGCTTACGATTAGAGTGTGCCAAAGACTATATAACCACGTGGTTATATTCTCTATGGAGTGTGCCCTCATGTCAGATTTTGGGTCCGATAAGAATACGGTTGGTAAAACCATGCATGGAGCTCTTCACTTTAATCGACTTCGATTTTTTTTCGGCACTACGTCCGAAACACAATTGTTCAAACTTGTCGACCCGACTATTTTTTTTTTTTTCAAATATTGTTCCCTCGGGACATATTGCAAGCACAACAAATATTATACATTTTGTGTTTCAGTGACCTGAATGGCGACCGAGCGAGTTGTTTGCTTTACGTCACACAAACTGTAGAACACTATACTCATGCACTTGTTGTTGAGTGTAATGAGAATGCACTATTAATTAGCAATATTATTAGAGCCTATCAAAGGTCCATTATTGAACACGTGCCTCATAGACTGCCTGGACATTTGCCATAGTTGCCAACCTGGCATTGCGGTTTTGTAAATGCAGTTTTTATCTCCATTAGGCTATAATATTTTTTTTTTTCAATTATTACGACACAGAAAAGTACTCGCCTTACCGATACATAGCTACTCAAACTAGTCACTTGCAACGTAATTCTTAATGACCTCGTTTCTACAAAATTTATTTTACTTTCGTGCTTTTTCTGTTATACTCAATTTTAACTAACATACACTAAGGTCATATGGCATTGTATATTATCATATGTGTCTTTTTTGACACATTCCGAGAGACCCATTTACTCTGTGTCTTTGTATACCTACACCTTTTTATCCTTGTTATGTCTACCACGCCTGCAATACAAAAACACAAAATACACTATCTTATCTAATTACTTAACTCTAAACTTCCTTTGTATTCTTATTTCAAAAAGTAAAAAAAAGTAAAGTTACAGTCTATATACGTCCCACTGCTGGGTTCAGGCCTCCCCTCATTTCTGAGAGGGTTTAGGGCAAGGAAGTGTCCGCCGCGCTGCCCAAATGCGTGTTGACGAACTTCACATGTCTTCGAAATATTTTTTTTCCTATTCCTCAGATATGCAGGTTTCCTCACGATGTTTTCCTTCACCGCAAAGCACGTGGTAAAAATATTTCGTGGTAATTCTTATTTCATATATCGCTTTAATTTCTTTTCTTTTAAAAACCATCGCTTTTTTAACTTGCGTTAATTATCATTATCCTTTCTCCTAATGATATGTTCATCTTGCGCATGTGCAAGACCCAACCATACATTAAAACCTACGAAAGTCTTCGTCCACTATATCCTGCAAAAGTGCAGAATATATACCTCCCCCGAATAATATGAGGCAATCTGTGGACAAACTCCACAGATTGCCTTATATTATAAAATTATATATATTATAAGTACCTGTTCTCACAAGTAATTAATACACAATATATTAAATTAGATTGTTTGCGAAGTCAATCTATTTATTTAAAAGAGAAAAGCTTTTTAATATTGATATGATCACAATAAGATGTTATTAGCTTAGCTAATTACGTAATAACTTAAGTCAGAAGGACCCAGAAAAGACTGAATTACGTAGGACACTCAATAAGTTTTAGGCACAAGAGAGAATATTGAGCTGAAGGTTAGAAAATTTAGGATAGGGCAACGGAACTCAAGGGGCCAGCAGATGACCCTTTTATTCCGTCGATCACAATAAGATGTTATTAGATTAGCTAATTACGTAATAACTTAAGTCAGAAGGACCCAGAAAGGACTGAATTACGTAGGACACTCAATAAGTTTTAGGCACAAGAGAGAATATTGAGCTGAAGGTTAGAAAATTTAGGATAGGGCAACGGAACTCAAGGGGCCAGCAGATGACCCTTTTATTCCGTCGAAATTTGGGCGGTGCTACAGTCCCTTCAGCGGTGCAAATTTGACTGTGAGTATATCGAAGTGCTGAAGTATTTGTACAGTAGTGCTACGATGGCTATCCAAATAAGTAACGAGAGTGTGAAACCTATCCAAATGCAGAGAGGTGTAAGACAGGGTGACGTCATATCCCCGAAATTCTTCACCACTGTATTGGAAGGCGTTTTTAAGCTACTGAACTGGGAAGGATACGGTATTTACGTCAAGGGAGAGTACGTCACCTACTTTCGATTTGCCGACGATATAGTTCTTATGGCAGAATTGCTGGTCAGATCGCTATGCTCATGAACCTCAATAGTGTCTCCCAAGGGATAGGATGAACATGGACAAGATAAAGCATAGGTGTGACATATAATGTTGATGTCGCACTGATGCCGGTAGTTTTTGGGAGCACTATGCTCGAATTTGTTGACTAGGCAAGTCCACCTTCAACCAAGAGGTTAATCAACGGATTAAACTCGAGTGGGCAGAAATTGGTAAATTACGACACATCTTTTCGTCAAGTATACCTCAAAACCTGAAAATAAGATTGTACAACCAGTGCGTGTTTGCCAGTGATGATGATCTGAGACGTGATCCTTCACTGCTTGCCTTATGAGGACGCTCAAGCTTACACAGCGGGTTATGGAGAGGACAATGCTCGGGGTTTCTCTTCGTGATGCACTTAAGAATGAGGATATCTGCAGTAGAACCAGAGTGACTGACATAGCCAAAAGGATTGGCTAGCTGAAGTGGCAATGGGCCGGCCATATAGCTCGAAGAACTGACAACCGATGGAGAAAAGAGGGTCTCAAGTGGCAACCTCGTACCTGCAGGCGAAGTGTAAGGCGACCCCCCACTAGATGGAGTGACGACATAGTAAGTCATACAGGGAGGTGGAGGACTTATGTTAAGCAGTGGACTTGTGAAGGGTTGTAATGATGATGATGACTGGCCCTAAACACTTTTTCAAAGTATTGTTTACACATTGTTCAGTTTAAAACATTCAGAATTCAAAATACAGCCGTTCTCGTCTCGAGCATCATGAATACTAGGCTGTTCTGATTTTCTACTAGTGGTTATTACGGGCATCCGATACATTTTAAAAATTGCCTTTTGCCGTTATTTAAAATTTTGGTTCTTTTTGTTTATATGATAATATAACAAAAATATTTTTGTTGCCTATAAAACAATGCCTTCATCAAAGATGTTTTATAGGTACAGATACCATGTACGCGTGCCTAAAACGCTTCCATTTAAAAGGCGCCAATATTGGCGTATTCGTTCGATCGTTCCGCCATTACGCCAGCGACGTTCACTGCGAACATACATCACGCACCAGTGTTTTTAATTTCGGAAAATGACTGTTTGTGCTGTGAAATCATGTAAAAATTACTCTCGAAAAAAAGATAAGGATAAGAACATCACTTTTCATAAGTAAATATACAATTTTCTGGTGTATTTCTTGATAAAATAATACGAAAGCCGAATGTCAATACAAGTAATAATACTACGCAATAATATTCGAGTGTTGCCTACCGTATAAAATGTTTTTCCCTATTTTAATGTCATTAATAGATGTAAAGCAGCTGTTGACAACGGATATTTATCCAAAGCAGCCGATACGCAACCGTTGTGAACCGGTTGTTTATCCGACTACAAACGGAAAAGGGTGGTTGTGTTTTTACTATGTGTGCGGTTGGCTAAGCTGAATCGCTTTTTGGAATGGTGCTCAAAAACTACTTGACCTATTTAAAAATTCTTTCACCATTAAAATGCGACTGAATTATGACTGTGAAGCGTAGGATGTATTTTAATATAGAGGGCACTACCATCAATGAATATGTTTTTTTGGTTAAACTCGTACAGTTCTTGACCGATTTTGAAAAATCTTTTACCACTAGAATGTTATGTATAATAATTAAAGATGTTTAATGTAGGGTGTATTTTATTAGAGATGGCACTACTTTCTATGAATATGTTTTAATTAGCTTATCTCGAATATTACTTGACTGATTTTGAAAATTTTTTACCGTTACATTACTAGTGAGGGCTTTAGTTGTGTGATTAAATTAATAATTAATAATATTATTAAATTATATTATTATAATAATTATGTTATATTGTTATTTGTTATATTATTATTTGTTATATAATTATGTTATATTATTCTTTGTTATATAATTATAATATAATGTTCAATTCACTTTCATGTCAAGGACACTCATACACAATCAACATTGATTTTATATGTTTTTTTTATTTATTTACTTACAGGTTTTACAGTACAAAATGTAGCCTTTAAACACACAATCTTTTATCGTCTTCTAGTGGCAGGATTTAATTGATTTCACGCAATGATTTGATCTAGTCATGAAACTGTATCGATATATGAATTTAAAAAAAACATTTGCTATCTCTTGGCCGAAGTTTAAACTTAACCAAACTTATTTTTGTACGTCATTTTACTTAAGATTAAAAATAAATAATGTCTTCGCGGCAATATTTTGGGTTTTAAGGTACGAAAGTGTAGTACTCTATATATATTCAATAATAATAGATTAGTTCAATATATGTTAGATACATAAATATCTAATGTGATTTTTGATTTATTTTTAACTGTTACATTAATTATATCTAGTTTTTATTACTTATCTTCACTATTTTAGTGCGATTTTCGTACCTACATAAAACACACATAACCACCCATATCCCTTGTGTGTGTATATCCCCATTCACATAGGTACACAAATACACACGCCGCACACATATTTTACACTCAGGTATGTCAATATGAATGAAATATAAAATCTCCCAAATTTTTGGGCAATCGATTCGCACTATTATTACCGAAGTCACGCACACTAATGCAGGCATGGTACGTAAGATATGCGCGTCACGTGGTACTCACGCACACATGAATCAAAGACTGGCGTCACTGTGAACGGTGCGATGTGTTAGCAACACGGTATCTGTACTTATAAAACATCTTTGGCCTTCATTTGGCTATATTCTCATAGAATATTTTTAGAAATGTTTGTTTTAAAATAATTCTCTAAAAGTGTTTGATTTGACTAGAGTTTTTTTTTAATTTTGTGAAACAAATTTAGTAAAACAAAACTGTGAGTTTGTTAATAATATTAAAACAACACTAAAGAAGTTTCTCTGGATCAAACGCTTACCTATTTTAGGTTATAACTTTATGTTATTTATTATATAAAGAAGATTAATTTCCCATTTTGTCATCCTCTGCTAAATAATGCTAAATAAAGCAAATCAGGCAAAACAAAACTGTGAGTTTGTTAATAATACTAAAACAACACTAAAGAAGTTTCTCTGGACCAAACACTTATTTTAGATTATAACTTTATGTAATTTCTTATGTTGACTTTTCAGTACTCATAATAATTTTTGTAACGTATTTTATTTAAAAGAATATTAATTTTAAATTTCCATTTTGTCATTCTCCGCTAAATAATGCTGCTAAATAAGCAAATCACCATTTATTGGCTAATAAGCAAATATTGATATTTATATGGGGGCAAATCGCCATCTATCGGTAATAATTGAAATATATTTATATTTATGTTTTGTTTATTGTTTACGTTAATTTTATTATAATGATTATTAAGTATTGTAGTATCTGAAATATATAATTTTTTAATACAAATAGTTATTTGTAAACCTAAAACCATTATTTCTTAAGGTCTGATATTTAATAAACACTGTTTTGATTGTTTGCAAATTTTTAAGACGTTTGATGTTTCATTTATTGTTTAAATACTAATTTTAGTATGTAAATATTCAAATTAATATCTATTGGAATTAACATTATTATTACGTATCGAATTTTATTATTTCATGTAATAATTTTATCATTTTATGCAATAAGTCTTGCTTAATTTCATTCGAGTGTTGCTTGCAGCGCCATCCTTCTACAGACTCTCTGGAATCGATGGAGTCAGTATGCCGTATGAGCGCAAATCGCCATCTATCGGCAATAACACGCAAATATTGATGTTTATATGGTGGCAAAACGCTGTCTATCGGTAATAATTGACAAATATTTATGTTTTAGTTTATCGTTTACTTGGATTAATTATTATTGTTATGTATTAAAATATCTGAAATACCTAATATTTAAATATAAATCGTTATTTGTAAACATAAAACCATTGTTTCCTAAGGTATGATATTTAATAAACAATATTCTGATTGTTTGAATATTTTGAAGACGTTTGATGTTTCATTTATTGTTTGAATACCAATTTTAGTATGTAAATATTCAAATTAATATCTATTGGAACTAACATTATTATTCCGTATCAAAATTTATTATTCCATGTAATAAGATTAATATTTTATGCAATAAGTCTTGCTTAATTTCATTCGAATGTTGCTTGCAGCGCCATCCTTCAACAGACTCTCTGGACTCGCTGGAGTCTGTATGCCGTATTAGCGCAAACCGCCATCTATCGGCAATATTAGGCAAATATTGATATTTATACGTAGGTAAACCGCCATCTATCGGCAATAATTGACAAAAATATTTATATTTATGTTTTAGTTTTTCGTTTACGTTATGAAGTAGTTTACGTGAATTTACTATAATTATTATTAAGTATTGAAATATCTGAAATATATGATATTTAAATACAAATAGTATTTTGTAAACATAAAACCATTATTTCATAAGGTCTGATATTTAGTAAACACTGTTTTGATTGTTTGAAAATTTTGAAGACGTTTTATGTTTCATATATTGTTTAAATACTTATTTTAGTATGTAAATATTCAAATTAATTACTATTGGAATTAACATTATTATTCCGTATCAAATTTTATTATTTCATGTAATAAGTATAATATTTTATAATGCCCGCGTGCCTCCCAAGCTTCCAACCTACCTACTATCTGTAGGTGAAGTGAAGGACGACCCCCCACTAAATGGAGTGACGACCTAATAAGTCATGCATTAATTCAATGGATGCGGGTGGCTCACGACCGTGCTTTGTGGCATTCATTGGGGGAGGCCTCTGTTAAGCAGTGGACTTGTGAAGGGCTGTGATGATGATGATGATGATGACTGGCCTTAAACACTTTTTCAAAGTATTGTTTACATATTGTTCAGTTTAAAACATTCAGAATTCAAAATACAGCCGTTCTCGTCTCGAGCATCATGAATACTAGGCTGTTCTGATTTTCTACTAGTGGCTATTACCGGCATCCGATACAATTTAAAAATTGCCTTTTGCCGTTCTTTAATATTTTGGTTCTATTTATTTAAATAATAATATTACAAAAATATTTTTGTTAGCTATGAAACAATGCCTTCATTTTGCTATATTCTCTTAGAATCTCTTTAGAAATGTTTGTTTTAAAATAATTCTCTAAAAGTGTTTGATTTGACTAGAGTTTTTTTTTTTAATTTTGTGAAACAAATTTAGTAAAACAAAACTGTGAGTTTGTTAATAATATTAAAGCAACACTAAAGAAGTGTCTCTGGACCAAACGCTTATTTTAGCTTTTAACTTTTTGTTATTTCTTATGTTGACTTTTCAGTATTCATAACAATTTTTGTAAAGTATTTTATTTAAAAGAATACTAATTTTAAATTACATTTTGTCATTCTCTTCTATATCAACTTTATATAAGCAATAACACTAAGCCATGCTGCAGCTATATTACGGTCGTAGCACAAATGGTTTGACTCAAACGACTCAAACTCTTATAGAATGCCCGCGTGACGTAACAGCTTAATTATGGAGTGTAGAAGTAAGCTTAATGCTGCTTTTTATGGTGATTTTTAAAAACTATATAAGTATGTAGTGTATATTATAGACACCCTTTTTACTGGAAACGAGGCGAAAACATCCACAAACAGAAATGAAACCTATTATTATGTTTTTTTTTACCGACTTAATAAATAGTTCTATATTCCACTGCTGTTATTTATGTACTTTTATCGATTTCTCGTAAAATCTTTTATTATTATTAATTACACTAAACTTAAAGAGCGGTCCGATTTTACTTTAATATTGACGAAAAATTTTACCCCTAATGGTTAAAAATAGGGGATGAAGTTTTTATAAATTATAAAGCTGTTTAAACAACATTCTAATTATTGTCTAGAGCATGTGATACTCTTTAGGCTACTCAGAAGTGTGAAAAATTATAACCTAAATAAAATTTAGAAACAGACATTAAGACGAGGCATGACCCTAAACGCAAGTTTTATAATGCCTCAAAGTAAATGATCCACTGCCGTAAACAAACCCAGAAAAATGTATGATATTGTCCAGGATATATGCTAGTTAGATAGTGTGTTGAAAACATGATACCACTAAATTAATTCGATAGAAAAAAATCACAAACATACCTCTAAAAATTTCTTTTAAGAAGTAAAAACCATACTAGTATACATGCAATCATTCTGATTTATTGTCAGATTTTTATACATTCAACATATTAACGTTATAGTGTTTTAATTTTTTTAGTCCAACTAATAGGTTTTTTTTAAATCACGTATTCTTATTTCTGAAATAATACGTACGGATGTTTGCGTAAACGCCTGTGCAGTCACTGCCGGCGTATATATAATGTACTCTGTGCTGCCGGCCGAGGCCTTGTGCTATAGAGATGTTTCGCTCTTTTTGCCGCAGTATTTACGTTAAGATTTTTTAAGGACGCGTTTATAAAATTGATATAGGTATAGAATCGAACTATTACACTGACATGAGTCTCGCACACAAGTGTACGCACGGTTGGCTGCGGGAATCGTAGTCAAATAAAATTATTTAAATAATTTGAAAGATCGAATTTGTTTTTGATTTCTTACACCACAAAAATATACTTAGATACATAGAGTAATAAGACTTAGTTACGAGGTACGAATACCTACTCTAGAGACTGCTTTGCACTGGGAGCCCTCTGCCGGCACTGAGAAGTTAGCTGTGGACTTTGGGCTGATTTTGTCAATTATGATAAGACCTTACCTCCGGACTTGATGGAGTGACCTGAAAGTGAACTTCAGTAACTAATACTGGAACACCTGGACTAGTAGAACTAGGTGTGCCGACTTAGGGCTCGTTTTATTAGGTATGACGAGCCCTTACCTCCGGACTTGACGGAGTGACCTGAAGGTGTACTTTAGTAATCGGTATTGGAGCAGGTCGCCGAGTAGGTATTACCAGGTGTGCCGAGTTTGGGCTCGTTTTGTTAGGTATGACGAGCCCTTACCTCCGGACTTGATGGAGTGACCTGAAGGTGTACTTTGGTAATCGGCATTGGAACAGGTCGCCGAGTACTACTAGGTGGGCCGAGTTTGGGCTCGTCTTGTTAGGTATGACGAGCCCTTACCTCCGGACTTGATGGAGTGACCTGAAGGTGTACTTTGGTAATCGGCATTGGAACAGGTCGCCGAGTACTACTAGGTGTGTCGAGGTTGGGCTCGTTTTGTTAGGTATGACGAGCCCTTACCTCCGGACTTGATGGAGTGACCTGAAGGTGTACTTTGGTAATCGGCATTGGAACAGGTCGCCGAGTACTACTAGGTGGGCCGAGTTTGGGCTCGTTTTGTTAGGTACGACGAGCCCTTACCTCCGGACTTGACGGAGTGACCTGAAGGTGTACTTTGGTAATCGGCATTGGAACAGGTCGCCGTGTACTGCTAGGTGTGCCTAACATACCCATACACCTTCAGGTCACTCCGTCAAGTCCGGAGGTAAGGGCTCGTCATACCTAACAAAACTAGACCAAACTCGGCACACCTAGTAGTACTTAGCAACCTGTTCCAATGCCGATTACCAAAGTACACCTTCAGGTCACTCCATCAAGTCCGGAGGTAAGAGCTCGTCATACCTAACAAAACTAGACCAAACTCGGCACACCTAGTAGTACTTAGCAACCTGTTCCAATGCCGATTGCCAAAGTCCACCTTCAGGTCACTCCATCAAGTCCGGAGGTAGGGCTCGTCATACCTAACAAAACTAGACCAAACTCGGCACACCTAGTAGTACTTAGCAACCTATTCCAATGCCGATTACCAAAGTACACCTTCAGGTCACTCCATCAAGTCCGGAGGTAAGAGCTCGTCATACCTAACAAAACTAGACCAAACTCGGCACACCTAGTAGTACTTAGCAACCTATTCCAATGCCGATTACCAAAGTACACCTTCAGGTCACTCCATCAAGTCCGGAGGTAAGAGCTCGTCATACCTAACAAAACTGGACCAAACTCGGCACACCTAGTAGTACTTAGCAACCTGTTCCAATGCCGATTACCAAAGTACACCTTCAGGTCACTCCATCAAGTCCGGAGGTAAGAGCTCGTCATACCTAACAAAACTAGACCAAACTCGGCACACCTAGTAGTACTTAGCAACCTGTTCCAATGCCGATTGCCAAAGTCCACCTTCAGGTCACTCCATCAAGTCCGGAGGTAAGGGCTCGTCATACCTAACAAAACTAGACCAAACTCGGCACACCTAGTAGTACTTAGCAACCTATTCCAATGCCGATTACCAAAGTACACCTTCAGGTCACTCCATCAAGTCCGGAGGTAAGGGCTCGCCATACCTAACAAAACTAGACCAAACTCGGCACACCTAGTAGTACTTAGCAACCTGTTCCAATGCCGATTACCAAAGTACACCTTCAGGTCACTCCATCAAGTCCGGAGGTAAGGTAATAGAAAACAGTAAAATAAATTTGAATTTTCTAATGGTTTTATTTGAAACTATTCTTTTTCTCCTATTTTAGCTATTGTGCAAACGAAACTTGGTTTTTTTAGAATTTGTGAGGTGGCGTTTTAAATGTTTATGTATGTAAATAGTTGACTAAGTACTTGCTCATATCATAAAACTGACTTTAAAAAAATATTGATAATTAAAATGTAGTATGATGTCCAGACTACCGATATTGTAAATAGTTTTGATATTAGTGAGTAGGTTCTCAAAATATGATTACTATAATACCTAGTGGTGTTGAGAACAGTAAACCTCACGGAAAAGTTTTTGTTTGGAGGTGAATTGTCTGCTTGCTTTGCGCATACTGTGTTCACGCGGCTCTCCGACAGCCGGTTGCGCTCCGCCCACTGCGGGACGCGCGGGTGAAAAACGAATTTGAAATCGTGCTAAGAGCTCGTCTTAACTAACTAACGTTAACTTTTTATACGCGGTAGAGCCACGCTGCAGTTATATTAGTAGTATAGTTGTAGCACGAATGGGTCGGCTCGACCGGGGAAGGACCACGCTCTCACAGAATACCAGCGTGAAATAGCAGCTTAATACTGCTGTGTATCATATTATGGTGTGTGTAAAAATCCGGAGACCCTTTTTTACTGAAAACGAGGCATTACATCATAGTCCTCAGGGGTGACAACGCATCTGCGTTTTCCTTAATCGAGGATAAATGTAGATGTCTATGGGCCACAGCAATCACTTACCATCAGGTGGACTGTGTGCTCGTTTGTCACCCTTATTCTATAAAAAAAAACTAAAGCTAAACTTATTTAATAATATTACTATAGTAGCTCCTGAGTCTAAAGAAATAAAGTGCCGCTTTAATTCTTCTGCAGTCTTTGTCTAACCAGCGACGTCAGAAGCTATAATGTGAAAAATATTTCGTTTCGGTTGCAATATTAAAAGTTTTTTATTTATTAAAAATTTAATTTTCAAATAATATATCAAAAATTAATTTAACATTTCTTCATTGTGTATTCTACTTTCTGTCGTCATTTTGACACATAAATATGTTCTGCATAGTCCAAGCATAAGGTTTTCTCTTAGAGCTTCATGGAGTAAGTTGAAACTACATAGCAACTACCTTTAAGTTTCCAATGTGACAGCACACATTATAAAAAAGTTGCTTTATAACAATCACCCATTATTTAATATTCTTTTTAATTTGCATAGTACTTATTTTGAATGAGTTTTTAATTTAACATCTGATGACGGCTTAAGAAAACAAATATAACAAGTCAGAGTGCCTCATAATAATAGGTTTAATTTCTCGTTAAATATATACAAAATTTGACCTGCACAATGTTCAAAAACTTTATTTAACTAAGTTTGTATAAAAATAGTTATTGTAATATTCAGGAATTTATAGATGATAATAACCCCTGGGAAGGATGATCTATACCGAGCTATTTCTAAGTTGTTATGTGTGGTTAATTGTAACATACGTGATTGTAAGCTGTTTTTTTATAGTCCCACTGGTTCTTCCCAGGACAGAAGTTTTTTCTTCGAACCAATGATAAATTAAAAAAAGCAACTAATAAGTATTATTTATATTATATATATCGTGAATATCGTAAGAGGTTAATAATGGGCTAAGCCAGAAATATCTTACAGTCTTCGCTAAATATTGCAATAGGTACTCATCTTGAAAATTACAAATGCCGAATTTAATACTGGTGCTAGGTTAATCTGCAAGACGCCTATTTTTTTTTAATAAAACTTGTACACGAACATGTATGTACATTTACAACCAACTTCAAACGATGAAGGTTACAGATGCTTTGTCACCTCTGTTAAACTAACATGGAATGCCTCACAGGGTTGTTATTATATTGGCTTCTATTACTCTTCAAACTGGAAAAGTGCATGCTTTCTGCTTGGCGGCAATTGGAAAGAACGTACCTATCAGGATGGACTAACCTCAGAAAGGTCCTACCACTTAGAACAACTACTACTGTTACATACCTTCTAGCACAACTACGTACATACAATACGGATCTTTCAAGCAATGCTTGTCAGCGCAATGGAGCATTTTTGAAAAGTTCCATCGTCATCAGTGGGCTTAAAAAGCTAGTCATGAGTGCTGAATGTAAAGTTAAAAACGCATTAGAGCGCTTATTCTCCAGTATAATATCTTCCTAAATGGGCTCCGTAACTACCGAAGGATCATGAAATATGTAAATAGATTGATGAGGGTACGTATTTTTGCAAATCACAAAGCGGAGTGAATGTGCCTACATTATTCTAAATGGAATAAACCGATTCGCGTTGTTGTCTGTTTAAATTTACATAATTTACTTTACAGAGGTTCGTTTCTAAGGTACTTAGTAACATTATCATACCTGTATATAATAAATATACTTTCTCTATGTAGTAAATAGATTTTCGTGATAATGTCCTCCAGACCGAATTTCGGTTACGGCGGCGTAGGACAAGATTATAGTGCCCAAGTGTATTCGCAAGCACAGGTGCACTCTCTATTCCCTCACTCTCATAATCCGATGGGACGGTAATTCCACACGACCGGAGAGAGACCAGGTGCAGAACCAACGGCTTTACGTGGTTTCCTAGACACGGGGTGAAATAACCTGCTTCCCGACTCCGGACTGCTACTAAAAATGTCTTGACCCAACAGGGTGTTCGAACCGGGATTCGAAATGTTCACAAGGGGGTTCATTGGTTCCGTATTGTCAGTCTTAAGGCGACACCGCGAAAAAATTCACTTCCTTTCTTCGAATAGTATAGGACTATGACACCACTAACGAAATTGGAATTTTGATATTGGTAAATTCATGTATTTATCTTGAATTTGATTGTTCAAAAACACGTTTGTATAATTTTGACTCGATCATAATTATTTGCGAAAACACCTCTAAAAATCACTATAGTTGAAATTACAACGAAATTACTTAATCTATATGCTTGGGAATCACTTAAATATATTCATAACATCATTATTCATAATTTACTTGCTGATTATTTTGATTACTCGAATCAATAATTTTATAAAAAATATTTTAAGATTATGACATTTTTAAGCGGTTTTATTCGTCGCGGGCGCTACGCAATTTTAGTCCTTATGACGGCGTTTTTTCAAGTTTCTATAGAAATTATGTATTCACTCGAATCAGTACGGCGATAGCCTGGAGCCACTTTTTCGATGTGTCATCTTAATCACAGGTGAATTATAACCAGCCTTTCGATGTAGTATGGGATAAATTTTGAAGAGAATGACATAATTTAAGGGTGATAAATAAGAAAAAAATGGAAAAAAAAATCTACCTCAATGTAAAATAATTCATTATATATATATATATATATATATATATATATATATATATATATATATATATATATATATATATATATATATATATCAATTTTGTAAGTAACAGAGTGTAATTTAACATTTAGAGCAAGCAAGAAAGACATCTTATAATGGGTGCGTTTGGCAGAAAAAAGCGCTAGCAAGCGCTTGTAAGCAAAATGGTGATCGTAAGCGGTAAGCGCTGTCAAATCGTAAGTAGCTATTTTCCTCTACGACACGATGTTAGTTTTAACCGGGGAACCTAACCTAATTTAAATATATGTTTGTGAAGTATTCATATTAAAAACTTAACATGTATATGTCTATTCATGTCATTATACTTAAAACTAATATCGCAAAAAACAACTTATAAACTCTACTTCCAAACAAACAAATTAAGGGGACTACAGGAGCTAAACGCAAGTTTTATATTGACTTAAAGTATATGATCCAATGCAGTAAACTAAATTAGAAAAATATATGATATTTTTAGTATATATGCTAGTTAGATACTGTGTTGAAAACATGATGCTACTAATTTGATACGATAGAAAAAAATCATAAAGATACCTCTAAAAATTAGTTTTATCGAGTAAAAACCATAATAATATACATGCAATTATTTTCAGTTTTTGTCAGATTATTCTACAAGCAACATATTAACGTAATAGTGTTTTAATTTTTTAATCAAATCAATAGATTTTGTTTAAAATCGCATTTTCTTATTTCTGAAATAATACCTACGTACGGATGTGTGCGTAAACGCCTGTGTACCGACACCGCCTAAGGGTATTGTTCTGTGGTACCGAGTAGCCGAGTACCGAGTACCGACACTGCTGGCCGAGGCCCGATGCTATATAGACGTGTCGTTTTTTTTTTGCCGCGTTACTTACGTAAATATTGTTTAATGTTTTTGTATAATTTTATTTTTAAATTTATTGTTTCTTATTCATAAATATTCTTCTTTTCATAAATATTCTTCTTTTCATAAATATTATTCTTTCGTATAATATTAATAAATCGTAAATATTAATTCTTATATATAATATATTTTAAGTTCAGATTAATTTAAATTAAGTTAATAATTATAATTGGTAAATATGGGAAATAAAGTGAAACCCGTTACGAAGACTAAAAAACGTTCATATAAATCAAATGCCCAACATATGAACGATATTAAAAGGTAAGAACATTTTATTTTTACTAAATGTTTATTTTTATAACAATAAACTTATGATTTGGAAACGTAGTGTATACCTGAGTACCTGGGTTCGATTCCAGAAATATGATGTCAAATTTAATTTAAATTTTTTTTATTTAAAGTATTATGTATTTTGATAAATTTAAAAATATTTTATAAATAAAAACTATAACAATATATATTTATTTTTATATCAATAAATCTATGAATTTAGGAAACGTAGTGTATTACAGTAGTGCATTTTGTAGAGTACGGATTTGCACTTTGCACTCGAGAGTACCTGGGTTCGATTCCAGGAATATGAAGCCATATTTTCATTTTTCTTTTTTATTTAATGTTATATATATATATATATAGATAAATTTATTAAATGCTTTTATAAATAATAACTAAAATATACATATTTATTTTTATAACAATAAACCTATATTTGTAGTTTGCACTCGAGAGTGCCCGGGATCGATTCCAGAAATATGATGTCAAATTTTCTTTTTTATTTATTTATTTTTTATTTTTTATTTCTTTTTTATTACATATTTAAATAAACTTATTAATTATTTTTTTTAAATAATAACAAAAAATCGTTTAAAATGTAATGATTTTTTACAGGAGAAAGAAAGTTGAAAATATCAACACAGAAGTTAGTATTTCCAATGTGTAAGTAAATACAACTTTTCTTTCTTATAATAACAACAAAAAAACTTACCTATTGTTTTTGTTAAAAGACTGCGGCTTATTGATAAATAACAAAAGGGCATGACGAAATAACAGAATCATTTGAAAATTGCGATTTTACTTATCATATAAATAAAGCTGAATGAATAAATAAAATTCCCGTTTATGACAGTCCTGATTTATATTACATGGCTGAAATAAAGTACTTCTTATTGGGTACGTAAAACCAAATATCAGCCTAACGGCTGACAATATGCACTTCATACATTTCGTATATCAATTTACAGCTCCATTAATATTCACAATTCTTTTATGAAAAGGTTAACCCCACACTAGGATTTTCTCCTGTATCGCGGAGGCAGTTTACAAACATAAATTGCACAAGGACACACATCCAGACCCGGAAAAATTATTTGTAGGACATACAAATACTTGTTTCGTGCGGGATTCAAACCCGCGGCTCCCGGCACAGCCACTCATTGCTAAGCCACTGCGCCACGGAGCTGTCTCTAAAATAAAATAAATTCGTCCGCACATTGGCCCGAACCGATGCAAACAGAACGACCTTCCAACTAGAGCATCCACCCGGTTCTACCCGGTTCTAAAAAAACAGGTATACCCGGTTCCTTGTTGGCTAAAAGAACGGGGTCCAAAATTGTGATACCCGGTTCTGGAACAGGAGTTCAATGGGGTAAATTTAAGCAATTTTTTTTATTTGACTATATTACGGTTCATGTATATAATTATTCGAAGGGTTCATCACTAAAATATTGAAATACAAGATTTGACCAATGAATAGCAACTGAAAAGACAACTAGAGAAAGTTATGACAGGGGTGAATGGTGATAGTGCTGTTTTATACGACAGTCTCAAGTTTACCATTAAATTTGAAATGGCTCTTTTTGAAAATGGTGGATCAAGAAATCACTATCTCACAGCAGCTTTTGATAATTTAAAGACTATTCCTCATTAAACGATAAAAGCTTAAACGTTCTCTCATTTTTACGCTCTTATTACGAAAATAAGAAAGACAGGAAGTGTTGATTGTGACTAAATCTAAATATTTTTGTTTGTTTGATTTTATAAGAAAGAGAAACAGTTAGAAGGTGTTAATTTTTTAAGAATCCCGGGACTGTGAGAAAATAAATCTCGTTGATTTTGTTTGTTTGATTTTATTTCATTAAATAAGAATTAACGATAATTCTTTGAACTGTTTTTCTAAATTTTATTTGTATGAAGCTCAGAAGACAAACTGGTTTTTTGTTGTTTTATATATAGATGATTTTATAACAATTAGAATTGGAACACATTTATTTGATTAAATACACATCACTATCATCATTAGCACCAAATTAATGTAGTTTTATTTTGCCCTAAGGAGTTTTTATTATTAAGAAACGAAAAGAACCGGGTACCCGGTCCTGTAGGGACCCGGAACCGAAAAATCCGGTTCTTAGATACGGGCTGGTTCTGCATCCTCTACATCCAACGTGTGGATGCCGTCACAAACTCTTGGCCAATATCTTCGCCACTACATTCTCCACTGTGTTGGCCGACGTGTAGAGCCGCCGTAAGAAATACGCCCAAATTTTTGGAATTACAATTTCAATTAAAAAAGAAAGCCGAACTTAAGAAATTAAATAAAACGTGAATAATATAGATTTTAAATTATCTATCCATTAGTGTAATTCTCAATGATTAGAGCGTTGACTTTAGCAACAGATATTTTTTTTTATAGAAGAGGGGGCAAGCAAAAGGGGGAAAAGCATGCGGCTCACCTGATGTTAAGTGACTACCGCCGCCCATGATCAACCGCAACACCAGGCTAATTGTAGGCGCGTTGCCGGCCCTTTAGATAGGAGTAAGCTCTTTTCTTGAAGGTCCCCAGTTCGTATCGGTCCGGAAAAATCGCCGGTGGTAAACTATTCCACAGAGAGGTTGTACGCGGAAGAAAACTCCTTTTGAAACGTACAGTGGTGGACCGCCAAGCATACAGATGGTGTGGATGATATCGGGACGTTTGCCGTGTAGTGCGTTCACGAAATTAGACGGCTGTGATTAATCCGAACAATTTCTCAAAGCACTTCCCGTGGTATATGCGAAAGAAAATGCAAAGAGATGCAACATCTCTTCGCAGCGCCAGTGAATCGAGCCGATCGGAAAGCACTCGGTCGTCGACGATTCGAGCCGCTCTGCGCTGGATGCGGTCAAGTGGAAGGAGCTGGTACTGCATTTAATCAATAATTTTAGTCATTTTTAAAATTTAATTTCAAATGTATTTGTAACACATAAAAACAAATTAGAACGTGGAATGTGATGATAGTATACCGAAGATTAATAATGTGCTTTTAGATGTAGTTTATTTCTCATAACTAATGAGATAATAATCTCTTAAAAACTATAATAATTATTATATATTATTATATATATTATATAATAAATTCACAAGGTTTTGGTCGGTATTGTCGCCTCTGTGAACTGTAATATCAAGTGGACAGTAAAAAGGGTCTCCGGTTCTCTACACTAACCATATTGTTCTGTAAGAGTGCGATCGTTCCCCCGGCTATGTATCCCATTCGTGCTGCATAAGTTCCAAAACGTACAATAATTTGTACCACAACAATTTTAGAAGAAATTATCAAACGAAAATATCGCTATAAATTATAGAAAACTGCAAAGTCCTCATTACCTAACCCAACCAATTATAGTCTATATATAACTAGTGACACGCCTCGGCTTTGACTAGATGGAATCTCTTAATATCTATAAATATATATTATATGAATTATAATTGACAAACAAAGTTATTCGTATCTCAGTGGCATGCAAATCATTAGCTCATTAGAAGGAAGTTATTTCGATATTACAGACAATCACTTCAATTTGATTAATATGCATAGATAAATATTTGTTACAAATAGAATCAGAAGAAGATAGATCCTATGAAAGGAACTGAGATTTCAAATTTAATTTTCCTTTTTAATCGTTTAATATCAGGCGTCAACCAAGTAATTACAATTTTTATACGTGGTAAAGCCATGCTGCAGTTATATTAGTACCAAAGTTGTAGCACGAATGGATCGGCTCGACCGGGGAAGGACCACGCTCTCATAGAATACCAGCGTCAAATAGTAGCTTAATGCTGCTGTGTTTCGTATGGTGAGTGTAGAGAACCGGAGACCCTTTTTACTGGAAACGAGGCATTCCATCTTAGTCCTCACGGGTGACAACGCATCTGCATTTTGATTTGTAATCGAGGATAGATGTCAGATGTCTATGGGCCGCAGCAACCACTTACCATCAGGTGGACCGTGTGCTCGTTTGTCACCCTATCCTTAAAAAAAAAACGATTAAATTTATGCATCTAGAAAGTACAACATTACCGTTAATATTATTTATAGCAAACACAACATCATACAAAAAAGCGCGTTTAAAAGACCGGAACAGGTGGAAAAAAGGATCACAGACTTAGCTTAGTTGGATTATTTTTATAAGAAACAGACTGCTGTAGTAAAACTTACAAAAAACTTTGCTTTAAAATTGCTTATTTTGTTGTGTTTCGTATTCGATCCTTTTAAATAAATATGACCTTAAACGTCCGAGTTCAGGGTAGAATTCTTAATCATCTAAATAAAATACAACAAAACCTTCAATTAATAAAATTGTTGAATTGACTTTTATATTCACATAGCTTATCATTTATTTGAAGGAAGACATTCGGTTTTTGGACGGATGCGGCGGTTTGGCGGATGTGAACTTCCTCCGTTCTTCTTGAATTGCTGTCTCATCGAACTAGAGAGTCGAAGAATACAACTAAGCACTATAATCCCGTCCTTCGCCGTGATGGAAATTCGGTTTGAAGGGTACTATTAATATTATTATTGTAACGGCTTCTAAGATTTAGCTATGGTTTCTGTTTTTTTTTACTATATTTTATTACAATTTCATAGTTAAAATTTTAAGTTATACTTATATTGAGCCGTGGTAGCTGAGATGGTTAACGCTCGCTGTAAATATAACAGAACACGAGAAACCCGGGTTCGATCCCCGCCGGCACCAATGAAAATGAGTAAGAGAATTAGATATATCAATACAAAATTTCTTGGTCGTTAAAAGTTGTTTTGAATTTCTCTAAATATCAAAATGGCTATGGTTTGTGGATATGCATGGATTTATTTATTTATTCCTTAAGGTACTACATATTACAGAAGAATACAAGGGCCAGACTAATAATGCCAAGTGTGTCCCTTACCAATCAACCCTTGAGATGATAAGAATTTGACTTAAATGTAGTAATATAGAAAAAAAAAGGTAAAATTATGTTTGAAAACAATTACACAAAATAATGTTGATATTGAACTACAATTATACATTTAAGTATATGTAAAAATGAGCTATGCAAATATAACCTATAAATAAATATAATACACAAAATATATAGAAACATAATTACATAATTACTAAACACATATTTTTGATGTTTCTCGTGGTTAGCCTTTACATTATTCACATTGTTAAAAAGTGTGATGGATGGAGGGAAACACTGAGGGGAGCACCACTTATAGAATAAAATTTGATGTAATACTCTCTATTAATCATAGAGTAAGTGCCGCAAGTATTTCACTTGTTACTCTTCCTTTAGTCTTGTACAAAATAAATAAATATACCTATCCTGTAAAAATAAGAGTTTCAATAATTTGGTGCCTTTCGTATTTCGTTGACTTACTGGCAGTGATTCGAAATTACATTAAATTGCACGAGTTTTCTCTACCTCTTATTTAATTATGGTCTTTTGCCAAGGCTCTCCAAGGGAACTTCTGTCAGCTATCACTTCCATCTCTATACAGAAAATACGACTCACTCGCCCATGCCGCCAAGAACAAAAAAGATCTTTTAGGTTCTATTCTTGCGTCCAACTCAAATCTCAACGACGAGGGTACACACTACACACAGCCGACCATACCGCGGTGTGAGTGATCCATGCCGTATGTATGAAGACTTGTGATCCGGAGTAATCCCTAATCTGATCCCTAATAAGGCGACGGCTTAGATCCGTTCAACTACAGGCCTATCACCATCACCATCTTGTTCTCCAATAAATTGAAATCCGTTATAAACTGTCAGCTCATACGGAACCTACCTTGAGGACCACCAACTGATTAGTGACCACCAGTGCAGTTTCTGTCAAGGTCGCTTTGTTTGTGATTTTCTTGTTTACTTGACTTATAGTTCAGCGAAGACAGTAGGGTCCAAGGAGGAGGCCATGACCATTACATTGAAGATAGCAAAAACTTTCATTGAGGTTTTTCACAAACCACTTTTTTTGGAGTATCCTTTCTATAGACTGCCCCAGAAATTGTGCAATTGGCTCACCAGATTTTTTGGATATCAATGCAATGCAATGCGTAATAGACGGAGCATGCTCCAACTACAAGCTTAATAATGCTAATGTTCTACAAGGCTGCGTACTATCACTTACGACGTTTCTTCAGCATATCAGTGGTATGTTGCAAACTGTGTCTAATACACCGGCGTGCCAATAACTCTCAGGAATACGTCGTTGAGTACTGGAAGAAACTTGCGTCTGAAGTCGTGTCTTTAAACAAAGTCTCAGATTTATACTCACTAAATCTAGTCTAGTTTCATATTTGGAAGACACAGCTTTGCGGTTATACTTAAAAAAACCTTTCTACATCAAAATACTCAACATGGACATATCGCATGATGTATAGTTTCGTAGTCACTTGGAAGGGAAGGCTAAATTGGTCTCTTAAAAGCTCAGCGTGCTCATCAGAGCGGGATAGTATTTCATGCTGGCACACCGCTTGCTTCTTGCTCGCTTCAGCGTCGCTTGGAATACTATTATATTGCATTTATTATATTATATTGCTGCATATTATATTGCATTTATTACGGGGAATTACGTAACCGCTTCCAGTGCCTAGAAGATTGCAATGCAGTGGACGATATGAATGACAAGCTCGTGGAAACTGTCCATGCGGTCGGAGCTAAGTTCTGCAAGACCCGCCGCAGAAGAACACAAAAACTCTCCGATCACACTCTTAATCTCATGGCTGTTAGACGGGAGATGAGGCTGCAATCGTCAACAGATTTGACAGCATACAGGCAACTGAACAGACAGATCTCCAAATGCATGCGGCGAGACTTACGCAACTTTAATACTGCTCGTATTAAAGAAGCGATCGAGCGGAACCAGGGCTCCAAAGTCTTTGCCAGAGATCTGTCTGCCCGTAAGAGCCAACTGTCAAAGCTGAAGACTGAGTGTGGCAGCATCGTTTCCGGGACACCTGAGATTTTGAGTGAGATTGAGAGGTTCTATGGGCAGCTGTACACATCATCGTTGGAGCCACACGCAAGTGTGAGTAACGATCCAAGAGCAAGTCTTATCCGACACTATTCCGATGATATCCCGGACGTCAGTCTAAGCGAGATTAGAATGGCTCTCCAGCACCTTAAAAACGGCAGGGCCCCAGGCGAGGATGGAATTACAGCGGAGCTTCTGAAAGCGGGTGGAACACCGGTACTTGAAGTCCTTCAAAGGCTCTTCAATTCCGTCCTCCATGGTGGCACTACTCCAGAGGCGTGGAGCAGAAGTGCGGTGATCTTGTTCTTTAAGAAAGGCGACACCGCTCTCTTGAAGAACTACAGACCGATTTCCCTTCTGAGCCGCGTCTACGTGCTGTTTTCGAGAGTCATTACGAATCGTCTCGCACGCAGACTCGACGACTTCCAGCCTCCCGAACAAGCCGGTTTCCGAAAAGGCTTCAGTACCATAGACCACATACGTACCCTGCGGCAGATTGTACAGAAGACTGAAGAGTACAATTTGCCACTTTGCCTGGCGTATGTGGACTATGAGAAAGCCTTTGATTCCGTCGAAATTTGGGCGGTGCTGCAGTCCCTTCAGCGGTGCCAAGTTGACTGTCGGTATATCGAAGTACTGAAGTGTTTGTACAGTAGGGCTACGATGGCTATCCGAGTACAGAACCAGAGCTCGAAACCTATCCAACTGCAGAGAGGTGTAAGACAGGGTGACGTTATATCCCCGAAACTCTTCACCGCTGCTTTGGAAGACGTTTTCAAGCTACTGGACTGGAAAGGATACGGTATTAACATCAATGGCGAGTACATCACTCACCTTCGATTTGCCGACGATATAGTCCTTATGGCAGAATCGCTGGAGGACTTAAGCACTATGCTCAATGACCTCAATAGTGCCTCCCAACGGATAGGTCTTAGGATGAACATGGACAAAACAAAGATCATGTTTAATGTCCATGTCACACCTATGCCGGTAGTTGTTGGGAGCACTATGCTCGAAGTTGTTGACGAGTACGTTTACCTGGGACAAATAGTCCGACTAGGTAAGTCCAACTTCGACCGAGAGGTCAATCGACGGATTCAACTCGGCTGGGCAGCGTTCGGGAAATTACGAAATATCTTCTCGTCAGGTATACCTCAATCTCTAAAAACTAGATTGTACAACCAGTGCGTGTTGCCAGTGATGACTTACGGATCTGAGATGTGGTCCTTCACTGCTGGCCGTATGAGGACGCTCAAGGTCGCTCAGCGAGCTATGGAGAGGGCTATGCTCGGAGTTTCTCTGCGTGATAGACTCAGAAATGAGGATATCCGCAGTAAAACCAGAGTGACCGACATAGCCCAACGGATTAGTAAGCTGAAGTGGCAATGGGCCGGCCATATAGCTCGAAGAACCGATAACCGATGGGGAAGAAAGGTTCTCGAGTGGCAGCCTCGTAGCGGTAGGCGTAGTGTAGGGCGACCCCCCACTAGATGGAGTGACGACCTGGTAAGATATGCAGGAAGTCGATGGATGCAGGTGGCTCAGGACCGTGCTTTGTGGCATTACTTGGGGGAGGCCTATGTTCAGCAGTGGACTTGTGAAGGGCTGTAATGATGATGAATGATGACGGGGAATAATCAGAGGAATAGTTCGAATTAATTCCAGCCGCCAGATTCCACCAATACACATCAGGACAAAACTCACGTTGCCGTTAACACCATCTAGATGCTTTGCGGTCCACCATGACTGTGCGATTTACCTAGGAGTCTTCTTTCTCGCAAGAATTCTTTGTGAAATCATCTACCAGCTGAGATGTTTCCGGACCGATACGACTTAGGGCCTTAGGGTAAAAGGCCGGCAAAGCACCTGTAGTTCCTTTCGTGTTGCAGTTGTCCATGAGCAATGGTTGACACTTGCTATCAGGTGAGCCGCACGCCCGGTTATCCATATTCTATTAAAACATCGGTTACTGCGGACCATAACTGAAATATTTAACAGGTAATAATGGATTGGCATATAATTGAATATTACAAAAAACAACTATAGCTTTATACTTACTAATAATATCATTACGGAAGAACTTACTCAGTCTGACTGTCTGTTACTTTTACTAAGAAAAAATACCTAATTTTTACGGGTAAATTTGATTTAATGAGAGCTACATTGCAGTATAGAAAGTTAGTAAAATATAAAAATGTTATAAATATTACTTGGCTGGGCAGATATAGACCGAACTGGCAGGGGAGGGGTGTATATTCATAGTAAGCCCTGGGCTGTCAGAACTCTAAATCAAGCACTGGATATAGGTAATAGTAAACGAGAGTTTGTTAATTATAAATACGATAAAAAAGTTGCTCATTTAACGAAACGTTCCAGAAATTCAAAAACATTAGGTTCAGTAGAAATGTATATTATTAATTGAGTTCCCTTGTCGTGTAATTGGGAGACGTAATGAAAGTAATTAAATCACGGCGACGAACTGAAAAGCCGTGAATAAATGTAATTACTTCCTGATTTTTTTAATATACTCACAATAATTGTAAAGTTTCATCAAGCTAACATTTTTCATGAAACATTCAAAATTTGGGAAAAATACTATTTATTTATAAAAAATTATTTAGTAATTTTTTGCGTAGTAGAGTCAAGCTGCAGCTATATTATTGTTGCAGCACGCACAGGTCGGCACGACCATGATATCGTCCAAGCTCTCACAGAATACCAGCGTGAAATAGCAGCTCAATGCTGCTCTGTTTCGTGTGGTGAGTATAGAACACCGGAGACCCTTTTTATTGGAAACTAGGTATCCCACCTTAGCAGCTTAGCACTGGCAACGCATCTGCGTTTTGATTCTTAATTTAGGATAGGTGAAAGTGTTTATAAGCCACAGCACCCACTTACCATCAGGAGGACATTCTGCTCGTTTGTCACCCTTATCCTATAAAAAGTTGTAATCGCATGCCGGTATATTGATGTAAAGGAGTCGAGAGAGGTGTGTTAGGGTCGAGACAAAAAGAAGTCCGTAATCTTATTTTTATTTTTTATTTATTTATATCTCATTGAAATAATATACATTGTAATCGTGTATCGTGAACATAAAAAAGGAAATTATCAACTTAAGTTAAATTAATATTAGTAATCAAATAAACATTTTTAGTAACATAAAATAATTTTCCAAGAGGTCTCTGCCTACCTCTCTGGGTGGCATGCGTGAGTGGTTTTTACTTCCATTTTATTTACGTTCATGCTGATTATGTCATCGTTTGGACAAATTATATAGTTTGTATGTTAATTATTACTCAGGTCAATATCTAGCTTAATATTCTGTGGTCAAACAGTTGCACAGGGTTAAGATTGTCGCCAAAGTATTTTAAAAATTTGCCGACAAAAAATTGCTGCTATTATAATATGTTATACGATTATAATTGCTAAGTTATGAATTTTGTTTAATTTCCACATTCTTTTTAAATAGATATAGCTTCCTTAATACTATAATATACCGTAAAGTGGGGCTATTTGGTACAAATTTTGAAGAAAATTCGCAACATTTTTTAAATTAGTAGTTTATTTCATATTTTATATTTTTAATGGACACATCCCATTTAGATCTATTGAAATATATACTTAACATACCTTAAATACAGTAGAAATTGAGATATATTTTTTCTAATAGGCGTCTCAAATAACTTTAGAGTTGGGGATTTTTGGGAATCAGTTGAAATAACTGCAAATATTGAATATAAGATATCCAGCGGTACTCAAAACATTTTACTAAATAGCCTCGACACTGAGATTTTTGGAAATGACCTAAATATGGCTGCAAAAATTGAGTGCCATTACGGCCAGCAATATTTGGAACAAAATAGTACTACGACGACTAAATAATCTTGAGCTTATTGCAATAGTGACATTACGGCGAGCGATACTTGGAACAAAATTATACTACGATTACTAAATCGTCTTGAGCTTATTGCAATGTAGAGTATCAAATCTCTCCCTATCGTCTCATATTTTAGAAAGCATTTTACCAGCTGTCTCACACCTATCGTCAAAGGCATGAAGTCTAGGTATTTTAGTTCTTGAGTACTCGTCAACATATACCATCATTTATCAAAAGCCACATGATGGTATATACAATTTTGGGGCTCTCCACTGTAATATTAATATCTCCAAAGCATCCCTTATAGATTGTATCCATAGCTATTTGCCATGCTTCAACAGACTCTGACTCGCCGGAGTCTATATGACCGTATGAGCGCAAATCGCCATCTTTTGGCAATAACAGGCAAATATTGATATTTATATGGGAACAAACCGCCATCTATCGGCAATAATTGACAAATATTTATACTTTAGTTTATCGTTTACGTGAATTTGTTATAATTATTACTAAATATTGAAATATCTAAAATATATAATAATTAAATACAAATAGTAATTTGTTAACATAAAACCATTATTGTTTAAGGTCTTATAATTAGTAAACACAGTTTTGATTGTTTGAAAATTTTGAAAATGTTTGATGTTTCATTTATTGTTTAAATAATAATTTTAGTACGTACATATTCAAATTAATATCTATTGGAATAAAAATTATTACTCAGCATCAAATTTTATTATTTCATATAATAAGATTAATATTTTATGCAATAAGTCTTGCTTATTTTCATTCAAATGTTGCTTGCAGCGCCATCCTTCAACAGACTCTGTGGACTCGCTGGAGTCAGTACGGCCGTATGAGCGCAAATCGCCATCTATCGGCAATATTAGGCATATATTGATATTTATACGTAGGTAAACCGCCATCTATCGGCAATAATTGACAAAAATATTTATATTTATGTTTTAGTTTTTCGTTTACGTTATGAAGTAGTTTACGTGAATTTACTATAATTATTATTAAGTATTGAAATATCTGAAATATATGATATTTAAATACAAATAGTATTTTGTAAACATAAAACCATTATTTCATAAGGTCTGATATTTAGTAAACACTGTTTTGATTGTTTGAAAATTTTGAAGACGTTTTATGTTTCATTTATTGTTTAAATTTAACTTCAAACGTCTTCAAAATATAGCGTTTAAGTTTTAATAACGTTTAAATTTTAGTATGTAAATATTCAATTATTATCTATTGGAATTAACATTATCATTCCGTATCAAATTTTATTATCTCATGTAATAAGTTTAATATTTTATAATGCCCGCGTGACTTCCAACCTCGTATCTGTAGGCGAAGTGTAGGGCGACCCCCCACTAGATGGAGTGACGACCTGGTAAGACATGCAGGAAGTCGATGGATGCAGGTGGCTCAGGACCGTGCTTTGTGGCATTCCTTGGGGGAGGCCTATGTTCAGCAGTGGACTTGTGAAGGGCTGTGATGATGATGATGACTGACCTTAAACACTTTTTAAAGTATTGTTTACATATTTTTCAGTTTAAAACTTCGTCATTCAAAATACAGCCATTCATGTCTCGTGCATAATGCATTCTAGGCTGTTATGATTTTCTACTAGTGGTTATTACGGGCACCCGATACATTTAATAATTGCGTTTTGCCGTTCTTTAATATTTTGGTTCTATTTATTTACATAATAATATTACAAAAATATTTTTGTTGGCTATGAAACAATGCCTTCATTTTGCTATATTCTCATAGAATCTCTTTAGAAATGTTTGTTTTAATAATTCTCTAAAAGTGTTTGATTTGACTAGAGTTTTTTTTTTAATTTTCTGAAACAAAATTAGTAAAACAAAACTATGAGTTTGTTAATAATATTATAGCAACACTAAAGAAGTGTCTCTGGACCAAACGCTTATTTTAGCTTTTAACTTTTTGTTATTTCTTATGTTGACTTTTCAGTATTCATAACAATTTTTGTAAAGTATTTTATATAAAAGAATACTAATTTTAAATTACATTTTGTCATTCTTTTCTTTATCAACTTTATGTAAGCAATAACACTAAGCCATGCTGCAGCTATATTTCTTTTTATTTTTTTATTTTTCTTTTAAAAAACGTTACCCCTACACTAGGATTTTCTCCTGTATCGTGGGGGCAGTTTACAAACATAAATTGCACAGGGACAAACATCCAGACCAAGAACAATTATTTGTAGGCCATACAAATACTTGATCCGTGCGGGATTCGAACCCGCGACCTCCAGCGCAGACACTTATTGCTAAGCCACTACGCCACGGAGTCGTCAATATTATGGTCGTAGCACAAATGGGTTGACTGAAACAACTCAAACTCGAACCTCCACATTCACGCAGTGAACACCCGTGAAAGGCGTGAACCGCGAATGTGGATGGCTTTCGCGCCCGTTCACGGGATTCGCGCCTTTTCACGCCATGTTCCCCGTTCAGTGTCGGTATTATGCCCGCGTGACTTAACAGCTTAATTATAGAGTGTAGAAGTAAGCTTAACTTAATGCTGCTTTTTATGGTGATTGTTAAAAACTATATATGTAGTGTATATTATAGAGACCCTTTTTACTGGAAACGAGGCGAAAACGTCCACAAACAGAAATGAAAACTATTATTACGTTTTTTACCGACTTAATAAATAGTTCTATATTCCACTGTTGTTATTTATGTACTTTTATCGATTTCTCGTAAATTCTTTTTTTCATTATTAAGTACACTAAACTTAAAGGGCGGTCCGAATTTACTTTAATATTGACGAAAAATTTTTCTCCTAACGGTTCAAAATAGGGAATGAAGTTTTATAAATTATAAAGCTGTTTAAACAACGTTCTAATTATTGTCTAGAGCGTGTGATACCCCTTAGGCTACTCAGAAGTGTGAAAAATTATACCCTAAATAAAATTATACCCTAAATAAAATTATACCCTAAATAAAATTATACCCTAAATAAAATTATACTCTAAATAAAATTATACCCTAAATAAAATTTAGAAACAGACATTAACTAACTAACGTTAACTTTTTATACGCGGTAGCGCCACGCTACAGCTATATAATGGTTGCAGCACGAATGGGTCGGCTCGACCGGGGAAGGACCACGCTCTCACAGAATACCAGCGTAAAATAGCAGCTTAATACTGCTGTGTTTCATGGTGGGTGTAAAGATCCGGAGACCCTTTTTTACTGGAAACGAGGCGTTCCATCACAGTCCTCAGGGGTGACAACGCATCTGCATTTTCCTTAATCGAGGATAAATGTAGATGTCTATGGGCCACAGCAATCACTTACCATCAGGTGGACTGTGTGCCCGTTTGTCACCCTTATTCTATAAAAAAAAACTAAAGCTAAACATATTTAATAATATTACTATAGTAGCTCCTGAGTCTAAAGAAATAAAGTCCCGCTTTAATTCTTCTGCAGTCTTTGTCTTACCAGCGACTTCAGAAGCTACAATGTGAAAATTATTTCGTTTCGGTTGGAATATTAAATTTTTTAAATTTATTTAAACTTTAATTTTCAAATAATATATCATAAATTAAATTTAAATATTTGTTCATTGTGTATTCTACTTTCTGTCGTCATTTTTACACATAAATATGTTCTGCATAGTCCAAACATAAGTCGTTTCTCTTAGAGCTATATGAAGTAAGTTGAAACTACATAGCAACTACTTTTAAGAGGATAGAGTAAGTCAGCTCAAATTCTAATTTCGTCCCCACTTGCCCGCGCGTCGTATGCTATGTACCGACATGTTTGTAATCACTAATACTGTAAGTAGAAAGGTCGTTAGACACTTATTTCATTAGGTTTATCATATTTATGCCTGTTTCTTAACGCCAAGCCAGCCGCTTCTTATTTTTATCACGGTTATTTCCCATTTTAATTTTACGTCGTACTGTTGCGTAATTTATATTCTGATCGTAAACGACACAACCTCCCCGTTCAAAGGCCGAGGCGAAGTGACCGTGCTGCAGGAATCACGCTTCAAAAGGCCGATAGTTTAGGTAATTACTTTTTACAGTGAAAATAATTGTATTTAAAAAAAGTAAATAACTGCACTGCAAGCACTGCTTTATAGTAAGTTCAGTTAGTATGCAAAGTTTCATGATCTTATTTAAAGTATTTTATGAATAACAGTGGTTTATTGTTTAGTTTGGAGGTAATTTTGGATTTTTTTCTATCGAGAAAATTTTACGAAATCGTGTTTTCGTCTGACATAATCCTTAACATTAATCCTCAACTTTACCATATATTTATTTCAAAATTAATGCTGCAATATTTTCGGCATAACGAAGGATCTTGCTAAGCCATTTGAGATTATATTTCCCCATAAGTTTTCAATGTGACAGCATATATTATAAAAGTATTGCTATATAATAATCACCCATTATTTAATATTCTTTTTAATATGCATAGTATTTTGATTGAGTTTTTAATTTAACATCTGATGACAACTTAAGAAAACAAAGACAACAAAAAGTCAGAGTGCCTCATAATAATAGGTTTAATTTTTCGTTAAATATATACAAAATTTGACCTGAACAATGTTCAAAAACTTTATATAACTGAGTTTGTATAAAAAGAGTTATTGTAATGTTCAGGAATTCATAGATGATAATTACCCCGGGAAGGATGATCAATACCGAGCTATTTCTAAGTTGTTATGTGTGGTTAATAGTAACATACGTGATTGTAAGCTGTTTTTTTTATAGTCCTACTGGTTCTTCACAGAAGTTTTTTTTTGAACCAATGATAAATTAAAAAAGCAACTAATAAGTATTATTTATATTATATGTATCGTTAATATCGTAAGAGGTTAATAATGGGCTAAGCCAGAAATATCTTACAGTCTTCGCTAAATATTGCAATACTCATCTTGAAAATTACAAATGCCGAATATATTTATACTGGTGCTAGGTTGATCTGCAAGACGCCTATTTTTTTAAATAAAACTTATACACAAACCTGTACATGAACATTTACATTTGCAACCAACTTCAAACGATGAAGGTTACAGATGCTTTGTCACCTCTGATAAACTAACTTGCAATGCCTCACAGGGTTGTAATTATATTGGCTGGCTTTCGTTACTCTTCAAACTGGAAAAGTGCGTGCTTTTCTGCTTGGCGGCAATTGGAAAGAAAGTACCTATTAGGATGGACCAAAATCAGAAAGGTCTTACCACCTTGAAAAGGTACAGGTTCACAGCTGCTTCGAAGGATCACTTGAAAAGGAACCAGAGTCGGGACAGAGGGAGGTCGTTTGTTCCAGCTGGTTCAGCAGCGGATTTCCTAACCTCCTATGACACCTACGTTGGGTTCGGGAACAACGTATGTGAACCCCGCAACGGAGTAACACACAAGGGCGTCAACCTCTTCCTTTTCTTCAAATAGGTTCAGGCGGGGATTACGGGTCTTCCGAAGTTGTCCCGGTCCCAACGCCTTAATTCTTCGATATGTGCCGCAACAGCGACACAGTGGACTGTATTTCACTTTTAAAGGATTCCTTAGAAATAAAACAGTAATTATCTTCAAACCGTTCCGTGAGAGAGTAATTACTTTGCCTATGCACTTTTTCTTTCTTGATTATACTGCTGGTGCTGAACTGTCCCGAACTTTCCCGAAGTTTCCCCGAACTTCCCCGAAGTTTCTTCAACTTTCCCCGAACGAATTGCAAAAAAACGTTGATGTCTTTAGCTAGGACTATGGTGTGTCCTGCAGGTTTCGGGCCTCGGGGTATGCCCCCATTACCCGCGTTATCCTCGCGGTCCACCACCATGGACTGGTCCTGGGAGCCTTCTAATAGCATTGTAGGTGTCAAGTACGAATTATTACGTGTACGGTAAATTTTTTCGTAGTCGGTTAGACTACGAAAAAAAAGAGGTTATCCGGTAAAGTCAGAGTTGGCCTATCAGCGGCATTGAGGGTTGTTACTCGACTCTCTAATCGATATAGAGAGGAGTTCTCTTGGAAGAGGTCGCCTGTCCGGAGGGCGAGTGTATAGCGGCGCAAGTTGGTTAAGATGTATGTGCGGCCCGTTGTCTGCACGGTCGAACAATCCGCGCGCCAACCGGGTCACAAACTCCTGGATGGTGTCAATCTTCAGGTTGGCCGATATGACGTCATTCCGGACGTAGCGACTCGCACCGACGATGGTTCTTAACGTCAGATTTTGCTGGGCCTGCAGTCGCCGCCTCAGAGGCTTGCTCAGAAGCGCGTACCAGGCCGGAGCAGCATACGTGGTGATGGATCTAATATACGTTTTGTAGACTCGCACTTTGGTGTTAAGCGGTTACTTGGATGCCAGGACCGGACGGAGCATCGCCCGCGCACATCGTGCTCTGCGGACGACGAGGTCAACGTGCGCAGTCATGCGCAGCGCCCGGTCGATCCGGCACCCAAGGTAGGTCACGGCCTTCTCGTAAGCGATCTTCTGGCCATTGAGGGTTAGTTCATGTGGTAGGTTCCTGAGGCGGCGAGTGAGCAGAGCGGTCGTCTTACCAACGTTGACGACCATCCTCCACTCATCTAGCCATAGTGGCAGCAGGTCCAGGAGACGTTGCATCCTGGCAGTGGCAATGTGGGCTCCTCTGGACGAGGTGAAGTAAGCGCTGTCGTTCGCATATAACGCCAATTCCACGTCATCCTCCCACTCTTGCAGCCTTCCTGCCAGGGTAGGGATGTCATTGGTATAAGCCGCGTACAGGACTGGAGACAAGCAGCTGCACTGAGGAACGCCGGCTCTGATGGTCCCTCCTATAAAGGTGGTAATTAGGTAGCTTTATGCGTGTACTCGGGTTCAATTTAGTCTCTCCCAGCAAGATGACCTGTACGTCTTGTTGTTGGGCGACGGTGCGGAGTTCTTGTAGCTTCTGCTGGATTCCACCTGGATTCCAGTAGAGGAGGCGCAGGTTAGATTCCTCCATAATGTCGAGCCAGGAGGTTTGCCAGCGCCTTCATAACTGCTGTGATAGGATCAGTCCCGGCTCTGATGTCTGCCAGGACCTGACTGCCGACTTCGATTGCAATGCCAACCAGACGTTGGATGGCGTCAGCAGTCTCAAAGCCGGCTGATGGTGTTCTAGGTGCCTGTGCAGAAGTTGGCACTGGTCTCGGGAGTTGGTGTACTGCTCTTTGTGTATGGGTAGAGCGCGCTCTATGTGTAGACTCTATTTTCTGATAGAGCCCTTTCTGGCACTCTACCCATTCTGGCTTTCTTATTCTCCTTGGTAACCTGCGCCTGGGCTATCGTTACCGCTGGGGTTGGGGTAGAGGTTGCTGCCTGAGGAGGAGGCTGCACCTTCTTCTTCTTCTTCCTCCCCCGCTTACTCCACTGAGTGGTTTGGCGCTCTATGGCGTCCTTAGCGGGGGACTGGAGAGTCGCCCCGGTGGTTGCCTTCGATGTGGTGGTAGTGGGCACCACCGTTTCTATGGGTGCCGTGACGGGTGTAGGGGAGGCAGGTTGCCTTCCCTTTCCTCTAACTGTGGTCCACCCGTCTTCCTGGACCACGGCCCTGAGACGACTTTGGGGGACCCTCTTGGGCTCCTCTGGGAGTAGTCCCGGTAGAGCAATCCCCTGCTTCCTTGCAATCCTCCTCAGGACTGGGCAGCGGCGATCGTTAGCGGTGTGGTTCTTGGCGCAATTTACGCATCGCGGTTTTTCATCTCTACCCCTTGGGCAGTTACTGGCGATGTGATCTCCGGCGCAGCGAACACACTTCACTGGTCTGAAGCAATTGGTAGATGCGTGGCCAAAGGCCTGGCAACGGTGGCACTGTGAAGGGCCCGCTCTTTCTTGTCAGGCCTCTATGACGACTCCTCGCTCAGGCGCTCCAGGCTCAGGTGGTCCAGCTGCGCGAAGTAGAGGCACCCAGGTCTGCCTCTACGGGGGGGGGGGATCCCTTCGACATACTTAATCGGGAACCCCTTGCCCTGATAGCCCCCTCTATCGCGGTTGGATCCGTGCCCACTGGTAGCCCCCGTAAGCCCACTTTCGTGGGCTTGTCCTCCTTGGGGGTGTAACAGTACCAGGACATAGCTGGTACTTTCTCGGTAATTTCTATGAGGTATTTCTGTACCGTCCGGAATTCTTCCGGACTCTGGGGGGTGAATCTAACCCCCTTACCGAACGGACGAGCATTCGGTGGGTGGCCCAACTTCTTGTTGAGTACCTCGAAGTGCTTCGTCCAGTCCGGTAAGCACTCACCCACTATAGGTGGGTACCTCTTAGCCGTTTCCTCCGGCGGTTTTAGTGTCTCGGCTGCCTTTGTCCTTGTTACTGCCGGGGCAGTTACTAGTTGGGCGTAACTAGTCGAAGGCCTTTGACCATCGTCCGATGGTCAGCCTGACGGGTTGGTGGTAGGCGCGGACGGTGAGTGTCCCGCAGATGTGCTCGGCGCTAGGGTTGCGTACGTGGTGGCACTCCACCCGTATGACCCTTCTCCTCCCTGTTCCAGATCAGCAGCATCCATGCTGGTGTGTTGTTCCGGTGTTAACGAATTGCAAGAAAACTCGTTTACTGAGCTACCCCAGAGCTATACGCGAAAGAGAACCGCGCACTCTGTGCGATTACACCACACTAATTACATCAATTTGTACTATCACTCTCTCACGGTTCGCCCAATATCTTTATTTGTATAAGACATACATTTATACATTTTACTTATAAAGATAGCACAAAAAAATATCTATACATTGCATTTTTATATCACAAAAAACCTTTTATTTATTCAACAAAATATGCCTATTTTACAACATATGCACCAAGTTAGAATTCTTAAATATCTAACATATAAGGTTGAAACAATGTTCTTCACTTGAAAATATAAATATCTTAACTAATACAACAGTTTGATTTACATTTCTCCTATACATTTCACTATTAAAACACTTTTAAATTTCTTACACAAAACTATCAATATTTCACTAATCCAAAGGAATTTTCACATGAAAATAACACAGAATTCACCTATTTCGCGCATGCAGTCAATCTGAAATATTTTATAAGTCAATTTTACATAAATTGCTGAAATTTGCAAATATTCAAATTTTTACTTGTTTTGACCTCCTAAGTTAACGTGCGGCTATGAACTCACGCTATTTGAACAACTAATTCTTACACGACTTTCACATGTCGGCAAAAATGGCAAATTTAGCACACACTACTATCAACCAATACTAGGTGAACAACTGATTCTACACGACTCCCAAATTGCAGGAAATTATTTCCAACTAGAATCTTATCAGTTATCATGTTTCTTATCAGATAACATAGACAAAATATTTCATGAATCAATACATTGAAAATAGACATTTTGTTTTCATACAAAACGTATCAAACTCATATAAGATAATACTTATGCAATTAATTTCCATTAATTCTATTTATTCACAAAGTGATCATTTCGACCGGGGAACAAATCCTGGCCTCTAACTTTACTTTAATATTCCTTTAAATTAACATTACTGGAGAGGTGATTTCAACCGGGGAACTGAACCCGGAACATAATTTATATCTTAAAAATTCCCTATATGAATTTATTAAGAAAATATTACTAAGAAAACGACAAACTAGTCCGGCCTGGGAATCGAACCCAAGACCTTCCAATCATTAATTCGATATTTCTTTAAGATTCAACTAAGTGTTTCCTTATTAGAATATTATTGCTCGATAATTTGTTTTTAAAAGCCGTTCGTAATCGGTTAACTAATAAATTGAAATATTCTTATAGACGCGTCGCCAACACACCTAGTACAACTACTGCTGTTACATACCTTCTAGCACAACTACGTACATACAATACGGATCTTTCAAGCAATGCTTGTCAGCGCCATGAAGCATTTTTTAAAAGTTCCATCGTCATCAGTGGGCTTAAAAAGCTAGTCATGTGTACTGAATGTAAAGTTAAAAACGCATTAGAGCGCTTATTCTCCAGTATAATATCTTCCTAAATGGGCTCCGTAACTACCGAAGGATCATGAAATATGTAAATAGATTGAGAGGGTACGTATTTTTGCAAATCACAAAGCGGAGTGAATGTGCCTACATTATTCTAAATGGAATATAAACCGATTCGCGTTGTTGTCTGTTTAAATTTACATAATTTACTTTACAGAGGTTCGTTTCTAAGGTACTTAGTAACATTATCATACCTGTATATAATAAATATACTATCTCTATGTAGTAAATAGATTTTCGTGATAATGTCCTCCAGACCGAATTTCGGTTACGGCGGCGTAGAATATGATATTAGTGCCCAAGTTTGTCCTAAATGTAAAATAAAACATAATATATATTTTTATGATAATTATGTAAGTAACAAAATCTAATTTAACATTTAGAGCAAGTAAGACATGCTTTTATTGATATTACAGAAATGTTCAGCAAACAGTTAATAAAGCCATACTAATTAAGGGTATAAATTTCACAGTAGGTACTCGAGCAACCCAGTAAGATTTCTGATACCACCAAAGAAATTGTTAATTAAATTTGAAGTTCTGCTTTACATCGCGAGGAAACCAGCATATTTGAGAAATAAATATGTTTTATTTATAGTATAGGGTAACAAACGAGCGCACAGTCCACCTGACGGTAAGTGATTGCTGTGGCCCATAGACACTTATGTCTATCCTCGATTAACAATCAAAATGCAGATGCGTTGTCACCCGTGAGGACTAAGATGGAATGCCTCGTTTCCAGTAAAAAGGGTCTCCGGTTCTCTACACTCACCATAAGAAACATAGCAACATTAGGCTAAACTTTTACGCTGATATTCTGTGAGAGCGTGGTCCTTCCCCGGTCGAGCCGACCCATTCATGTCATAAATGTATTATACTACTAATGTAACTGCAGCGTGGCTCTACCAGGTACAAAATATTTTTTTAAAATATGTGAAATCCGACAACGCGCATTTGGGCATCTCGGCGGACATTTCCCCAAAACCCTCTCAGAAATGAGAGGAGGCCTGAGGCCAGCAGTGAGACGTATATGGACTGTAAAATTATTTTTTTATTTAATAGTTTTTAAATAAGGATAGTTCCTGATGTTCCATATCTAAAAACATCATGGTTTTTTGATAAAAATTGTAAAAGTTCTTTATTTAGTGTTCTAATTTAACAAGGATAAACAGCAAAATCCATAACTTTCCATACCATAACCTGGAAACGTGGGCAAGAGGTAAATGTGAGATGTGCGCAAACAATGTATGTCGTGCACTCTAAGGAGGTCAAAGTAGAAAGAACGTATACAAAGACTAACAAAGATCAGTATCTTTAACTATACAAAGGTCTTTGTATCTCTTATATTTCAAATTAACCTCAAGTATCCTGCAGGAAGTCAGTGAACGTAAGTAGTTTAGTGTTATTTGTCGCAACCTAAGAGTGTTAATGCAAATAATAAAAATAATATTCGCCGGCTCCCCTTGTTTAGTTGTACCTAAGCGTAGCGTAATGCTAACCTTATAAACCCTCGAAGATAACAGCGGGGTGTTTTAAGTTTGTATCTGTGTATACGTGCCTGTCTGTGGCATCATAGTTCTTAAACGGATGAACTCATTTTTATTTTATTTTTCGGGGGTGTTTTAAATTTTAAATTTAAGTAATTTTTAATGCTTAGCCATATAAACCTAAATTTAACAACAATAATTAATACATGTATCTGGGAGCACGGCAGTGCTCCCGCCAAGTTGAGCAAAAAAGTGGCATGGCCGTAGGATACTTTTCTCGAAGCAATTCAGACCATTTTCGACGCGCCTATAACTTCGTTGTGGATAAAAGAGAAGCCCGAATTTTCGGTAACCAAGCAAGCATTGTATGTATACGGTATATTTCAATTTGAATCAGTATTTTAAGAATTATAACTAGACAATTGTGTCACTCACTGATCGAACACCAAAATTGTATTGAAAAACCAAAGTTTCGTTGACAAAATAGCTAAGATAACAGAAAAAGGATAATTTCAAATAAACCAATAGAAATTCAAATTTATTTAACGGTTTTGTATTACACATCAATTCAACATTTAATAAACATAACCTCACACATAATATTAATTAAATAACCGGCCGAAGTAACAGAAAAAACCGGTCAAGTGTGAGTCGGACTCGAACGTGAAGGGTTCGGCAGCACCATATAAAATTTAGTACTATGTATGAGGGAACTTTTTTAAAATTTATTTTTGAATAGAGAGAGTGTTAGAGTATTATTAAATGTTTTATGATGGTGCGGAACCCTTCATGGGCGAATCTGACTCCCACTTGGCCGATTTTAATACTGTATAGGCTAAATTATTATTATTTATTATTATTTCTTCTTATGTAAAGTATGTTTGGATTCAATAAATATTATTATTATAATTGTTATATCAACTATAGCAAGAGTAGATTTAAAATCCCCTGTCTAGCTAATTAGGTGCTAGAGTGCCACCTATAGATATGAAAATAAATGGATTCACAGACAAGTCAGACTTATACCACATTACTTTCTTGATGGACGAAATCTAAAAATAAAAAATAAAATCATTTAAAATTCAGTGTAATTTAAAACTTTTGGTTTGATTAGCCGTAACTGTGTCGGCGTAGGAGCTGAATCACAGGGTGGTAGTACCGTTAGTATATTTGGATGTATATCGTGACTATTTCGTATCGCCATCCCGCGTGAATGCCTCGAGTCTACTATTTCCGGGAGAATGCTGTGCATATAAAAGTCAACTATATTTTTCTCCATTTTTTTGTTCCAAAACATATCTTATTTTTCTATGTATGATACTTTTAAATCTTTTTCTTGGCCAGCCCATATTGCAAATATACATTTTTGTCTATTAGTGACGTGCTACTCACCTTGTACTTGGTAAAACCAGTTGCTGTTTCGGTTTATTGTATATGTTTCATGTTTTTTGTTAAATTTATACATTTGAATTTTATTTGCTTTAATAGCCTCTTCTATCCCCATTTCGAAGGCTGTTATTGGGCATTTGACTTCTACTATTGTATCGTCACCTACTAACCCGTCCGGCGTTGCACCAATAAATGAATATTTATCATCGACAAATAGACCACATGGTTCGATTGTGACGTTTATCTGCTTTCCTAATTGTTGCAGTGCCAATTTTTCATTTTCTACACCGTGAGCTACGGCTGCTACATGGTCAATGTTTTCTGTATACAACAAATTTTTTACAAGGTTTGCTGTAGATGTGTTCGGACGCTTTTTAATAATTTTTCCAAAATTGGATGCTGTTACCATTTGTTTTCTCAGTTCCAACCAGTCACTGCAATCTCTCTGAAATTACGTATCTTGTTCGATTTGCGGTTTGTTCATAGTCAAGATATTCAAATTCTCAAGAAAATATTTTTTAGCCCTCTCTAACTCATCGGGTACCATATCTGGGGCAAGCGCTATTTGATCCATAATCGTTTTTTGTTTTTTTCTTTGTTCGGACATTTGTTCTATTTTTCTTAAATGGGTTTTTACAATTCTATAGTCTTTTTCTGTTTCTTTTCATTTCCATCTTCTTTAAAATACTTTTTGGGCTTTTGCCTAACAACTTCTTCTGAACCGTGTGTCTCGGCAACTTGTTATTAAATGATACAACAGCTGCAGCACATCGTCCTTGATAACCAAGTCTTAGACAAACATTGACGCGTTTCCCTCCAACCATTTTAGCAATCACGCTATTAAAACGTTCAGCCGCGTTGGTGTCAACGTCTTCTACTAGGCTTTGTGATTTAGATGCTACAGTTCCTATGATAACTTTAATCGGAACCAAAATGTTGACTTTCTACGGCCATTGCATTCTCCAATGTCTTATCTTTTGTACAGAAATAATCTTTACACTGTCTGTGGTCTCCGAATGCATGGTATAGTGAAGTTTGTATATCGACATGTAACATTTCTTTTGCTTGCATCATTGTTTTATGTTTTTTTTCTAGTAATTTGCGTTGTTTTTTTATTGAGCAAACGACCACTTTTCTTACGGTCATCACTTTACTGGCGGTCGACAGTTTTCTAAATTTCAAGGGATATTTCATGTCTTTAGATACCGCTCGTAACTTGTTGCATAAATTACGAAGTATGTGATTTCTGCATTCAATTTTTGTCACAGTCATGTTGGGGTACGGGTTAAGCGCTAAAATTTTAGCGTAAGTTGAGGTGTAACCATCAGCTATTAATCCCCCATAAATGACGTTATACATATCTATCGAGTTCCGAAATCCATCACATATTATTTCGGCTTCCATTCCTGACGAAAAACCTTCATAATTTTTGTAACAAACATGTTCTTTAGGAGTAATTTGTTTCTTTTCAGCACGTGCGCAAATGACACAATACTTAGTTTTCACGGCCATAAAAAACACTTCCCCAAATTTACGACCAATAATTACTGCAGCTCCGGAAGCCTTATAATTATTTCCGTAGGATCTTGCGCTCTAACATCCATCTGCATATACGTCTATTATTGGTACTCCATTTTTTGTTCTCCCTTCAGCAATGGCAGCCTCACTTTCACGTTTGGCAGCAGCTTCCATCTCTTCTGAAGCTGTCCTTTCCCACTCATCGAACACTTTATCTTGTATTTTTGAAAAATATCTTTCGGAAAACATAGGTATGTTCATCGACGAGCATATTATTGCGTGGGCGTGGGCGTGGGCGTGGGCGTGGGCGTGGGCGTGTGCGTGTGCGTGTGCGTGTGCGTGTGCGTGTGCGTGTGCGTGTGCGTGTGCGTGTGCGTGTGCATGTGCGTGTGCGTGTGTGTGTGTGTGTGTGTGTGTGAACGATGTATGTGTGTGGTATGTGTGTTGATTAAATGATTTAAATTTCACGAGGCATGGTGTAAAAGTGCCTCAAGGTCTTCGTAATTTTGTGTTTTTAACCAAGTAGTTACAGATTTTTTGAAATCATGGTGAGTTGTTGTATGAATGTCCAACAAACCATTAATGCTGTTGTAAAGGTACACAGAATTTGCAGTATATTGGCGTTTGGCAAACACTGTTTTCGTGCGAATAGGTTTGGTTACATATTTTTTTCTTCTTCTATTATCTACAATGGAGTCAAACTGTATAGTTTTACGAATTTTTAGAACAGTCACTAAAATGTATAACTGTCTCACGGTTAGCACGTCGCAAAATTTATATAATGCTGTAGTGGGATACCAGCGTGGTTTGAAATACATGACTTTAAGAAGGCAGCGTTGACCACGTTCAACCTCCAAGAATTTGCTTTTAGTAGCCCCACCCCATACAGAAATGCAATATCCTAAGACAGATTGTACCAAAGTAATGTATATCTGTTTTATTAATTTGTGTGATGTAATATGTCTCAAGGTTTTGAAAATCCAAATAAGTTTACGCACTCTTTCGGTCATATATTCAATATGTGGATGCCAGGATAGTCGATGATCCAATATTAATCCTAAGTATTTAGTTGATGTAACCTTCTGTAGCGTTTTGCAATTGCAAATTGAGTAATCTACATAGTTTATCGCATTCATGTAGTTTTAATGTAAAATCGTTTTTTGGTTGAGTTCTTTTATTTATTGAGAAGCACATATAATTTGTTTTATTAATATTCAAAGTTAGAAGGTTCATTTTTAGCCAGTCAGAAATTTTACAAAGACCACTTTGGGCCGTCTCGTATACCTTGTTCCACGAAGTTCCAGAAAAAACTATCGCAGTATCGTCGGCGTAAGAGTAAATTTTACCACCTTCAATGTTTAGATTGGTGAGGTCATTTATATAGATTAGAAATAGAGTTGGGGCAAGTACACTCCCCTGGGGCACACCGAAGGTTATGTCCATGTCTTTACTCACGTGAGTACCAATTTTCACTCTTTGGGTGCGCTCTCGTAGGTAACTACTTAGCAATTTAAGCTGTATGCCTCGGACACCGACGCACTCTAGTTTATGTAAAAGGGTGGGAAGGGAGACGGTATCGAAAGCCTTTTTCAAGTCTAGAAAAACAGCCATGCATTTATTTCCTCGGTCGACTTGATCTGTAATAAGGGACGTGAGGGACAATACTGCGTCCTCGGTAGATAATCCAGGCCTAAAACCAAACTGTGAGCTAGAGATAATGCTGAATTTTTCTAGATAATTAAGCAGTCGAGTATTAAGGAGTTTCTCAATGACTTTTGAAATCACGGGTAAGACCGAAATGGGTCGATAATTATTGATGTTACTTCTATCCCCACCCTTATAAACCGGAGTAACAATAGATTTTTTTAGGGGTGCAGGGAATACACCTTGTCTAAAGCTTTGATTTGCAAGATGACTTATTATGGGCGCAACAATAGGGCTACAGATCTTAAGGAATTTGATCGATATATTGTCCCAACCAGGGGCACTATCTGTTTTGAGACTCATGATCACACTATTGACTTCCCCAGGATCAGTCTCCAAGAGGACAAAAGATGTGTTATGTCGTTTTAGCGTGTTAATGGGAGTGCTACTTTGTGAGACATGAGATATACCTTTCATGACATCATTAGCTAATTGTTTGCCAATATTAGCAAAATAACAATTTACCAAATTAAGCGGATACTAGGGACAAATATCACACGAGGGTAGCCGAAAAGCTTGACACCATCGATGGCAGGAAAGAATGTGTGGAGAGAATATGGCAGAACCTTAGGGATGGAATGGTAAGTGCAGCGGAAGAAGTATGTGGTACGACAAAAAGAGGTAGTAGTAAAAGAAGAGATGCATGGTGGAATGACGAAGTGAAAGAAGCTGTAAAAAAGAAGAAAAAAGCATGGTTAGACTACTTAGCCTCTAGTAACGATGAGCATATGAGAGAGAAGATGAAAGAAAGATATAAGCTGCAGAAAGTTCATGCGAAAACATTGATTGAGGAAGTACGTGAAAGGTGTAGAATAGAAGCGGACGAGAGGTTGTCGCACAACTTTAGGGAAAACTCCAAACTCTTCTGGAAAGAGGTTGGAAGGTCCCGGAGTGGTGCGACAGCTTTAAGAATGAACAAAGTGCTTTCGAGAACCAATGACGTCCTCTCAGAAAAATCGGACGTCATGCAGCGATGGAGTGAATTTTATAGAGAATTGTATGCGTGTCATGATCTTAGTGAAGGATCCGGGGGTGACGCCGTGACTGGCACGCCAGACACGGACCTCGATGACACTGAGGTCATCAGCATGAAAGAGATTGAACGTGCGATTCGAAGTTTGAAATGTGGTAAGGCTGCGGGACTAGACAGAGTTACTGCCGAAATGGTCAAGTACGGTGGGCCTCGCGTCTGGGACAGCTTTCATCTGCTGTGCAATTTGTGCTGGCGGACGGGAGATGTCCCGGATGATTGGCGATCCGCGGTCATTGTGCCTTTATATAAAGGTAAAGGTTCACATTTTGACTGCGGGAGCTATCGGGCGATCAGCTTGACCAGTTTAGCAAGTAAAGTTTATTCGAAGGTTTTGACACGCAGGATGCAAGAGAAATCGGAAAGATTCTTATGGGAGGCACAATGCGGATTTAGACCTGGAAGAGGATGCACGGATCAAATGTTTTCTCTCCGCATGATCACGGAGAAGCTTCTGAGTGTTAACCAGAGGATTTTCTGTGCTTTTGTGGATCTGGAGAAAGCATTTGATAAGGTTATAAGGAAGAAAATGTGGGAACTGTTGCCGGGATATGGTGTGGATGGTCGATTGTTAAGGGCTGTGCAGTCACTCTACTATGACTGTAAAGCCTGTGTGCGGGTAGGGCATGACCTGTCACCCATGTTTAGCGTCCAAGCGGGCGTAAAACAGGGTTGTGTCATGTCTTCCTGGCTGTTCATACTGTATCTCGACAGCTGTTTACAGAAGATGAAAGATAGCTGTTTGGGTGTGAAATTGGGTGACATAAAAGTTAATTGTCTGCTGTATGCTGATGATGCAGTGCTTATTGCACCATCAGAAGCAGAACTGCAGGCATTAGTCACGTGTATGAAAGAGGAATGTGAAATTAAAGGTCTCCGTTTGAATGCTAATAAAACTAAGGTTCTGGTATTTGAAAAGGACGAAGAGAGAACGAAATGTGAAATATGGGTAAATCAGGAATGTCTAGAACAGGTAAATGAAATTGTATACTTGGGGAGTGCTTTCAGCCGGGATGGAAGATGTGATTTAGATGTGGATAGGCGTGTCGCTGCCGGAAACAAAGTCAATGGTGCCCTGAATGCATTAGTCAAAAGGCAAGGCGTGGTGAAGAGTGCACGCCTTGCAATACATAACGCAGTGTTGGTACCGACTTTGTTATATGGCAGCGAAACCTGGGTATGCCAGAAGAAGCATAAAAGCAAGTTGAATGCAGTGGAGATGCGATCTCTTCGTAAAATGTGTGGCGTTACCATAGCCGACCGAAAGCGAAACGAAGAGATTCGCAATATGGCAGGATTGAAAGATGACCTTATCACAAAAATTGATAGGGGCGTACTCCAATGGTTTGGACACGTTGATCGAATGAGTGAAGACCGAATGGTGAAGAAAATATATAGAGCGAAAGTAAATATTAAAAGGTGTCGAGGTAGACCGAGACTAACTTTCGAAGACCATGTGAGCAAATTGCTCGAAGAGGGGAGGGTCAAGAGTACTCGGATACCTAGACGTGCATGTATGAAGAAGTTAATGAACCTGAAAGAAGCGAAAGAGGTATGTAAGGATCGTGACACTTGGCGATCTGTTCTCTCTGGCTACCCCGTTAGGGATTGTGCGTGACGATAAGTAAGTAAGTAAGTAAGTAAGTACCAAATTAACAGAGTCAGACGGTGTTGGTCCTATATTAAGTAGTTCTTTGCAATGTGATTTAGAAATTTTAAAACAGGTTACCGTTTTTATTCTTTTCCAGAGTTCTTTGGAACTTTTGGCAGCAGTAGTTAATAGTTCTCTGTCATATTTTCGTTTTAGTTTTTTTATAAGGTTATTAACGTAGTTTCTATATCGTCTGAAAGTAATTTTTAGAGTTTCATTTGATGGATCGGACCTAAGCTTCAGCTGCATTTTATTTCTATTTCTGATACACCTAAGAATTCCATCTGTGATCCAAGGTTTAATATTCTGCTGGTTTTTGGTAACATATTTTATTGTTTTACTCTCTTCCAATGACTCCGCAAGCCATAGCAAAAGGCGCTTGGTAACTAAGTCGGGATCTTCGCAAAGAAGCAAAGACTCCAGGTTCTTTTGGAGCAGCCTCTCATATGCAGTTTCAAAATTTACATACTCAACGATTTTTTGATTAATTGTTTTGCTTTTAAGTTTTGATATGCACATGAATATAGTCAGATGATCTGTAAGTGTGGTATTTAAAACAGCGATATTTGCGGAAAATTTTATTTTGTTTAATTTTACCATGAAGTGGTCAAGGCAGCTGGATTCTCTCGTGGGCAGTTTGTGACCAGCAAGTAGGCCGTGACTAGCTAGCGTATTTAGATAGTCTATTCTATTATTGCGGTCATTAGTTTGTTCGTTCCTGCACTGAATGAGGTTGATGTTTATGTCTCCAGAGATGACTATGTTACGATAAGATTTTATGTTTCCAAGGTGTGCACTCAAGGAGTCAATGAATTCAGATGCGTTTGAGTTCGAAGGTGAACGATAAATGCCCAATATCGTCAGATCGAGAATTCTTAGTTGTATGCAAGAGGCATGTTTTAGTTTAATTTCCATAAATTCAGGATTTAGGTGAGATTTAGCATAAATCACTACACCATCATTCTGGTTAATGTTGTACGTTGTTTCTAAAGCAGTATAATTAGGGATCTGTGGAATTGGCTTTGATTTATCTAATCTGCATTCTGTTAAAACTAAGACGTCCACTTCAAATTTGAGAAGTGATAGGGTAGCTTGGAGGTTATCAATGTTACGATAAATACTTCTAATGTTTTGACATAATATGGTAAGATCCGTTTTACCAATACTAATGCACTTTGTTAGGTCCTGTATATCGCAACTTATATGGTTAGCTATATCAACTTGATCCAAGTCCGTTATTGTGCTTAAAGAGTTAGCTATAACCATGTTTGCAATAAAAATAAATAAAGTACTTTGCCGATTTAGTATCAATAGGTGTGTGAGAACATAAGTGATACTGTATAGATGGTTTAGCCAAAAGGTTTGTTTTTAGTGTAATGCTGTAATGGTATTTATTCGAGAAAGGTCTGAAATAAACAGGAAGGAACAACCTTAGAGTTAATGTTTGTAAATAAGTATCAAGATGTAAATGGGTGATGATTGCGTGAGTATGAGCTGTGTGTGAGTGTATTGTATGATTCAAAAGTGTGTTATATATGAGTGTGAGTGAAGATACCGTACGAGGTTTTTTGTCAGTAATTGAAGTATAAATTATAATAGACAGAATTGCCACACAGATGTTAGTACCTACAGTTTGGACAATACACTTAAATAATACGATGTAACTTATCACTAATAATACTAATGAAGATGACAAGAATTGGATGAAACCATTGAGTCATGCCTGTGAACTTTCTTGTAGAAGATGGTGTATTTGTGACTCGTTTCTTATTACAGTAACTGGAGAATCCTCGTCCTTTCTCACATAGACTCGACCAAAGGACGTCCAGCAAAACTTAAAGGTCTTTGATTTTGCGAGATCTCTGGCTAGAAAAAATAGTCTAGCGCTTTTGGGAGTTAGTTGTTCGGAAACAAAAACGGGTGTATCTTCTTTTGTCGTAAATCCGAGGTGTTTTGCTTGAAGTTTATACTTGTTTTTAATATTAAATGATTTCGACATCCTCAGTACATCGCGTTTCAAAATAGTGGATCCCAGTTCTACTACAACGGGAAGGTTTTTAGTATTTTCATTTTTTCGGGTTTTTGTACGCACTCTGTAGATATCCTTTATATCGGATTTATCGATCTTACAGTCGATGTGTTTGGACAAGTGTTGAACCATGCTTATTAGATCTTCCTTTGTTTCACTGTTTATAATTGGTACATTTTTTATCTCAATTTTAGTTTTCCGATTGTCTCTTTGTATGTCTTCGACTTTCTCTTCTAGTAAGGTTATGTATTCTCGGTCTTTTTTGGCTTGGATCTCCATTTAATCTATTTTCTTTTTATACTCCTCGTTTTGGCTAGTCAGGATAGCGATAGAATTATCAATATTATAATTCGATTGCTGAATTTCCTTTATTTTACTGGCGATAGCTTGGAGTTCTAACTGTTGCGTAGTTATAAACGATGAAAACAAATTTTTTATTTCCTCTTTAAAATCATTCAGTTCAGAAGTTATGTCATCTTCCCTTCCTCGTTTAAATCTCTGTGTGATATAGCTCGATTGTGTGCTATCAGTAAGCTCGTTTATGCGTGAATCCGAAACGGATTTATCCATATAGGGATTAACTTGAGGAATAGACGTTGTTGCAGTTGCTTTCTTAGGTGGGGGACTGCGTTTAAGAGGCATTTTATTAGATCTGTATAACTAGGTATTTGCCACTAGGCCACTTTTCAAAAATGCCTATCGTTTATTATAGTACTAGGGCATAAGAAAACAATAGAAAGTTAATAAAAACCCAGAGGATATAGTTTCAGGAGTAACTGTTGTTTGTACTATTTGCTCAATACCAGGGTAGCATAATCGGAAAGTGATATCAGAACAATTGAAGAAAATACTCAGTTTTATAAAGTGACAGGCGCCTCAATTTGCTGCTATATTTCTTCCGGCTATCAGATGTACCAGGGTATCATAAATTCAATGACTGTTTTGTGAAGAAAACAATAGTCACTAAAACTGTGCCAAAACAACCCTGAGCAACAAAAATAAAAAATCGTACCTTCCAATTTTGCGCTTGTGAACGGAGATTAGGCGTGTTGATTCTCAATGTACCAGGAGCGCACGCGTAGACGTTATGTGTAGGTTTCTTAGTTTTATGCCCTCCTATTTATTGCTTGAGTATTTATTTTATTCAATTTCAATTTCAGGGTTTTAATTAATTAATGTAAGGGCTTACAGACGACTACTCGTAGACGAGGTCCGAGGGGAAGAGTATATTACTATGGTTTTTACTTATCAAAATAAATTTTTAGAGGTTCAGGTCACTCCATCAGGTCGGGAGGTAAGGAATCATCATACCTAACAAAACGAGCCCAAACTCGGCACATCTAGTAGTACTCGGCGACCAGTTCCAATAGCGATTATACCAAAGTACACCTTCAGGTCACTCCGTCAAGTCCGGAGGTAAGAATTCATCATACCTAACAAAACGAGCTCAAACTCGGCACACCTAATTCTACTAGTCCAGGTGTTCCAGCATTAGTTACTGAAGTTCACCTTCAGGTCACTCCATCAAGTCCGGAGGTAGGGTCTTATCATAACTGACAAAACTCTCCCAGTGCCAAGCAGTCTCTAGAGTAAGGTATTCGTATTTCGTATCTGAGTCTAATTATTACTCTATGTATCTTAGTATATTTTTGAGGTATAAGAAATCAAAAACAAATTCGATCTTTCAAATTATCAAAATAATTTTATTTGACTACGATTCCCGCAGCCAACCGTGCGTACACTTGTGTGCGTAACCCGTGTCAATGGAATAGTTCGATTCTATACCTATATCAATTTTGTAAACGCGTCCTAAAAATCTTAACGTAAATACTGCGGCAAAAAGCGACACGTCTCTACAGCACCAGGCCTCGGCCGGCAGTGACTGAACAGGCGTTTGCGAAAACATCCGTATTATTTCAAAAATAAGAATTTATTTATTTATTATTTTTTGTACACCACAATACAGAAACATCAAGTTCAGTTAAAACTAATTAAAGTATGTACAATAGGCGGTCTTATCACTCTAAAAGTAATTTCTTCCAGACAACCTTTGCGTAGAGGAGTGATGCAAACAAAAGTAAAATAGAGGGGGGCATACAAAATAATAATAATAATAATAATTTAAAAAAAATACATAGAAATAAATTAAGTGAAAGTTATATATAAAATATCATATAATAGATTAAATAAATAGAGTACGAGAAAGGTAAAGTAATTTATCTAATAGCGTTCTAAATAATACGATTTAACAAGACTTTTGAAAGAGTGAAAAGATTTAGCACGACGAATATGGAGAGGTACGGAGGTCCACAATCGCACAGCGGTTATGGTGAAGGATTTCTTGAAAAAGGAAGAAGAGTGCAGAGGTGTAGAGGGAGAAAGATTGACGGAGGAACGAAGGAACCGATTATGGGTAAGAGGAAGATACTGGAAACGATTTTTTAAATAAAGAGGAGTAGAAGGATTAAACAGCACACTATACAACGCGGAGAGAATGTGAGTATTCCTGCGAAGGCGGATCGGGAGCCATTTGAGCTGTTTGCGAAATTCGGAGATATGATCATAAGATAATAAGAATATGCGATTAAAAAAAAACTATTAGTTGGACTAAAAAAATTAAAACATTATAACGTTAATATGTTGAATGTATAAAAATCTGACAGTAAATCAGAATGATTGCATGTATACTAGTATGGTTTTTACTTCTTAAAAGAAATTTTTAGAGGTAGGGTAAAACACCCGGTAGTCAGCCCTGTGCCAGTACTCAGCCTTTACAGACATTATTTTCATATAAATAGTGCTGATATTTGTCTACACCCTTAAAATAACGTTTAATTGAATCCATGTCTCCTTATTGGCTAATATGCACACCTATGAACCAATAGTTCATCAGGTTGGTGAGCTATACTTGTTAATTTACACCGCTGTCAAAGACACGACTAGATGCATCGCTTTTGCAATTTTTTTCTTAAGGAAACGCGCTCGAGTATTCGGTAACTTTTTGTGTGTATTTTCTGTAATTTATGGTAGATTGTTGTACTGTTTTACACTAAAATGGTTATTTTGTCATAAAGTTAACTATTAAATGCATTTCATTTGTTTGATATGTTGTAACTTAGGTGGCCGACTACCGGATTTCGAATTTTTAGGGTAGATCCAGTACTCAGCCATAAGTGGCCGACTACTGGTTTTTTCATGATTTTCTTATATGTAGTTGAGATTACCGAAGCGAATAGTCCGAATTTTGCCCATTACTTTCGGTTTAACTATTATGAGACGAAAAGTGTATTTTACCAGTAGTCGGCCGCGTACAAATGTAATTGCATGTCGGGGACCGACCAATGGGTCTACAAATCCAGTACTCAGCCGTTAGTCTTGTTGCATAAAATAGTACCTTAAAGCCTTTTAATTTGGGTTGAATTTACGCATGGTTATTTGCGTGAATATAATTTGTTTTAGAATTCCATAATGTCAATCCACCAATACGAAGAAGAGCAATTAATACAATCTATGACTACAAAAAATAGTAAAAATAGGAAGAAAAATATACATGTAATTACAATAAACAGAATAAGATGCAACAACTGTGAAGAGGAATTGACTAGCAGCTATACAGAAATTAATGACTTAAAAATATTGGATGTGACAATTGCCATGCATGGTATCGTTTGAACTATACTGAATTCGCTGGGGAAATATATGAAAATATATATAATAAATAATTTTTATGTCAAATACGCAAGAATAAGTGAGAGGCTGACTACAGGGTCAGACATGGCTGACTTGTGGAGAAATGAGGCTGACTACTGGTGAAAAGTGCCATAATTTGTTTACTACTGATTTTTTATATAATTCTATTATTAATATATTTTTTTGTTAATTTCTTTAGTAAATTTAATAAACAACTTTTCTAAGAATAATGATTGTTTTTGTTTATAGTGTTTAATATTTAAAATACAATTGAATCAAATTTTAGTCCTCACTAAAAGGCTGACTACTGGGTGTTTTACCCTATGTTTGTGATTTTTTTCTATCGAATTAATTTAGTGGTATCATGTTTTCAACACACTATCTAACTAGCATATATCCTGGACAATATCATATATTTTTCTGGGTTTGTTTACTGCAGTGGATCATATACTTTGAGGCATTATAAAACTTGCGTTTAGGGTCACGCCTCGTCTTAACGCTTGCGCTATGACAATTGGCAACCCACTTATTTTTAAAAGTAAAAAAGAGTAAGTCAGTGAATGATTAGTGAATGAATTCAATGCTTGATGATGACATTAATGACAGTGACAGGCAATATTTTGAGTTTGACGAGAGATAAGTGTTACGTTTTGTTCCTGGTTCCTTGTGTTGTTTTCGGATTCATTGGAAAAACTAAGTTCTAAATGTAATCATTTTTAATATTATTTGTAACGAAATTTTAGGATTAAGAAAAGAGCGTGAAGAGCAAAATTAATTAAATAACCATTTTTTATTTGTTTTTTGGGGATAAATAAAATATTTTGTATGTATATTTATATGTAATTATTGTATACCTATTTACTTTTAAAAAATCGTTAATAAATGCTGCTTGAACAGAATTTCCTCTGACGGAGTTATTTACTAATTGTGTGACTGATATATTTTAATCATCTCCTTATACTACATCCTCAAGCAGATCTTGCTTTTGCATTGCAATGTATATAGTTTTGTATGCTCTTATTTAGTAGGTATTTAGTCCTCGCAGTAAACACCGAAACCTTTGCTTCCCTCCAAAGCAACGTTCTAAATTATAAATAAAGTAAATTTCTTCCTTTTGTTTATTAAGACGCAGGATAGAAGTTAATAAATAAGGAGTACAAGCATAACCAGAATCTCCGAGAAGTCTGCCTTTAAATTCTGACTTTAAATTTGTTACTAGTGATTACAACTTATGAATTTAACACGGGTAACAACGTTGGTAAACGTAGTTTTACGAAATGTCAAGATTCGCGACTAGTCTATGCTTACTCAGTCGTTAAACTAGGTACCGCCAAGGATTAACTTTTATTCCGAGAGTAGATTCGGATTAGTTTACTCTCTCCTTACTCTATGTTTATTAATACTGAAATTAGATATTTTAAGCTTTAAACTAGGAGTAAAGTTAATCTTGCTCAAGTCTGTGTTTATTATTAGGGCTGTTTGAGTATTCAACCAACTGGAGAGGCCATGCGCGTTAATTCCTAAACAAAAATTCTGTCAACATCAGGGGGGCGCAAGATAAACAACAACTGTATACTTAACTACAATGCAAAATTAAATTGTGTCATTATAAACGCACAATACATTTGTGTTTGTGTTCATCACGTTTACGCATACCATCAATCGTACACGTGTCGATACACTGATAGCGCTGGCCGAATAAGCAACGTAAGGTGTGGACTATGTCGATATTTTTTATCGATAAACAAATCACCATAGTCCGCACAAATTTTTATTTGATTATAAGTAATACATAGATAAATAATACCAAGGTGTTATTTGAAATTCTTTTTTTTAAGTATTAAAAAATGATCTTCGGAAAAAAACTTATAAATTATTGAAATAAACTTTAGTCGTCGATGGTGTGCCTTACCTGGAATAGTGGTGTTGGAAGTAGTGGTGCCAGGAGTAGTGGTGCTGGGACTAGTGGTGACGGAGTTGGTGCATGCAATTGAGGGAGGGCGGGAGGTGCTCTTCAATCCAGGTCAGACACATCATTGTAATTACTTAGCGGAGGGTTGCAAAGTAATAAATTATTTATTATAATAGATTTCCGCAAAGGAACGCCTGATTCTATCAAGAAACTTTATTATTTTGCTACAGGTTTATTTTACATTATGCAGGATAAAATTTAAAATATTTAACAAATCAAAATAGGAGGTTTAGTTAACTTGTTTTAAAAATCAGATTTATGAAAAGAAAAATCCTATCAGTTTATCATCTTAGATGGTGTTAACCAAGTTTTTGTTTTTATTATAAGTGGTAACGCCAGTTAACAATCTACTTTATCAACATTACATTACATATCGCATTGAGTTCGTCCTAAGTTATATCTACTTTATCAACACTAGTGACTAGTGCATATTTTTTGTTTCCTTCCTTCCTTCCCTTTCCTACCGCACGCGCTGCCGCCGAGGTGAAAAAGAGGATCTCGGCGCGCGTCAGTATACTAAGTGACATTACGTTCTCCGCACCGCACGGCCAGCCGTCGCGTCTTATATATTAACCGCAAACCGCGCAGGACGAACATTGAGTTCTCCTGTTTATGTTTAATATTCACCGCATCAGACATTGTGTCTTTGTAACTCATAAAAGTGTGAGACGCCCCCGTAAGGGCAAAGGTGGAGAGTGTGGGACTTCACGAGACTGTTCCGAGAGTGCGTGTGCGCCGAACCACGTGGCGAGCTCGCTATATAGCAGACACTCCAGGAGGAAGGCGCGGCAGCCCTCATCAGGTCAGTGCGTGCTATCCCACCTATTTATTTTCCCCTTTGCCGTATGCACCAAAATTACAGTCCACTAAATCTTTATCGAAGATACCTTAAGTTACTGGCGTCTCCATTTTTAATGGTCCTTCTCGCTGGATTGACCTTGACTTTCCATTTTTAATGGTCCTTCTCGCTGGATTGACCTTGACTTTCCATTTTTAATGGTCACTTCTCGCTGGATTGACCTTGACTTTCCGCCCTTATTAGATCGTTATCGTAATAAGCGTTTATATAATTAATTATTTATATTTTAATCCGACTTCGGATTAACCCCGCCCTTATTAGAACACTAGAATAGGTCCTAATAGGTGACATTCATAGTAATTTTAAAACTATATTCATAGAATGAATAAGCATATAATTATCTATATAAATTATTTGTTGTATGTTCACATCACGTCATCAACTTTTAACTACATATATAGATTATACTGTTAATTACCTTTATTATTTGCATATATAAAAGGATTATATTCGTTATAAATAACTTCATAATTATTATAAAAGTTAACAATTAAAGTTCATCGTTAACAAAACTAATATTTAATAATTCAACCGCGTAGCGAGGTCGCTTACATACTACCCGCTTATAATTATATTATTTTTGCCGCATAACTTAAGTTGTAATGCCGCCTAAAAAACAAATAGCATCGAATAATAGCGATTCCTCGGATAATGAGGGCACACCTGATGCTGAGTTGGTTTTATTGTTAGCTAAACGAGATGCTTTATTTGAAATAGTGCAAAAAATATATGATATGTCCTCGGACATCCTCACAAACAATTCCACGATGGAGCGTTTTCTTGATGGAAGTTCTAATATTAATGCTTTACGTATTGAGTTTAAACAGGTCTTAGATAATTATAATTCACATCTATTAAAAATAAATCCTATTGCTAAACCTGATTATAACAGCCTCATTGCGTTTGAGTCTCTTTGCGGTAGAATAAATAGGCTTTATTTACAATATTCGCAATCTAATTCACAAAGTACTAGTACACCATCTAAAGCCAGATTCACACTTCCGCCTATCGAACTTATGCCATTTTCGGGTGACATTCGCTCATGGCCTTTATTTTATGCTAGCTTTAAATCAACCGTCCATGACAACACATCGCTTACCGACGCTGAAAAGTTATACTATTTGCTAGGTAAACTAACGGGCAAAGCCCTATCTGTATGCTCAGGTATAACTCCTTGCGCTGAAAATTATAAAATTTTATTGCAAGCACTCGTTGACAAATATGAAGACCGGCGTATGCTAGCATCTACATATATTAATCAGATGTTCGAATTTAAGCCATTGCAATCGGCCACCGCAAATAATTTTGATTTATTTACTGATAACTTTATAAGTGCAGTGCGCGCTTTACAAAACTTAAAGTTAGATAATCTCGCGGACTTAATTGTTCTTCATATCGCGCTTAAGAAGCTGGACCCGGATACCATTCGCTCTTTCGAATATAGTCATAACTCGATGGTACCTACCTTTGATGATTTAGTAAATTTTATTAAGACCCGCTCCAAAGTTTTGCAACGCACCGATTCTAGTACAAATTCTAATAGCGCACCAAACAATCGACGAGGTAACGGTAATAATCGTCGCTGTAATAATACTTCGTCGCCGAAGTATCAGGCGTACGTAAGCACGACGACTAGTTGCTCAAAGTGTCTGTGCGATAATATTGTGCATCAACACCTATTTAAGTGTGCAGACTTTAATAAAATGACGCCGCAGGAACGATTTAAATGCGTAAAGAGTAACAATGCATGTGTGAATTGTCTCAGTTTAAGTCATCGAGTGTCTAGTTGCTCTTCAAATTATAGTTGTCGAGTTTGTAAATTTAAACATCACACATTGTTGCACTTCCACCGCAGACGCGATAATGCTTCCCCTGCGCTGGCGCGTTCTCCACCGCTTCAGCCAGTTACACTGAAGTCTACAACCCCCGCGCCCGCACACTCGCCACCCCTCACCGCAGGTGCGCGTTCAGACGTCGCGCTGTGTACTTCGTTCAAGAATGTTTCTCAACGTTCACCGCCTCCCGCGCGCGCAAGTCGTTCGCAGAGAACTGTTTTATTATCAACCGCTCAAATATTTGCTTACGATGCTAAGGGAGAGAAACAAATTATTCGTATATTATTAGACTCCGCGGCTCAAAGCCATTTTATGACTAAAGAGTGCTGTCATCGTTTAGGCGTTCAACAACACGATACCGAATGTACTGTAGTAAAGGGATTCGGTGGAGTTGAAAAAATTGTAAAATCGAAATCGATTGATATTAAAATTTTTTCACGATTCGACTCGAATATTAACTTCAATATTTCAACGCTAGTTGTTGATCAAATCACCGACCTTTTGCCCACTGCTGTGGTAGACACATCTGTCTTATCACACTTCCATGGCATAAGACTCGCTGATGAATGTTATAGCATGCCTAATAAAATTGATGTTTTGATAGGCGCATCCCTTTTCCCGCACTTACTATGTCCAGACGTAATTTATTCGTCTAACGACTTGTCCGGGCCCTCGGCTTTGAGTACGGTATTTGGTTACGTTATTATGGGCTCAGTGCCGACACTTCAGGTAAATCATTCTTTAACGTGCTGCTCAGTTCTAGAGTCTCCTATCGTTGACAAATTAGTGCAACGATTTTGGGAGCTTGAACAGCCACCCTCCGCACCGCCCATTCAGTGTCCTTCAGACATTGAATGTGAAGAGTTTTATAAATCTACGACATCCCGCGATCCTTTTACTGGTAGATATATTGTTGGCCTGCCATTTAAAGATGACGTTTACTCTCTCGGAGATTCTTATGAAACCTCTCGACGACGATTCATGTGCTTGGAGAGGAAACTTCAAGCCTCGCCTACATTAAGGTTAGCATATGATGACGTCATAAAGGAATACTTAGCTAAAAATTATATATCCCCCGCACCGCCGTATGACTCTCATGAACCCGCTCCAATATATGTCATACCGCATCATGGAGTCTTACGCGAAGATAAGAAGTCAACGCGTCTGCGCATCGTCCTGGATGCTAGCAGTAAGACTAGCACTGGGCGATCATTAAATGATATTCTTCATTCAGGACCAAATTTGCAAGGCGACTTGTTCAATATAATTTTAACTTTCCGCTTACATCCAATCGCTATGACAGCCGACTGTCGCCAACAATTTCTGCAAATAGTTGCTCGCGATTCTGATCGTCGTTACCAATGCTTCCTATACCGCTTCCGTCCACAAGACCCACTTGTGTTATACCACTTCAATCGCGTGTGCTTCGGTTTAACTTCGAGTCCATACCATGCATTGCGCACGGTAAGACAGCTCATTGTTGACGACGGCGCAAAGTATCCACTTGCGAGTCGTATCGCATTTACTTCGCTATATATGGACGACATCGCGTTCTCTATGCCCAGTGAATCCGAGGCCAGTGAGACCTCTCGGCAGCTGATAGACTTATTCAAGGGTGCCCAATGGGACCTGATAAAATGGCATAGCAACCGTCGATCTGTTTTAGATGACCTCCCTACTTCCCATAAAATTACAGGAGAAGTAGAGTTCGATAAATCAATGCCACATAAAATACTAGGCTTGCATTGGTCTACCGATAGTGACGCCTTTTATTTTAAGATATCTGTTCCCGCTGATGTGACGTGCACTAAGCGCGCCATCTTATCTACTGTCGCTCGCCTGTGGGACATAATGGGTTTCGATGCTCCCACAGTCGCGTACGCCAAATTGTTAATAAAGCAGCTTTGGCAACTTAATTTAGATTGGGACGACATACCACCACCGCCAATTATTAAGATGTGGAGGCAATTCTGTGCTGAATTACCAGCTCTTAATGATTTACGTATCCCGCGACATGTTGGTGTATCCAAAAACTGTACTGCGTCACTCCTGGGGTTTTCCGACGCCAGCGAGCACGCATACGGTGCCGTAGTCTACATACATGTAAAGAGCGTCAATGGTAACACCGTCCAGTTGATTTGTGCAAAGACTAAAGTCGCACCGACGAAACCACTATCTATTGCACGCCTTGAGCTTTGTGGAGCGGTTTTACTCTCAAAATTGCTTCGCAGAGTACTCGACAATTATTCTCTTGACCTTGCAATATCAGTCTATGCCTTTGTAGATTCAAAAGTAGCTCTGTACTGGATAAAGAGTTCGCCACACAAGTGGCAGACCTTTGTTGCAAACCGCGTTGTTCAGATTACCGACAATATTCGCGCTGATAACTTTTATCATGTCGCAGGTACTGAGAATCCCGCTGACATACTTTCACGCGGCGTTACGCCAAATAAATTAGTTTCAAACCCCCTGTGGCTCCATGGGCCTCAGTGGACTTCGTTAGATCCATCTCAATGGCCTCTTCGTACTTTAGACAATGAGGTTATTGCAAATATGCCTGAGAAGAAGATTTTGTCGCACACTGTGTGCACATCCGTCTGTAATTCTGCGATTTATGAGCTCGCACTCCGCATCTCTTCTTGGAGTAAACTTCTACGTATAATTGCGTACGTGTGTAAGTTTGCTAAATTATTGCCCCGCCGCAGCACTACTGTAGTGACTGCTGATGATCTCAGTTTCTCTGAGGTTATAATCCTCCGCGCCCTGCAAAAACAGCATTTTGCAGTGGAATATTTAAATATTGAAGGTAACAAACCTTGCTCGCCCGCTTTCAATCGTTTAAGGCCTTTTATTGAGAATGGTTTAATCCGCATTGGTGGTCGTCTTTCGAACTCCGCATTAGATTACACGCAAAAACATCCAATTATACTCCCGCGCAGTGATCATGTAGTGAACATGATCATTGACTATTATCATATTAAAAATTTACACGCTGGGCCTGAATTGTTATTGTCATTGCTCCGTCAAAAATTTTGGATCCTTTCAGCACGCCGCATCGTGAGAACTACTAAGGGAACATACCTCCGTCCTGTTGCTCGTATTTGCCCTCTCCCAAGACAATAAATCACGATTATTTTGATTATAATTATTTATCTAAATTAGGAATTAAGTTTATATTTATATATATTAAAAAAGTATTAAACCGCAATATTATATTTATGTATACATTTTCTCGCTTACCAAGTAAGGTTAGTAGATGAGACATGCGCATTGAGCGCATCCTCTCACTTTATATACCGCTTATTTATTTGTTTTCCTTTTACTTTTTATATTACGGTTGTCTTTTAAAGGTGACCCTTTAAGGGCGGGAGGAAATGGTAACGCCAGTTAACAATCTACTTTATCAACATTACATTACATATCGCATTGAGTTCGTCCTAAGTTATATCTACTTTATCAACATGACTAGTGCATATTTTTTGTTTCCTTCCTTCCTTCCCTTTCCTACCGCACGCGCTGCCGCCGAGGTGAAAAAGAGGATCTCGGCGCGCGTCAGTATACTAAGTGACATTACGTTCTCCGCACCGCACGGCCAGCCGTCGCGTCTTATATATTAACCGCAAACCGCGCAGGACGAACATTGAGTTCTCCTGTTTATGTTTAATATTCACCGCATCAGACATTGTGTCTTTGTAACTCATAAAAGTGTGAGACGCCCCCGTAAGGGCAAAGGTGGAGAGTGTGGGACTTCACGAGACTGTTCCGAGAGTGCGTGTGCGCCGAACCACGTGGCGAGCTCGCTATATAGCAGACACTCCAGGAGGAAGGCGCGGCAGCCCTCATCAGGTCAGTGCGTGCTATCCCACCTATTTATTTTCCCCTTTGCCGTATGCACCAAAATTACAGTCCACTAAATCTTTATCGAAGATACCTTAAGTTACTGGCGTCTCCAATAAGGCTTCAATCACAAAACCGCTACTTCTAAAAATTTGTTGATTTTGAAGAGTTATTAAATGAACTATCAGGAAAATATTTTATAAATTAGGAAAATAAAAAAATTTTTACACAGTATAACAGTTGAACAAAGTGAACTTTAAACAGACAGCTGCTTAAAAATAAAATGTGACATCTACCTAGGGCTAAGTATTCCCCAGAAAGATGTTTTGCTAAACTAATGTACAATTGAAGGCCGACGACTTGGCTACACAAAAAAATTGTTAACTGTTTTAAAACTTAGACTAGAGAGTAACCCTGACAAGAAATTGTATTGTATATTAGTGATAGATGAAATGAAAATAAAACAATTGACGGAGTACTATACCAGTTCTAAAAGACATTTTGGTTATATACATAACGCCTTTGGCTGCTAGCATGGTATTCCGTCAATTGCCTAATTTTCATTTCATCCATGATCAAGGTACAATAAAAAATTTTATCAGGGTTACTCTCCGCTCTCAATTTAAATGCCGTCAGCGCTTCTTGAGTAAACCTTGCTATGATGGCTATCGATGGTAGTGTATCACTTAGTCAATGTCCATGGCAGGCAAACAAGGCAACATGTTCCAAAAGTTTTACGTACATAGCGATAGGCTTTTGGCGGGTAATAAATAAGTGTTAGGGCAAAGTATTTCTTGCAAACTTGTGAAGCCTGTTTATGCTATTGTTTTTTATGTCGAGGCATTTTTTCAGTTTAATTTTCTTTGGCCTAAGTGTTGGCTCGTACTCGCAGTGAGACAAGGACTAGTTTGGGCTTTATAAAGATTTTTTTTCGAATTGTGACTTTCGAGACAACTAACGGAATTTTTCCGGAACATCCAGCTTTCTTCCTTCGATGTTGCTGATGTTGTGTAATCACCACGATCACCCTAAAATAAATAATTTACTAATTTACTTACGTAAGTCAGAAGATTCAAGATATATATATATATATATGTAGCTTGTATATATATATGTATATGTATATAAGTATATGAATTAAATTTGATAGATTAATTCTTTTGTAAACTTAATAAAACATTTTCAAGTAGAACAATATTGGAGTCACAAAGGTAATAATAAAAATATTTAATCTAAATCTAATTACAGCCAAACATTACCTCACACAAGTTCATGGTCGGTACTGCAGTGTCAGCTAAGCTTCTTTTATTGTAAGCTTGGGGTATGAAATATGATTTTTCAAAATGTTCCGAGCAAATGGTGCTAGTCCGTTTGGGTATCCAAGATTCATGGTTTCTACAAGCTACAATCGAAGTTTGTCGTCTAAAATGATCCTTTAGAAATCTGTAAAAACAAACCAGTAATAGAAAAATTTACTACTTTTTGTACTGTTTTTACTGTAAAAGCTAAATAAAAACTACAAACCGGTTCGGCAGACAAACCCGAATGGTTAACTAGCTTATCGATAGCTAAAGTTGTGGCGTCCATCACTATAGTGCAATACTTTCGGTTGCAGTGATACCAGTTTATATTTATAAAAATTGCACACTTTTGCTGCGAAGTAGCAAGTTTCGATTTGATTTATTTGGCCTTTATTTTGTATAATATTTTGATAAATACTAGTTATCGATTATGTTAAATTATATAATATTCAGTATTGTGTTGAAATTGTGCTGAATATATAAATCATTTAACAAAATCCACTACACATCTAAATGTAGTGATTATTATTCATCACACATTGATTTAGTTATTAGGAAATATATTTTCGTTAATATATTTAACTTGTGTAGTAAATTATATTTATTTAAAAATAGATTATTTTTCACTTTACGAACTATGATGGCCACACTTGGTATTAGAAGAAAATATTCACAAAGTACGAGTTTTAATAATAAAATTACTTTAATATTATGTTAAAAATACTCACAGATGAAAAGTCACATTGTCCTTTTGTATACTTGACGTTTTTGATTGTTTTTTTTTTTTATGTAAATACACTGCAATTCGGCATTTTGTCGGAGCTCGATTTACTGGTACGATCACTTCGGAATGACGCACGACGCGGAGCAACTAGTTTTATATAACGAGTATGAGTCGGACTCTCGTACCTTTTACAGTGGGGTATGCCTTGCGATGCCGTCTCCTTTGGTTTAATACTCAAAGACTGGACCCGACATATGAGTTGGTTACTGACAAGACCGATATAGGACGTACCTATATCGGTCTTGTCAGTAACCAAGCAATTTTAGGCTTGGTCGTTTGTTTTGGTTTGGATTATACCATTCAGAACAGTGACTAAAATTGTGGAGTGAGTCAATTTGACATCGACTATTGCTTGACCATGTCGAAAAATATATCGATATTTGACGATATGACCGAATTAATGATGATGTTATTTGTTCAATACAATAACACTTAAAATACTTATAAATATAACAGTATCCTACAATCTGATGTCATTAAATTTATAATAATAATTTTTTATAATTAAATAAAAATATTATAAATGCAAAAATTGTAATTAGTATCTGTACTTAAAATATTTAAACACATAAATTACACGAATTTTCAGATTTCCCAGTGACCCTTCTCGGAAAAGAAAGTGAGTAGAAGCAGTTCGTAAAGATGAAACCTGGATCCCGACGAAACACAGCGCCATAATATGTAGTGTATATTTCGATACTGCCTGTTTTAATACTAATGCAAAGAAACAGAAAATGATACCAATGAAGGCAGTCTCATTGCCCATAAAGACAAGGGAAAACTGATACTTCCCTCAAGTGATACCATAGCTATTTGTTAGCACTGCGAACTCGAACTTAGGAAGGGTGTTCAGAATAATAGACTAAAAAAAGATTACACAACAGACTTTCTTCTGCCAAAAGTAACAGAAACATTGCTGCAACTTCCGTTGTACGAAGACATTCATTTCCATAAATTTAGTAGAAAAGTATTTAAACATTAGAATTGCTTATATAAGAAAACAAGCGAACACAGCAAATTCTAACAAACACATTTTAAGAAAGATGATACATAATAAGTCAGTAAACCTACTAAAATAATTTAAACTCAATAAAACATTTGACGTTTATCATAACTATAATTGTATGAAGTCTATAAAAATGTCCTGCTTCTTTTATTTTAATTAAAATTTAAATACCGGAAGCTTACCTCACCTTCATTATCCCTTTATTTCCTTTGTTTTACAGCTTATTTGCGATACGCCTTTTCTTTCTCAATCGTTCATCGATATATTTTATCGACTACGATCAAGCACTAGAGATAGAGTAAACTTCTACGAATTTCGTATCTGTGTTTACATTAACGTAATAAGATCACCGTGCTCGTTAAGCGCTTATTCCACTATACAATTTTTAGGAAATCTAATTAGGAAATAGGAAGGTGTAATCGTAGTTAGAACAGTTATCCGATTTAGTCAAATTGGAGGTCCCAATCGCTCTACCTCATAAATTGTTTACAATTTAGGACAGTGTAATCGCAACGTTACGATTTAGAACAACCATCAACCAGTCGGCGCCCGCGCTTTGATCTAAGTGGACGTCATAGATTACTGCATATCCTACTGGCGGAGGTCTGACTGCGCATGCGACATTTGTTTGCGATGACGAGTGAAGCGATAGAATTGAGCAGTGGTTCGTGTTGCAGCATGTCCACAGAAAAGGAGGTTTTAATACAAATTATAGACCTGTATAGGGAAATGCCCTTTTTGTATAATAAAAATAATAAAAATTATTTAAACAAAGCAATGCGCGAAGAGGGCTACAAGGTGTTGTTAAATATTTACAAAAAATATGACAGAAACGGAACTATTAAAACATTAAAGAAAAAAATAGACAACCTCAAAACCACATATTTCAGAGAATTAAAAAAAGGTAAGCTTTGTTTTTATTTACCTACCTAACCATCAAGTTTTTCGCGCATATAGGCAACTAGATACTTATGTATGTTACAAACATACATAAGTACGTATAACTTACGAAATCTAGTTACGTACTTATGTATGTTACAAACATACTTTAAACATATAATATACTATCTATAATATGCTATCAATTTCGCTTTAATTTCGTTCAAATAATTCATTAATACGATTCTATTTCTTTAAAACCTTTAAAACTAATGATAAGTTAATAACAATTTTTTTTCAAGTGCAATACCTTAACCATTTGTTTTGGCAGAAGTGATTATCAAAATTTTATACGTCCAGAAATTTAAAATCAATTAAATTTATTTTTATATCAAAGCTCAAGACAAACTGGAGCAGGAACGGAAGATATATATGTACCAACCCTGTGGTACTTCGATGCATTAAATTTTTTAGCTTCTCCAGCAGAGCCATGTCGTCAACCTGTAGATTCACAAGTAAGAACACTATAAAATTAAGAAATAAAAACAAGTAGGTATAGCAGGTTAATTAACTTTATTTTATTAAAAGTATACATATTTTATATTATCAAATAATATGTTATATTATTAAATAACTTTTAAACATGATAATTAATTACATAGGCACAATCTCAATCATTCTTTCCTGAAAGGAAACACGTCCTATAGAATTGAAATAATTCATGAACGAATTACGTACTTCGTTTCCTTCACTGTTTCGTGGATTTTCACTAGTTCGTTGCAATAAAGACAGTCCTTCGGTATTATTTCGCCAATCCCCTTTATGAAATATAAAATTTTTAGTATTTTCCCTATCAATGTCTCGTGCTGCTATATATGATGATGTCTGTTTTCTTAAAAAATTATGCAACGCGCAGCAAGCCAAGACAATAGGATCCACATTTTTAACTTGTACACCTATAGGCGATTGAAATACCCTAAACCTTGAGGACAAAATCCCAAAAGCATTTTCAACCACCCCGCGGGCTCGGGAAAGGCGATAATTAAATATCCGTTGGTCGTGGGTAATATTTTTAAATGGAAATGGTTTCATGTAATTATTTTTTAAAGCAAAAGCACTGTCACCTAAAAAGACATACGGCACTGAAATATCTGTGCCTGGTAGTATAGAAGGAGGTGGTAAATTCAACTCATTATTTTCAACTTTTTCGTAAAAACCTGTTGATTTCCGAATAGATCCATCGCCAACAGATCCCATTAGTTCCATTGTGTACGTAAATACATTCGTAGTTGGCATTAACGATAGCAAATAATACAACACTGAAAATTCCTTTATAATTATAACATAATGAACCACTTCCAGGTGGTTTTTGAATGGCAATGTGTTTTCCATCACATGCTCCAACACAATTGTTGAAATTCCACCTAGATTCAAATTGAGCTGCTGTAGCTGACCACTCTTCTTCTGATTGAGGTACCTACAACAAAAATAATCACTGTTTATTATCTTTCAGGAATCACCATTGTCATCAGGCGAAGAAAATGAAAGTCCAAATATATCCGGAACAAAATCAAAAAAACGAAAAAATACATTAATTTCAAAACAAGAAAAACTACTGGACAAAGCAAATCAGTTGATTTCTATGGAAGAGGATTCGTTTGATGTATTAGGGAAATCTATTGCACACCAACTTCGTGACTTAAATAAAAGGCAGTTTATCATTAGTCGAAAATTAATATCAGACGTTATTTACTATGCAACCCTTGATAGACTAAACGAAGATTCGCATATAATTTTAGGATCCTATGCTTATCGACGAACACCTCTACGTACTATTTCATCCAACTCAAATTCCAACGAATCACCTTATCCCACGCAGTCTTGGTACCACCACCTGCAATCCCTGCTGTCCACCCCGTCTCCGCAACACCACCAGCAATCACCGCTGCCCACGCCGTCGCCGCAACACCACCTGCAATCCCTGCTGTCCACCCCGTCTCCGCAACACCACCAGCGATCCCCGCTGCCCACTCCGTCGCCGCAACACCACCAGCAATCCCCGCTGCCCACGCCGTCGCCGCAACACCACCTGCAATCCCCGCTGCCCACTCCGTCTCCGCAACACCACCAGCAATCCCCGCTGCCCACTCCGTCTCCGCAACACCACCAGCAATCCCCGCTGCCCACTCCGTCTCCGCAACACCACCTACAATCCCCGCTGCCCACTCCGTCTCCGCAACACCACCAGCAATCCCCGCTGCCCACTCCGTCTCCGCAACACCACCTGCAATCCCCGCTGCCCACCCCGTCTCCGCAACACCACCAGCAATCCCCGCTGCCCACTCCGTCTCCGCAACACCACCTGCAATCCTCGCTGCCCAATCCGTCTCCGCAACACCACCTGCAATCCCCGCTGCCCACTCCGTCTCCGCAACACCACCAGCAATCCCCGCTGCCCACTCCGTCTCCGCAACACCACCAGCTATCCCCGCTGCCCACTCCGTCTCCGCAACACCACCAGCAATCCCCGCTGCCCACTCCGTCTCCGCAACACCACCAGCAATCCCCGCTGCCCACTCTGTCTCCGCAACACCACCTGCAATCTCCGCTGCCCACTCCGTCTCCGCAACACCACCAGCAATCCCCGCTGCCCACTCCGTCTCCGCAACACCACCAGCAATCCCCGCTGCCCACTCCGTCTCCGCAACACCACCTGCAATCCCCGCTGCCCACTCCGTCTCCGCAACACCACCAGCAATCCCCGCTGCCCACTCCGTCTCCACAACACCACCAGCAATCCCCGCTGCCCACTCCGTCTCCGCAACACCACCTGCAATCCCCGCTGCCCACTCCGTCTCCGCAACACCACCAGCAATCCCCGATGCCCACTCCGTCTCCGCAACACCACCTGCAATCCCCGCTGCCCACTCCGTCTCCGCAACACCACCAGCAATCCCCGCTGCCCACTCCGTCTCCGCAACACCACCAGCAATCCCCGCTGCCCACTCCGTCTCCGCAACACCACCAGCAATCCCCGCCGCCCACTCCGTCTCCGCAACACCACCAGCAATCCCCGCTGCCCACTCCGTCTCCGCAACACCACCTGCAATCCTCGCTGCCCACTCCGTCTCCGCAACACCACCAGCAATCCCCGCTGCCCACTCCGTCTCCGCAACACCACCTGCAATCCCCGCTGCCCACTCCGTCTCCGCAACACCACCAGCAATCCCCGCTGCCCACTCCGTCTCCGCAACACCACCTGCAATCCCCGCTGCCCACTCCGTCTCCGCAACACCACCAGCAATCCCCGCTGCCCACTCCGTCTCCGCAACACCACCAGCAATCCCCGCTGCCCACTCCGTCTCCGGAACACCACCAGCAATCCCCGCTGCCCACTCCGTCTCCGCAACACCACCAGCAATCCCCGCTGCCCACTCCGTCTCCGCAACACCACCAGCAATCCCCGCTGCCCACTCCGTCTCCGCAACACCACCAGCAATCTCCGCTGCCCACTCCGTCTCCGCAACACCACCAGCAATTCCCGCTGCCCACTCCGTCTCCGCAACACCACCAGCAATCCCCGCTGCCCACTCCGTCTCCGCAACATCACCAGCAATTCCCACTGCCCACTCCGTCTCCGCAACACCACCAGCAATCCCCGCTGCCCACGCCGTCTCCGCAACACCACCAGCAATTCCCGCTGCCCACTCCGTCTCCGCAACACCACCAGCAATCCCCGCTGCCCACTCCGTCTCCGCAACACCACCAGCAATTCCCGCTGCCCACTCCGTCTCCGCAACACCACCAGCAATCCCCGCTGCCCACGCCGTCTCCGCAACACCACCAGCAATTCCCGCTGCCCACTCCGTCTCCGCAACACCACCAGCAATCCCCGCTGCCCACGCCGTCTCCGCAACACCACCAGCAATCCCCGCTGCCCACTCCGTCTCCGCAACACCACCTGCAATCCTCGCTGCCCACTCCGTCTCCGCAACACCACCAGCAATCCCCGCTGCCCACGCCGTCTCTGCAACACCACCAGCAATCACCGATGCCCACGCCATCTCCACGCCTTCAACAAGATTTACCTGATACTACATTACTACAACAAAATCATCTGCAATTAATCCTTGACTCATCACCACAATACTCACAGTCACAATTCCCAAGTACTACTTTCGCTTCATCGGAAAACGAAGAAAGTTCAACACCAACCATAGTAAAGGGTTATGGAGGTGTCATGAAGGATTTTTTAATTTTTAAGCCCAGATAACCTTAAATCGTTAAATTAATTTTTAAAAGCATTGTTACTTCATATATAAATAGTACTAAAATAACTAAAATGTTGTTTTATTATCACCGACCCTTCACGATTTTATAATTGATAGATTTATTCACCTGTATGTAATTTTTCAAACATTTGTATATTGCCCAGCATGTTTCTGGAATAAGTTTTGATAGAAGCGGTTCTGATATCAGAGAGCAGTATTTTAAATCTTGATATGAATTTCCGGTGGCTAGAAAACGTAATGTCACCATCAAACGTTCTTTGGCACTCACACTCTCTCGAAATATCGTGGCTTCTTTTTCAATATGTTTGGATACCAAACTTAATAAATAGTCAAACTGCTTAAGCGCTTATTACACTATACAATTTTTAGGAAATCTAATTAGGAACCTAAATTGGAAGCTAGTGATCACACTACACTAAATTGAATTCTAAAGCGCTTATTAAACTACACAATTTTTAGGAAATCTAATTAGGAACCTAAATTGGAAGCTAGTGATCACACTACACTAAATTGAATTCTAAATCGTGACGAAGCGCATTCGTAAAGAAGTATCGACGGGGTTGCACGATTGATCGATGGCGCCGTATTTACCAAAACAGCAGAAAATAGGACTTGCCTTAGCCGTGGTGGGAACAATGGATATTAAAAAAAGGAAACAGAGAAAATGCTGGGTTAAAGAATACTTGTCATTGAGAAAAAAACTGTCCAATATGAGTATAGTGCATATGTTCGAACCTGGCGACTGTAGAAATTTTTTAAGAGTTGATTCTAAGCAGTTTGATTATTTATTAAGTTTGGTATCCAAACATATTGAAAAAGAAGCTACGATATTTCCACTTAGATCAAAGCACGGGTGCCGACTGGTTGTTCTAAATCGTAACGTATCGATTACACTGTCCTAAATTGTAAACAATTTAGGAAGTAGAGCGATTGGGACCTCCAATTTGACTAAATCGGATCCTAACTGTTCTAACTACGATTACACCTTCCTATTTCCTAATTAGATTTCCTAAAAATTGTATAATGTAATAAGCACTTTAGAAATAACTCTTAAAAAATTTCTAAAGTCGCCAGGTTCGAACATATGCACTATATTCATATTTGACAGTTTTTTTCTCAATGACAAGTATTCTTTAACCCAGAATTTTCTCTTTTTTCTTTTTTTTTAATATCCATTGTTCCCACCACGGCTAAGGCAAGTCCTATTTTCTGCTGTTTTGATAAATACGGCGCCATCGATCGAACGTGCAACCCCGTCGATACTTCTTTACGAATGCGGTTCGTCACGATTTTCTCCACTTGGTTGAACGAGTTTTCTTGAAATTATACATATCTTAACCAATACAATAGTTTAATTTACATTTTCTCTATACATTTCACTATTAAAACACTTTTAAATTTCTTATACAAAACTATAATTATTTCACTTATTCACTGGAATTTTCACATAAAAATAACACAGACTTCACCTTTTTTACACGTACAATCAATCTAAAATGTTTTACAAGTCATTACATACATAAATTGCTGAAATTACAAATATTTAAATTTTTACATATTTGGCCTCCTAAGTACGTGGCTAGCGTGCGTCTATGAGCTCACACTATTTGAACAACTTACTTTTGCACGGCTATCGACTATCAAAAAAAATGGAAAGTCTAATATCAACAATAATAGGTGAATAAATGATTCTACATAATTCTCAAACTGTAGGAAACTATTTCTAATCAGATTCTTATCAGTTATCATGTCTCTTATCAGATAATATAGACAAAATATTTCATGAATCGATACATTGAAAATAGGCATTCGGTTTCATACAAAACATATCAAACTTACATAAGACAATACTTATGCAATTAATTTCCATTAATTCCACTTATGCACAGCGATTATCTCGACCGGGGAACAAATCCGGTCTCTAACTTTATTTTAATATTTCTTTAAATTAAGATGATTTCAACCGGGGAACAAAATCCGGTAACATAATTTATATCTTAAAAATTCCCTATATGAATTTATTAAGAAAATATTACTAAGAAAACGATAAACTGTTCCGGCCTGGGAGTCGAACCCAAGACCTTCATATCATTAATTCGATATTTCTTTAAGATTCAACTAAGCATTTTCTTATTAAAATATTGTTGCTTGATAATTTGCTTTTTAAAGGCTATTCGTAATCGGTTAACTAATAAATTGAAATATTCTTATAGGCGCGTCGCCAACAATCTCCCCCCCGTGCATCAGCACCATCATTTGGGAGGCGTCGCGGGTACCAGGCCTATTATTCTGGATGTAGGTCTCCTCAAGATACCTGTGCTAGTAATGACGTCAACCACTCTGGTGTGACCGTCTGGTCCCGGTAGAGTCCTACTAATCTTGCCTTTCGGCCACGTATTTCGTGGCAACGAATGATCTATTATCATGACAATATCACCTTCTTTAGGCTCCATAAACTTTTTCCATAGATAATTTACTTAAGCGTGAACTTCTTTCAACGCTTTTACCTGTTTTCAAGCATTTTATTTCCAAATGGAAACACTCGTCTTGAACGAACTTCCAAATTAACAATTCAGCTTTTTTCAAGAGCGCTATGTCCAACGCGCTATCGGGTCCTTTAACTGACTTTGCTAAAACTTCGTTGGAACACATAACCGACTTTTCGGCTGCGTTGTCGGGTCCTTTAACCGACTTTCTTAAACTCTTGAATTTTTCTACCGCTTGTAAGGTGCGCGTAGTTGGCCCAAGGAATTTCTTAAAGCTGCTAAATCGTCCGTAGTCGGGTAGACTTAACGGTTCTTGCTTTCTCAGCGCATTTACGCCTTTTGGCGATTTTTCTTCACCTGTTTCTAAGCTATTTACGGTGTCCACTTGTTTGGGCCATAAATCAGGACTTTTCCTGAGGAATTCGGGTCCTTGAAACCAGCGATGACTTACATCGAAGGTGGAAGGAAAACTTCTAGTGGCGTCGTCTGCCACGTTTTGTGACGTTGGAACCCATCGCCATTCACATGGCTTACTGTGATCTTCGATCTCAGCCAATCGATGAGCAACGAATGGTTTAAAAGCGCGAGGATCTGACTTAATCCACGCTAACACTGTACGTGAGTCCGTCCAAAATACTCTCTCGGATATCTCGTACTTGCTCTCTTCACTAACTGATGCAGCCAGTCGACTGCCCATAAGAGCTGCTTGTAATTCAAGCCCTGGAATCGAAATTGGTTTCAGCGGCGCTACTCTTGCCTTTGCGGCGATCAGCGTAATCCGCCTTTCTCCTAGCTCGTCCGTGGTGACGTAATACACCGCGGCAGCGTATGCTTTTTCACTAGCATCTGTGAAGGTGTGTAATTCTCCCTTGCCGACGCCTTCAGCAACGGGTCTAGGTACTTCTAAATTACCTAATTTCTTCACTTCCGATATCCATTTACAAAACAACACGTGTAATTCGTGTGAAACTTCTTCATCCCAAGAGATGCCTGTCCTCCATACTTGCTGGATCAGCGACTTCCCTTGAATCGTTATGGGTGATGCGAGTTCCAAAGGATCGAAGACTGACATCACAGCGCTAGTTATCTCCCTCTTCGTAGGCGGTCGTAAACCTTCCATCACCTCTTCCGGTGTGTTACGAAGACTTATGGAGAAACTTATTATATCCCATTGAATAAAACTATTATTTACGGATTTTATCGCGTTTAATTACTTTTAATTTATTTTTATTATTATCCCGACGTTTCGGGTGCTTTACAGCGCCCATGGTCACGGGGGGGACTGAGATGTTTGACGTCCCAATGTCATAGTTAGTCCGGCTACCTTCAGTTTTTTAATATTAATTTTTGGTCCTGGTATTAAAAAACTGAAGGTAGCCGGACTAACTATGACATTGGGACGTCAAACATCTCAGTCCCCCCCGTGACCATGGGCGCTGTAAAGCACCCGAAACGTCGGGATAATAATAAAAATAAATTAAAAGTAATTAAACGCGATAAAATCCGTAAATAATAGTTTTATTCAATGTGTAGTGTTCGCGTAAATTTAAGAAATCATTATTATATCCCGTTTGATATTCCAAATCAAACCTAAAGTGCGCTCTGTGTGCTCTTTATCTCCCAGCGAAGCACTGTCGCTCTTATATTTATTTTCCATTTTACTTAAAACTTCGGGTCGGTTGCTAGCCCATCCCCTCAGTTGGAAAGAAGCACGTTTATGTAATTCATACATATCGTTTACTATCCTTTCGGCTGTCGTCACGTCGGGAAGCGCCTGTAGATAGTCATCCATATAAAAATTGCTTTCCGTAGCGGAAGCTGCTTCTGGATAGATATGTGCGTTATCCTGCGCATTTCTATTCTTCACATACATAGCGATGCATGGTGATGATGCCGCTCCAAATATGAGTGACGTCATTCTATACTCTTCCGGTGGCGCGTCACGATTGTGCCGCCGTAAGAATTGAAGGCTATCCCTGTCTTCTTCCCGGATTTTCACTTGCAGGAACATTTCTTTAATTTCTGCCATCACTGCCACGCTTTCTTCTCTGAATCGTAGCAGAACTCCAAACAACGACTTCAATAAGTCCGGTCCGGTTAACAATGCATCATTGAGACAACGTCCGCCTGTCCTAGCGGCGGCGTCGAAAACTATTCTTATTTTCTTTTTCTGTGGGTGAGTCACTGCGAAGTGAGGAAGATACCACGTGCGTGGGGAAATGGAAATATGGTTCGCTTTCTCTGCGTAACCGTTAACGATGAGATTTTTAATTTGCTTCTCATATTCCTTTTTCAACTCGCTATTTTTGTCGAGCTTCTTTTCGATATTAAACAGGCGACTTTCAACCTGCACTCTATTCGACGGCATGCACTCGTTATCTGTGCGCCATACCAAAACAGTCTCGTACCTATTATTAGGTATACGACGTACCGTTTTGTTCAAAATACTTAAGGCTCGTTCTTCTGGGTCGTTCGCGGGCTTTCTAGCCGACACTCCCAGAGATTCCAAACTAAAATAATCCTTGATCAATTTATCCATATCTTCCTCCTTCTTGGTGGAAATGTGGTTAACGATCTTGATCGGTTTAATACCACCCGATATGTGACCATGTAAAACCCATCCAAGTTTGGTGAGCGATGCTACAGGTAGGTTCTTACCTCCCGAAATTAATTCACGAGTAACTATGAGATGCCAATTGTCCTGACCAATTAATATGGTAGGTTTGGACCTCTCAAACATCAACTCATCCTTAATCGGTGTCAAATGAGAACACCGTTGCAATAATTCTCGGCTTACCGACTGAGGAGAAAGGTTAAGTGACTTAATTGTTTGTACACTTATCTCTTCTAAGTCGCTCGAGTAAATGCCTTTTATCTTAACGTTTAAGCGATACGAACTGTCGTCGTTAATTCGCTTACCTCCCACGGCTTCGATACGTAATCCCTCTTTACGTCCGCGAGGCGCTAATTTCTGAGCCATCCACTCCTCTATGAGTGTCATGGTCGATCCCTCATCCAGAAGAGCTGTTGTCTTGACCTTTCCTCTAGGTCCATACAACTCGACCGGTATAATCTTTAAGTATGCACATGCCAGTGCATTCACTGTACTAACAGTTGTAATCTGAGCATCTTTACCCCCCTCATCCCCTTGTGGCGAGGTATTTTCATTGGGGTATCGGTGTAGCATTCGATGATGTGACATTCTACATCCTTCTACACCACATTTTTTCGCTTTGCACTCTAACCTCCTATGGTTAGGTGACAAACATTGGAAACTTACTTTCGCTTTTTTGACCGCTTCCCATTTCTCGCGAATATTCATGTCCTTAAACTTGTAACAACTCACTATAGAGTGCTCCTTGTTGCATATAACACACTTATGTGTTACCCGACTTACAGGCTTATCCTGGGTTGTCATAACCACTTGTCGGTTGTGCCCTTTACTGTTTCGGCGTTCTAGACGCTCGCTCGAATTACTTCGGCGCATATAGCGCTCGCTCACGGCACATCTGCGTACACCTCCCTTTGCAGTGTGTACAGTTTGCTTCCTGAATTCAGACGCTTCCTTTTTTCAGGCGCATTTTCATTGTTTAAGGACGCTCCAAATTGTTCACTCAATAAATTTAAAAACTTGGCCATCTTCTGTAACTCTGGCTCCAAAGGATACTGAGTTCGATATTCAAACCATTTAAATTTAATCATAGTTCCGAGCTTCTCCACTATGCGGCTCAGTAACTCCGGTGAGTACAAATACTGTGGTTGATTCAACGCTTGTATCGTGGCAACCACGTTCGTAATACGACTTGCAAAAGATCCTATATTCCGGCAATCTTCTGCCAATCTTGGCATACGCTTTACATTCTCGATTTCGGCTAGAATGAGCATCTCAACCCTACCGAATCTTCTTTCGAGAGCGTTCATTATTTCTTCAGGTTCACACAAAGTAAACAACAACGACTTAACCGCTTCCTTAGCGGTGCCCTTTAATGCCCTCCTAAGGCGTGCGACATTCTGCACCCCTGAAAATTGGCTTCTTGTGTCTTCAAACACCGTTTTGAAAACTATCCATTCACCCGGGTCTCCATCGAACACCGGTAATTCCTGGAGGAAATGAAGCTGGGAAGACTTATCTTTTCCCGCTATGATTAAAACTACTTTTACGGATTTCTTTCGCGTTTTATTTATTTTATTTTTAACCCGACGTTTCGGGTGCTTTCCAGCACCCATGGTCACGGGGGACTGAGGTGACTGACGTCCCGATGTCAAAGTTAACCCGGAGTACCTTCAGCTTTTTTAATTATTGTCTTTGGTCCGATCTACGCAGAATGAACTAAGTGTGGTTTGAAGTCTTGCAGTGGTATGCTTGGGTTTAGTTTTAATTTTATTAATTATAGGATCCCAAGCAGGTCTGCAGTTTGCGATCATATCCTAGATGGCCCCAACCATTACATCAGATTTGATAGACCACAAATCCTCGCGAAAGAACACCGATTCCTACCAAGGATGATACGTGAGGCTATTGAAATTAAAAAACATCCTAATTTCAATAGAGAAGGAGGCTTGGTATTACCACCTGCTTGGGATCCTATAATTAATAAAATTAAAACTAAACCCAAGCATACCACTGCAAGACTTCAAACCACAGTTAGTTCATTCTGCGTAGATCGGACCAAAGACAATAATTAAAAAAGCTGAAGGTACTCCGGGTTAACTTTGACATCGGGACGTCAGTCACCTCAGTCCCCCGTGACCATGGGTGCTGGAAAGCACTCGAAACGTCGGGTTAAAAATAAAATAAATAAAACGCGAAAGAAATCCGTAAAAGTAGTTTTAATCAATGTACAGTGTTCGCGTAAATATAAGAAATCATTATGTTTTCCCGCTATCTTTATTGCACTCACAATCGCTTCGGTCAATTCTGACACCTCACTCGCGTGTGTTTTCTGTGCATTTCCTTGGTTGCGCTCGATCTCCGCCCCTTTGCGGCGTGATCCTTTACACGCTTCCTTATCAGTAATATCGGGTTGCGTTACACTAACCGGCGCGCTCATTATGGTCTGTTGAACCCAACTCCTTATGAAAGGTTCCACCTGAGTATTCCGCTCTTCATCATCCTCACTCGAGTCGATCTCCTCTTCTCGGTTGAGTCGTGCCAACTCCAATTGAGACTTGGCTAAGGCAGCAGCTGCCTGTGCTCGTTCGAGTTCTGAGCGTTCGAATTTAATCCGCGCCTCTAATTCGGCTTTCAGCCTCGCCGATAGCGATGACCTACTACCTCTCTGTGACCCTTTGTCACTAGTGTGCCCGATTACTGTCCTTGACGATGCCGCTTCTTCGGTCCTTTGACCTACTTTTTCGACTACCGTTTCACTTCTGGATATAACGGATTGTTGTGCGGTGCTGGCCTGCGTACCACTGGTGTCTGTCCTGTTGCTCGTCGTTGCCACGGACGTCCCTGAGTCCCACGTGCATGTGGACGTATCGGTGATGGCTCCACTTGAAAAAGTTGCCCCATTCGAAGCAGTGGCTGTGGTCGCTCCAGATGATTCCGCCTCTTTAGCCTTTCTTGAGAGCCCTGTTCTTGTCCTGCTTCCTTCGCTCCTCTCTGTCTGGTCTTGTGCCTTCTTCATCTTGCAGAAAGGCGATTGTTGGCCTACGGTCCCTAACTATCCCTACGGTCCCTACAACGCCTTACCTACAACCCTTCTACACCCCAACCTAACCCCACTACCCCTCCCCCCTTTATCTCCCAACCCTACAACCTTACTACCACCTAAACAGCCCTATCAGCCCTATCAGCCCTATCAATCTTGAACGGGGCCTACCGAGGTGAGCCGTCCAGGGATGGAGTCGTGCACGAATGGAATGGAGGAAAGGTTTAGGAACTGTCCCGCCAAGGAATATGACGCAACAGTCGAGCGCTAGTGCAAGCGCAGTCTCGCTCGAGAGAACTGCTCCACCCGAAGGTGTTGTGCCAGAGCACAACCGTTTGGCACCGTTAGGTGGTCGGGATGTATGCTGCGCTTCGTCGCCCAGTTGCCGGTGACGCCTCGTCCAAGCGCCCTCCTCCGGTCGCGATGCAGTCAGGTGCCCACGAGCACCCTCGCCTGGCAGCAGCAGCGGTGGATGCTTCCTCTTGCACCCTCTGATGACCCGACAGGAAATGCCGGACACGGTCGTCCGACAGGAAATGCCAGACACGGTCGTCCGACAGGAAATGCCGAGCACGCTTGCCCGACAGGAAAAATGCCAAGCCCTGCTTGGCCACGATGAGTGCCTTCACAAGATACCTGCGCCTGGCTGCGATACGTGCCCCATGCGAGCACACGCCCCAAGCCGCGATCCCGGTTTTCTTTCTTCCGGTAGTTCCAGGTCCAGTCCTTCTGCGCTGACCTGGTCTTCTGGCCTTTGGTCCTGTTGCTTCAGGTCAAACCTCCGGCTTCCTTCGGTTGCTGATCTTCACTCGGCTCCGAAGGTCTTCTTTCTCCATAACCAGCAGTCCACTGCTGGTTCCTTGATCCGGCTCGAAGGACCAATTGAAAAGGAATCAGGTTCGGAAGGTCCTCTTGAAAAGGAAATCCAGATCGCAAGGACCAATTGAAAAGGAATCCTGCAGGACCAATTGAAAAGGAACCCAGCAGGCCGTAAACTTTCGGGCTTTGAAACAGAAGGGAGGAATCGAGGCTTCTCTCGATCCGGCCTCCTATCACGCCTACGTTGGGTTCGGGAACAACATATGTGATCTCCGCAACGGAGTAACACACAAGGGCGATAACCTCTTCCTTTTCAGAAAATAGGTTCAGGCGGGGATTACGGGTCTTCCGAAGTCGTCCCGGTCCCAACGCCTTAATTCTTCGATGTGGACTGTATAATTTTGAGGGATGAATTTCTTGGGAATAAAACAGCAATTATCTTCAAACCGTTCCGTGAGAGAGTAATCACTTTTCCCTATCACTTCCCTACACTTTTTCTTTCTTCTTCTTATTGACTGCTGGTTTGATTCCCGAACTAATCCCGAAGGATTCCCGAACTTTCCCGAAACTTCCCCGAACGAATTGCAAGAAAACTCGTTTACTGAGCTACCCCTGAGCTACCCCTGAGCTATACGCGAAAGTGAGCCGCGCCATTTGCGCGCTCGCGCAACTTAATTACATCAATTTGTACTATCACTCTCTCACGGTTTTCTCAATTATTTATTTTGTATAAGACATACATTTATACAATTTACTTATAAAGATAGCACAAAAAATATCTTTACAACGATATACGTTACATTTTCACATCACAAAAAACCTTTTATTTATTAAACAAAATGTGCCTATTTTACTCACATTGAACAAGTTGAAATTTCTTAAATATTTAACATAGAAAGTTAAAACAATGTTTCTCACTTGAAATTATACATATCTTAACCAATACAATAGTTTAATTTACATTTTTTTTATACATTTCACTATTAAAACACTTTTGAATTTCTTATACAAAACTATAATTATTTCACTTATTCACTGGAATTTTCACATAAAAATAACACAGAATTCACCTTTTTTACACGTACAATCAATCTAAAATGTTTTATTATTATAATATATTTATTAATATATAATTGTTTTAATATTAAAATAAATATTTCTTTAAATTAAGATGATTTCAACCGGGGAACAAAATCCGGTAACATAATTTATATCTTAAAAATTCCCTATATGAATTTATTAAGAAAATATTACTAAGAAAACGATAAACTGTTCCGGCCTGGGAGTCCAACCCAAGACCTTCATATCATTAATTCGATATTTCTTTAAGATTCAACTAAGCATTTTCTTATTAAAATATTGTTGCTTGATAATTTGCTTTTTAGAGGCTATTCGTAATCGGTTAACTAAAAAATTGAAATATTCTTATAGGCGCGTCGCCAACACTAACTGTTGTCGTTTCTTGAGTGAGAAAATAGTCGATAGCTATAGCTGATTGCTTACACGTCGGCGGAGGCCGTTTAAGACTAAGGCACATGCCATATCAAGAAATACGAAGACAGCCACAAATATATAGATTTGTAAATTAGTCGATATAAGTTTGCACAAATCTTGACTCTTTAAAATCTCGGACGATTTGAATCAGAGAGATTCCTAGTTAGGTATAGTAGGTGGGTACCTTTAAAAATAAAACACGCAGTTGTCAAAATGTGATACTGTATGGTGTGTAGTCGAACAGAACCAACCAGGAACATTGAACCACCACCATATTGAAAAAACTGCAAGGTTGCCAATTCGACCGATTGTGTTAAAACTTTTCTCGTAAGCACCCTCCCCTCTCCAGTAGTTAGCCGATGGCTGCTTCTTGAGCGTGACTTGTGACTGCGGTTTGTTTGTTTCTCTCCAAAAAAACGTAGAATTCTCACGTAAGTGTCTCGATTTTTATATATTTTGTTATTAATTCTAGCACCAAAAGCTTTATGGTGTCGATATTGTTGTAGTTTTAGACGTTTTATGAGCATATTGCTTTGTGACAATTCAGCCTACAACCTATTTTTTTTAAATATTATATGTTGAATAGTGTGCGTATTGAACAGTGAAATTGAACCAGGTTCGCATAGTACACAGTGAACCGGTTCACTGTGTACCTTACGATCCTGGTTCGCTGTTCAATGGTAGTTTTATGCTGAAAATCAATCATATTTTGATTGTTTTAGGATGCAAAGGCCAAGAAATAAGGAAAGAAAAATTGGAAAACAGAAAAAAAACGATATGGTGTCAGCATTACTAATGATAGAAAATGGTAGCTCCATTGGGACGGCGCGGCGGCAAAAACCAGTAAAATTCCCTACCTTACATTGCGCCGTTACGTTAAAAAAAAACGTGAACATGGTGATAATATATCACTCGAACCGAAGTATGATGTTTTATTTTGCCCTCTGCCAATCCTTAATACAATATTGTATATCAGCTTGGGGTGGTGCCTCCAAAACCACGATGTTGCAGTTGGAGAGGGCACAGAGAGCAGTTCTCAAGGTCATGTATAAAAAGCCCTACCGGTACCCTACGGCCGATCTTTATCGGGATAGCGAGGTTTTGAGTGTACGCCAGTTGTATATTCTATCCGCAGTTTTAAAAACCCATGGGCAAGTAATTCAGTCGCCTATTTACGACAACCTAATCACTAAACGAATATTTAAAATCCCAATTCCGGCTGCCAGGTCTGTTTTCGCGCAACGTCTTCCACAGTTCTCACATCCTCATATTTATAACAAAATACTTAAAGTCTGTGACATCAAAAATTGCACCACTTTGAAAGCTAAACATATAGTAAAAAGATATCTCGCCACACTAAATTATAATGATACCGAAAACTTAATATTAAAGCAAAAATAATACCAAATTGTATCTACGTTTCACACTAGAATATTGTATTCATATTTTTCCTAGGAATAAAAAATAAATATTAATATAAGCGACAAATACTCAAAAAATATCTTCCTAAATTAAGAAATAATTTGTTGTTCTGTATAATTTTGGGTACTTTTAATTACGTAAGTAAAACTGATAACCGTACTCCTGGTCCCCAAGATACAGGCTATGCCTAGTTTGGGGCCCGCCAGTACCTTTTTATATGTAATAAGAATTTATATGTAATTAGTATTTAATTTAATATAATATAAGTTAAAATTAATTAAATATAAGTCACTTTTTTCCCAATGTTCAAGTCTGTAGCTCTATTTCTAGGAATAAATGATTTTTTATTTATTTATTTATTTATTTATGATATTAATAAAGTGTTTACTGAAGAACACGAACAAATATTATTAAAATACTACAAAGGCTGTGCACTAATGTTCTACGGTTTGACCATCAAAGAATGTAGGAAGGTGGCGTACGAAATGGCAATGGTTAATTGCATAAAAATGCCAAGCTCATGGGAAAGGAATAAAATGTCAGGTTTGGAATGGTTTCATTTCTTTAAAAAAGACATCTTGATATTTCAGTAAAGAAACCAGTAGCTGTAAGTTCCGCACGAGCTACCTCATTCGATCGGAAAGCTGTGGCAATATTTAAAAGATCGTCTAAATAAAACTTTTATGTTTCCTCTAGAACCCGATATGGCTAATGTGAAACTCAGTGACATTAAAATGATTCTCCCTCCTCCTTGTGTGTCATTAAATATGTCTGATTAAATATACACTTATCTTTACTAATTATGGCGTAAATATTTACTTTGACGCTTTTGGATGTATTTATTTCGTGATTCTTTAATTAGTCGGTAAATTAATGAAGACTGTTAATTATACTGTTTGAGAAAGGCTGATTGTTAATTTTATCCAAAGGTTTATAATTATGATAACTTAGCGTCATTAAGAAGTTAAGTGCTTTGAAGAAAACTATACGAAACCTTTATAATTTGAAATTATAATAATTATAATTGATATGTTGTTATGTTTATTTTTTGTTTACCCAGTTCTTGCTTGCTTGTAGGTTGATTGTCGTCTACATGCACCTGCACCTAGGTGCAGGGCAGGTATCGGGCCTCGGGGTATACCCCATTGCCCGGACTTTCCTCATGGCTCACTACTTTGGGCCAGTCCTGGGAGCCGATATTAGGCTAGTTTCACACGGAGTGACTTTCCTTAGTATGACAATTTATTTTCCCGTGATTAACCGACTACGGGAAAAAAGGTTATCCGATAAAAGTTGAAGTTGACCTATCAGCGGTATTGAGGGTTGTTACTCGACTCTCTAATCGCTATAGAGAGGAGTTCTCTTGGAAGAGGTCGCCCGTCCGGGGGCCGAGTGTGCAACGGCGCAAAGTCGTTGAGGTGTTCATGTGGTCAGTTGTCGGCGCGGTCGAACATGCCGCGCGCCAGCCGGGCCACGAAGTCGGTGATGATCTCGACTTTCAGATCGGCCGCTATGACGTCATTCCGGACGTAGCGACCTGCTCCGACGATCGTCCTTAATGTCAGATTCTGCTGCGCCTGCAGTCGCCGCCTCAGAGCCAGGCCGGAGCAGCGTAGGTGATGATGGTATGGTACAAGATGTATATCCGGAGCTTGGTTTTAATCGGCAGCCTGGATGCCAGGACCGGCAAGAGCGTCGCCCGCGCACATCGGGCCCTGCGGATGACGAAGTCGACGTGCGCCCAAGGTAGATTACGGCCTTCTGGTACGCAATCTTCTGGCCATTGAGGGTCAGCGGAGGTGGAAATTTCCTGAGACGGCGAGTGAGCAGAGCGGTCGTCTTACCAACGTTGACGACCATCCTCCACTCGTCCAGCCATGGTGGCAGCAGGTCCAGCAGACGCTGAATCCTGGCAGTGGCTATGTGGGCTCTTCTGCATATAGCGCCAGCTCAACGTCGTCCTCCCTCTCTTGGAGCCTGCCTGCCAGTGTTGGGATGTCGTTAGTATAAGCCGCGTACAGGACTGGAGACAAACAGCTGCCCTGTGGAACGCCGGCTCTGATGGATCTGGTTGCGGACTCGGCGTCCTCTACGCAGACGTAGAACTTCTTGTCTTCCAGGAAAGACGCCACTAGCCGCAACATAGCAGGAGGGAAACTGGTCTGTTCGTACAGCTTTTAAAGCAATCCCGAGTGCCACACCCTGTCGAACGCCTTCTCGATGTCGAGAAAGACGCCCAACGATATGCGGCCACGATTGTATTCTGCCGCAAGCAGGTGCAGCACTCTAGTCAACTATGTGACTGTAGAGTGACCCCTCCTGAATCCGTGCTGCTACGCTCGAAGTTGTATGCACGGACGGAGACGTCTTAGCAGCAATCTTTCTAGCAGTTTAGCTATGTGCGGTAAAGCGTGATCGGCCTGTAGCTGGCAGCTCTACGCCTGTCCTTCCCGGGTTTCGGCAAGACGATGACTTTGCCTTTCGCCCAGTCCTCCGGGAAGTGTAGGATCCCATTGTAGAGTCAACCAAGCTCTACTAGGACTCTATTGGGCAACCGGTAGGTAATTAATTGAACAATGATTTTATTATTACTATTACCATAGAGAAAGCACTGAAAGCCAATTTTTTTTGTTATTAGAAGTAATATTTTTTATGGTATTTTGTACAACAAAAATAAAAGACGATTATCAAAAATTTTATGGTGTCTTTTCACAAATAAGGATTTTTACTGGTAACGAAATTGTGGTTCACTGTTGAAATACAGGTGGTTCAGTGTATACCTACAGTACACAGTGAGCCAATTTTTATTTTATTTTTAAACTTTATTTACGGTCTTTATTCGTTTCTCTGGCATGGTAACCTGAATATGAGAAACTGTATAAAATTGACTAAACCATTACACATAAACGAAATTCTTAACTTTAATTTCTAACAAGTTATATGACTTAGAAAAAAGGTTGGTTGTTCAACAACGCACCCTAGGTTATCAAATCTTTCAAAAATGGAATGTTGGGGTCTGTATACACGATCAGTAGTCGCGCTTATGGCCATTAGACTCAACGGGTAGTTAGGTTATGAGGTAATCTATGGAAATACCTCTAAAATAACATTAATGCATTAAACGTATTTGATTTCATCTTTTTCAAGCTCTACTGAACGCCGCTGTTCTTTAATATGCCAAAAAGTATTCGAAGCGTCAAGTATACACTATAATTTTATATTGCATGAGAAAAAGCCTGCGGGTGAAAATTGTTTTCTCTATAATTAAACCTAAAAATTAATTTATTTCTATTTTTAAAATTAAAAATACAACATGTTAATATGTTACATGACTTTTTATTTATAAAGCTTTTGAAATTTAAAATAACCTAATAGAAATATATAAATGTATTTCCTTTTAAAGAATTTCACATATCATAAAATAAATACACCTGTAGTATACTAGACAGAACGATAAATTACTTTGAAACACCAGCTGGTAAACGAAGTAAAGGACCATTAAAATGTCGTCGCTGTGGCACTTGTGTTGCGTCCTGCGGCGGTGACGACAACTCAATGCAATTTATGCTACATTTTATATTTTTTTCGTATCGACTTTAAAATTGTTCTATAGTTAAAAGAATATGTTAAATAAGTTAAAAAAAACAGTGCAGCCATCACGCCAACAGCTGAGTTCGAACCCTTAATGTTACGTTCGGCACCGCCGAGTACTATTTAAATAAAAACAGTACAGCCATCACGCCAACAGCTGAGTTCGAACCCTTAATGTTGCGTTCGGCACCGCCGAGTACTATTTAAATAAAAACAGTGCAGGCATCACGCCAACAGCTGAGTTCGAACCCTTAATGTTGCGTTCGGCACCGCCGAGTACTATTTAAATAAAAACAGTGCAGGCATCACGCCAACAGCTGAGTTCGAACCCTTAATGTTGCGTTCGGCACCGCCGAGTACTATTTAAACAAAAACAGTGCAGCCATCACGCCAACAGCTGAGTTCGAACCCTTAATGTTGCGTTCGGCACCGCCGAGTACTATTTAAATAAAAACAGTGCAGCCATCACGCCAACAGCTGAGTTCGAACCCTTAATGTTGCGTTCGGCACCGCCGAGTACTATTTAAATAAAAACAGTGCAGCCATCACGCCAACAGCTGAGTACGAACCCTTAATGTTGCGTTCGGCACCGCCGAGTACTATTTAAACAAAAACAGTGCAGGCATCACGCCAACAGCTGAGTTCGAACCCTTAATGTTGCGTTCGGCACCGCCGAGTACTATTTAAACAAAAACAGTGCAGCCATCACGCCAACAGCTGAGTTCGAACCCTTAATGTTGCGTTCGGCACCGCCGAGTACTATTTAAACAAAAACAGTGCAGCCATCACGCCAACAGCTGAGTTCGAACCCTTAATGTTGCGTTCGGCACCGCCGAGTACTATTTAAACAAAAACAGTGCAGCCATCACGCCAACAGCTGAGTTCGAACCCTTAATGTTGCGTTCGGCACCGCCGAGTACTATTTAAATAAAAACAGTGCAGGCATCACGCCAACAGCTGAGTTCGAACCCTTAATGTTGCGTTCGGCACCGCCGAGTACTATTTAAACAAAAACAGTGCAGGCATCACGCCAACAGCTGAGTTCGAACCCTTAATGTTGCGTTCGGCACCGCCGAGTACTATTTAAACAAAAACAGTGCAGCCATCACGCCAACAGCTGAGTTCGAACCCTTAATGTTGCGTTCGGCACCGCCGAGTACTATTTAAACAAAAACAGTGCAGGCATCACGCCAACAGCTGAGTTCGAACCCTTAATGTTGCGTTCGGCACCGCCGAGTACTATTTAAACAAAAACAGTGCAGGCATCACGCCAACAGCTGAGTTCGAACCCTTAATGTTGCGTTCGGCACCGCCGAGTACTATTTAAATAAAAACAGTGCAGGCATCACGCCAACAGCTGAGTTCGAACCCTTAATGTTGCGTTCGGCACCGCCGAGTACTATTTAAACAAAAACAGTGCAGGCATCACGCCAACAGCTGAGTTCGAACCCTTAATGTTGCGTTCGGCACCGCCGAGTACTATTTAAACAAAAACAGTGCAGCCATCACGCCAACAGCTGAGTTCGAACCCTTAATGTTGCGTTCGGCACCGCCGAGTACTATTTAAACAAAAACAGTGCAGCCATCACGCCAACAGCTGAATTCGAACCCTTAATGTTGTGTTCGGCACCGCCGAGTACTATTTAAACAAAAACAGTGCAGCCATCACGCCAACAGCTGAGTTCGAACCCTTAATGTTGCGTTCGGCACCGCCGAGTACTATTTAAACAAAAACAGTGCAGCCATCACGCCAACAGCTGAGTTCGAACCCTTAATGTTGCGTTCGGCACCGCCGAGTACTATTTAAATAAAAACAGTGCAGGCATCACGCCAACAGCTGAGTTCGAACCCTTAATGTTGCGTTCGGCACCGCCGAGTACTATTTAAACAAAAACAGTGCAGGCATCACGCCAACAGCTGAGTTCGAACCCTTAATGTTGCGTTCGGCACCGCCGAGTACTATTTAAACAAAAACAGTGCAGGCATCACGCCAACAGCTGAGTTCGAACCCTTAATGTTGCGTTCGGCACCGCCGAGTACTATTTAAACAAAAACAGTGCAGCCATCACGCCAACAGCTGAGTTCGAACCCTTAATGTTGCGTTCGGCACCGCCGAGTACTATTTAAACAAAAACAGTGCAGGCATCACGCCAACAGCTGAGTTCGAACCCTTAATGTTGCGTTCGGCACCGCCGAGTACTATTTAAATAAAAACAGTGCAGGCATCACGCCAACAGCTGAGTTCGAACCCTTAATGTTGCGTTCGGCACCGCCGAGTACTATTTAAACAAAAACAGTGCAGGCATCACGCCAACAGCTGAGTTCGAACCCTTAATGTTGCGTTCGGCACCGCCGAGTACTATTTAAATAAAAACAGTGCAGGCATCACGCCAACAGCTGAGTTCGAACCCTTAATGTTGCGTTCGGCACCGCCGAGTACTATTTAAATAAAAACAGTGCAGCCATCACGCCAACAGCTGAGTTCGAACCCTTAATAATGCGTTCGGCACCGCCGAGTACTATTTAAATAAAAACAGTGCAGGCATCACGCCAACAGCTGAGTTCGAACCCTTAATGTTGCGTTCGGCACCGCCGAGTACTATTTAAATAAAAACAGTGCAGCCATCACGCCAACAGCTGAGTTCGAACCCTTAATGTTGCGTTCGGCACCGCCGAGTACTATTTAAACAAAAACAGTGCAGCCATCACGCCAACAGCTGAGTTCGAACCCTTAATGTTGCGTTCGGCACCGCCGAGTACTATTTAAACAAAAACAGTGCAGCCATCACGCCAACAGCTGAGTTCGAACCCTTAATGTTGCGTTCGGCACCGCCGAGTACTATTTAAACAAAAACAGTGCAGGCATCACGCCAACAGCTGAGTTCGAACCCTTAATGTTGCGTTCGGCACCGCCGAGTACTATTTAAACAAAAACAGTGCAGCCATCACGCCAACAGCTGAGTTCGAACCCTTAATGTTGCGTTCGGCACCGCCGAGTACTATTTAAACAAAAACAGTGCAGCCATCACGCCAACAGCTGAGTTCGAACCCTTAATGTTGCGTTCGGCACCGCCGAGTACTATTTAAATAAAAACAGTGCAGCCATCACGCCAACAGCTGAGTTCGAACCCTTAATGTTGCGTTCGGCACCGCCGAGTACTATTTAAATAAAAACAGTGCAGGCATCACGCCAACAGCTGAGTTCGAACCCTTAATGTTGCGTTCGGCACCGCCGAGTACTATTTAAACAAAAACAGTGCAGGCATCACGCCAACAGCTGAGTTCGAACCCTTAATGTTGCGTTCGGCACCGCCGAGTACTATTTAAACAAAAACAGTGCAGGCATCACGCCAACAGCTGAGTTCGAACCCTTAATGTTGCGTTCGGCACCGCCGAGTACTATTTAAACAAAAACAGTGCAGCCATCACGCCAACAGCTGAGTTCGAACCCTTAATGTTGCGTTCGGCACCGCCGAGTACTATTTAAACAAAAACAGTGCAGGCATCACGCCAACAGCTGAGTTCGAACCCTTAATGTTGCGTTCGGCACCGCCGAGTACTATTTAAACAAAAACAGTGCAGGCATCACGCCAACAGCTGAGTTCGAACCCTTAATGTTGCGTTCGGCACCGCCGAGTACTATTTAAACAAAAACAGTGCAGGCATCACGCCAACAGCTGAGTTCGAACCCTTAATGTTGCGTTCGGCACCGCCGAGTACTATTTAAACAAAAACAGTGCAGCCATCACGCCAACAGCTGAGTTCGAACCCTTAATGTTGCGTTCGGCACCGCCGAGTACTATTTAAATAAAAACAGTGCAGGCATCACGCCAACAGCTGAGTTCGAACCCTTAATGTTGCGTTCGGCACCGCCGAGTACTATTTAAACAAAAACAGTGCAGGCATCACGCCAACAGCTGAGTTCGAACCCTTAATGTTGCGTTCGGCACCGCCGAGTACTATTTAAATAAAAACAGTGCAGGCATCACGCCAACAGCTGAGTTCGAACCCTTAATGTTGCGTTCGGCACCGCCGAGTACTATTTAAACAAAAACAGTGCAGGCATCACGCCAACAGCTGAGTTCGAACCCTTAATGTTGCGTTCGGCACCGCCGAGTACTATTTAAATAAAAACAGTGCAGGCATCACGCCAACAGCTGAGTTCGAACCCTTAATGTTGCGTTCGGCACCGCCGAGTACTATTTAAATAAAAACAGTGCAGGCATCACGCCAACAGCTGAGTTCGAACCCTTAATGTTGCGTTCGGCACCGCCGAGTACTATTTAAATAAAAACAGTGCAGCCATCACGCCAACAGCTGAGTTCGAACCCTTAATGTTGCGTTCGGCACCGCCGAGTACTATTTAAACAAAAACAGTGCAGCCATCACGCCAACAGCTGAGTTCGAACCCTTAATGTTGCGTTCGGCACCGCCGAGTACTATTTAAACAAAAACAGTGCAGGCATCACGCCAACAGCTGAGTTCGAACCCTTAATGTTTCGTTCGGCACCGCCGAGTACTATTTAAACAAAAACAGTGCAGCCATCACGCCAACAGCTGAGTTCGAACCCTTAATGTTGCGTTCGGCACCGCCGAGTACTATTTAAACAAAAACAGTGCAGCCATCACGCCAACAGCTGAGTTCGAACCCTTAATGTTGCGTTCGGCACCGCCGAGTACTATTTAAATAAAAACAGTGCAGCCATCACGCCAACAGCTGAGTTCGAACCCTTAATGTTGCGTTCGGCACCGCCGAGTACTATTTAAATAAAAACAGTGCAGGCATCACGCCAACAGCTGAGTTCGAACCCTTAATGTTGCGTTCGGCACCGCCGAGTACTATTTAAACAAAAACAGTGCAGGCATCACGCCAACAGCTGAGTTCGAACCCTTAATGTTGCGTTCGGCACCGCCGAGTACTATTTAAACAAAAACAGTGCAGGCATCACGCCAACAGCTGAGTTCGAACCCTTAATGTTGCGTTCGGCACCGCCGAGTACTATTTAAATAAAAACAGTGCGGGCATCACGCCAACAGCTGAGTTCGAACCCTTAATGTTGCGTTCGGCACCGCCGAGTACTATTTAAATAAAAACAGTGCAGGCATCACGCCAACAGCTGAGTTCGAACCCTTAATGTTGCGTTCGGCACCGCCGAGTACTATTTAAATAAAAACAGTGCAGGCATCACGCCAACAGCTGAGTTCGAACCCTTAATGTTGCGTTCGGCACCGCCGAGTACTATTTAAACAAAAACAGTGCAGCCATCACGCCAACAGCTGAGTTCGAACCCTTAATGTTGCGTTCGGCACCGCCGAGTACTATTTAAACAAAAACAGTGCAGCCATCACGCCAACAGCTGAATTCGAACCCTTAATGTTGCGTTCGGCACCGCCGAGTACTATTTAAACAAAAACAGTGCAGGCATCACGCCAACAGCTGAGTTCGAACCCTTAATGTTGCGTTCGGCACCGCCGAGTACTATTTAAACAAAAACAGTGCAGGCATCACGCCAACAGCTGAGTTCGAACCCTTAATGTTGCGTTCGGCACCGCCGAGTACTATTTAAACAAAAACAGTGCAGGCATCACGCCAACAGCTGAGTTCGAACCCTTAATGTTGCGTTCGGCACCGCCGAGTACTATTTAAACAAAAACAGTGCAGCCATCACGCCAACAGCTGAGTTCGAACCCTTAATGTTGCGTTCGGCACCGCCGAGTACTATTTAAACAAAAACAGTGCAGGCATCACGCCAACAGCTGAGTTCGAACCCTTAATGTTGCGTTCGGCACCGCCGAGTACTATTTAAATAAAAACAGTGCAGGCATCACGCCAACAGCTGAGTTCGAACCCTTAATGTTGCGTTCAGCACCGCCGAGTACTATTTAAACAAAAACAGTGCAGGCATCACGCCAACAGCTGAGTTCGAACCCTTAATGTTGCGTTCGGCACCGCCGAGTACTATTTAAACAAAAACAGTGCAGGCATCACGCCAACAGCTGAGTTCGAACCCTTAATGTTGCGTTCGGCACCGCCGAGTACTATTTAAACAAAAACAGTGCAGCCATCACGCCAACAGCTGAGTTCGAACCCTTAATGTTGCGTTCGGCACCGCCGAGTACTATTTAAACAAAAACAGTGCAGGCATCACGCCAACAGCTGAGTTCGAACCCTTAATGTTGCGTTCGGCACCGCCGAGTACTATTTAAATAAAAACAGTGCAGGCATCACGCCAACAGCTGAGTTCGAACCCTTAATGTTGCGTTCGGCACCGCCGAGTACTATTTAAATAAAAACAGTGCAGCCATCACGCCAACAGCTGAGTTCGAACCCTTAATAATGCGTTCGGCACCGCCGAGTACTATTTAAATAAAAACAGTGCAGGCATCACGCCAACAGCTGAGTTCGAACCCTTAATGTTGCGTTCGGCACCGCCGAGTACTATTTAAACAAAAACAGTGCAGCCATCACGCCAACAGCTGAGTTCGAACCCTTAATGTTGCGTTCGGCACCGCCGAGTACTATTTAAACAAAAACAGTGCAGCCATCACGCCAACAGCTGAGTTCGAACCCTTAATGTTGCGTTCGGCACCGCCGAGTACTATTTAAACAAAAACAGTGCAGGCATCACGCCAACAGCTGAGTTCGAACCCTTAATGTTGCGTTCGGCACCGCCGAGTACTATTTAAATAAAAACAGTGCAGGCATCACGCCAACAGCTGAGTTCGAACCCTTAATGTTGCGTTCGGCACCGCCGAGTACTATTTAAATAAAAACAGTGCAGCCATCACGCCAACAGCTGAGTTCGAACCCTTAATGTTGCGTTCGGCACCGCCGAGTACTATTTAAACAAAAACAGTGCAGCCATCACGCCAACAGCTGAGTTCGAACCCTTAATGTTGCGTTCGGCACCGCCGAGTACTATTTAAACAAAAACAGTGCAGGCATCACGCCAACAGCTGAGTTCGAACCCTTAATGTTGCGTTCGGCACCGCCGAGTACTATTTAAACAAAAACAGTGCAGCCATCACGCCAACAGCTGAGTTCGAACCCTTAATGTTGCGTTCGGCACCGCCGAGTACTATTTAAACAAAAACAGTGCAGCCATCACGCCAACAGCTGAGTTCGAACCCTTAATGTTGCGTTCGGCACCGCCGAGTACTATTTAAATAAAAACAGTGCAGCCATCACGCCAACAGCTGAGTTCGAACCCTTAATGTTGCGTTCGGCACCGCCGAGTACTATTTAAATAAAAACAGTGCAGGCATCACGCCAACAGCTGAGTTCGAACCCTTAATGTTGCGTTCGGCACCGCCGAGTACTATTTAAATAAAAACAGTGCAGGCATCACGCCAACAGCTGAGTTCGAACCCTTAATGTTGCGTTCGGCACTGCCTAGTACTGTTTAAATAAAAACAGTGCAGGCATCACGCCAACAGCTGAGTTCGAACCCTTAATGTTGCGTTCGGCACCGCCGAGTACTATTTAAATAAAAACAGTGCAGGCATCACGCCAACAGCTGAGTTCGAACCCTTAATGTTGCGTTCGGCACTGCCTAGTACTATTAAAACAAAAACAGTGCAGGCATCACGCCAACAGCTGAGTTCGAACCCTTAATGTTGCGTTCGGCACTGCCTAGTACTATTTAAACAAAAACAGTGCAGGCATCACGCCAACAGCTGAGTTCGAACCCTTAATGTTGCGTTCGGCACCGCCGAGTACTATTTAAATAAAAACAGTGCAGGCATCACGCCAACAGCTGAGTTCGAACCCTTAATGTTGCGTTCGGCACTGCCTAGTACTGTTTAAATAAAAACAGTGCAGGCATCACGCCAACAGCTGAGTTCGAACCCTTAATGTTGCGTTCGGCACCGCCGAGTACTATTTAAATAAAAACAGTGCAGGCATCACTCCAACAGCTGAGTTCGAACCCTTAATGTTGCGTTTGGCACCGCCGAGTACTATTTAAATAAAAACAGTGCAGGCATCACGCCAACAGCTGAGTTCGAACCCTTAATGTTGCGTTCGGCACTGCCTAGTACTATTTAAACAAAAACAGTGCAGGCATCACGCCAACAGCTGAGTTCGAACCCTTAATGTTGCGTTCGGCACTGCCTAGTACTATTTAAACAAAAACAGTGCAGGCATCACTCCAACAGCTGAGTTCGAACCCTTAATGTTGCGTTTGGCACCGCCGAGTACTATTTAAATAAAAACAGTGCAGGCATCACGCCAACAGCTGAGTTCGAACCCTTAATGTTGCGTTCGGCACTGCCTAGTACTATTTAAACAAAAACCGTGCAGGCATCACGCCAACAGCTGAGTTCGAACCCTTAATGTTGCGTTCGGCACCGCCGAGTACTATTTAAACAAAAACAGTGCAGCCATCACGCCAACAGCTGAGTTCGAACCCTTAATGTTGCGTTCGGCACCGCCGAGTACTATTTAAACAAAAACAGTGCAGCCATCACGCCAACAGCTGAGTACGAACCCTTAATGTTGCGTTCGGCACCGCCGAGTACTATTTAAATAAAAACAGTGCAGCCATCACGCCAACAGCTGAGTTCGAACCCTTAATGTTGCGTTCGGCACCGCCGAGTACTATTTAAATAAAAACAGTGCAGGCATCACGCCAACAGCTGAGTTCGAACCCTTAATGTTGCGTTCGGCACCGCCGAGTACTATTTAAACAAAAACAGTGCAGGCATCACGCCAACAGCTGAGTTCGAACCCTTAATGTTGCGTTCGGCACCGCCGAGTACTATTTAAACAAAAACAGTGCAGGCATCACGCCAACAGCTGAGTTCGAACCCTTAATGTTGCGTTCGGCACCGCCGAGTACTATTTAAACAAAAACAGTGCAGCCATCACGCCAACAGCTGAGTTCGAACCCTTAATGTTGCGTTCGGCACCGCCGAGTACTATTTAAACAAAAACAGTGCAGGCATCACGCCAACAGCTGAGTTCGAACCCTTAATGTTGCGTTCGGCACCGCCGAGTACTATTTAAACAAAAACAGTGCAGGCATCACGCCAACAGCTGAGTTCGAACCCTTAATGTTGCGTTCGGCACCGCCGAGTACTATTTAAACAAAAACAGTGCAGGCATCACGCCAACAGCTGAGTTCGAACCCTTAATGTTGCGTTCGGCACCGCCGAGTACTATTTAAACAAAAACAGTGCAGCCATCACGCCAACAGCTGAGTTCGAACCCTTAATGTTGCGTTCGGCACCGCCGAGTACTATTTAAATAAAAACAGTGCAGGCATCACGCCAACAGCTGAGTTCGAACCCTTAATGTTGCGTTCGGCACCGCCGAGTACTATTTAAACAAAAACAGTGCAGGCATCACGCCAACAGCTGAGTTCGAACCCTTAATGTTGCGTTCGGCACCGCCGAGTACTATTTAAATAAAAACAGTGCAGGCATCACGCCAACAGCTGAGTTCGAACCCTTAATGTTGCGTTCGGCACCGCCGAGTACTATTTAAACAAAAACAGTGCAGGCATCACGCCAACAGCTGAGTTCGAACCCTTAATGTTGCGTTCGGCACCGCCGAGTACTATTTAAATAAAAACAGTGCAGGCATCACGCCAACAGCTGAGTTCGAACCCTTAATGTTGCGTTCGGCACCGCCGAGTACTATTTAAATAAAAACAGTGCAGGCATCACGCCAACAGCTGAGTTCGAACCCTTAATGTTGCGTTCGGCACCGCCGAGTACTATTTAAATAAAAACAGTGCAGCCATCACGCCAACAGCTGAGTTCGAACCCTTAATGTTGCGTTCGGCACCGCCGAGTACTATTTAAACAAAAACAGTGCAGCCATCACGCCAACAGCTGAGTTCGAACCCTTAATGTTGCGTTCGGCACCGCCGAGTACTATTTAAACAAAAACAGTGCAGGCATCACGCCAACAGCTGAGTTCGAACCCTTAATGTTGCGTTCGGCACCGCCGAGTACTATTTAAACAAAAACAGTGCAGCCATCACGCCAACAGCTGAGTTCGAACCCTTAATGTTGCGTTCGGCACCGCCGAGTACTATTTAAACAAAAACAGTGCAGCCATCACGCCAACAGCTGAGTTCGAACCCTTAATGTTGCGTACGGCACCGCCGAGTACTATTTAAATAAAAACAGTGCAGCCATCACGCCAACAGCTGAGTTCGAACCCTTAATGTTGCGTTCGGCACCGCCGAGTACCATTTAAATAAAAACAGTGCAGGCATCACGCCAACAGCTGAGTTCGAACCCTTAATGTTGCGTTCGGCACCGCCGAGTACTATTTAAACAAAAACAGTGCAGGCATCACGCCAACAGCTGAGTTCGAACCCTTAATGTTGCGTTCGGCACCGCCGAGTACTATTTAAACAAAAACAGTGCAGGCATCACGCCAACAGCTGAGTTCGAACCCTTAATGTTGCGTTCGGCACCGCCGAGTACTATTTAAATAAAAACAGTGCAGGCATCACGCCAACAGCTGAGTTCGAACCCTTAATGTTGCGTTCGGCACCGCCGAGTACTATTTAAATAAAAACAGTGCAGGCATCACGCCAACAGCTGAGTTCGAACCCTTAATGTTGCGTTCGGCACCGCCGAGTACTATTTAAATAAAAACAGTGCAGGCATCACGCCAACAGCTGAGTTCGAACCCTTAATGTTGCGTTCGGCACCGCCGAGTACTATTTAAATAAAAACAGTGCAGGCATCACGCCAACAGCTGAGTTCGAACCCTTAATGTTGCGTTCGGCACCGCCGAGTACTATTTAAATAAAAACAGTGCAGGCATCACGCCAACAGCTGAGTTCGAACCCTTAATGTTGCGTTCGGCACCGCCGAGTACTATTTAAATAAAAACAGTGCAGGCATCACGCCAACAGCTGAGTTCGAACCCTTAATGTTGCGTTCGGCACCGCCGAGTACTATTTAAATAAAAACAGTGCAGGCATCACGCCAACAGCTGAGTTCGAACCCTTAATGTTGCGTTCGGCACCGCCGAGTACTATTTAAATAAAAACAGTGCAGGCATCACGCCAACAGCTGAGTTCGAACCCTTAATGTTGCGTTCGGCACCGCCGAGTACTATTTAAATAAAAACAGTGCAGGCATCACGCCAACAGCTGAGTTCGAACCCTTAATGTTGCGTTCGGCACCGCCGAGTACTATTTAAATAAAAACAGTGCAGGCATCACGCCAACAGCTGAGTTCGAACCCTTAATGTTGCGTTCGGCACTGCCTAGTACTGTTTAAATAAAAACAGTGCAGGCATCACGCCAACAGCTGAGTTCGAACCCTTAATGTTGCGTTCGGCACCGCCGAGTACTATTTAAATAAAAACAGTGCAGGCATCACGCCAACAGCTGAGTTCGAACCCTTAATGTTGCGTTCGGCACCGCCGAGTACTATTTAAATAAAAACAGTGCAGGCATCACGCCAACAGCTGAGTTCGAACCCTTAATGTTGCGTTCGGCACTGCCTAGTACTGTTTAAATAAAAACAGTGCAGGCATCACGCCAACAGCTGAGTTCGAACCCTTAATGTTGCGTTCGGCACTGCCTAGTACTATTTAAACAAAAACAGTGCAGGCATCACGCCAACAGCTGAGTTCGAACCCTTAATGTTGCGTTCGGCACTGCCTAGTACTATTTAAACAAAAACAGTGCAGGCATCACGCCAACAGCTGAGTTCGAACCCTTAATGTTGCGTTCGGCACCGCCGAGTACTATTTAAATAAAAACAGTGCAGGCATCACGCCAACAGCTGAGTTCGAACCCTTAATGTTGCGTTCGGCACTGCCTAGTACTATTTAAACAAAAACAGTGCAGGCATCACGCCAACAGCTGAGTTCGAACCCTTAATGTTGCGTTCGGCACCGCCGAGTACTATTTAAATAAAAACAGTGCAGGCATCACGCCAACAGCTGAGTTCGAACCCTTAATGTTGCGTTCGGCACTGCCTAGTACTGTTTAAATAAAAACAGTGCAGGCATCACGCCAACAGCTGAGTTCGAACCCTTAATGTTGCGTTCGGCACCGCCGAGTACTATTTAAATAAAAACAGTGCAGGCATCACGCCAACAGCTGAGTTCGAACCCTTAATGTTGCGTTCGGCACCGCCGAGTACTATTTAAATAAAAACAGTGCAGGCATCACGCCAACAGCTGAGTTCGAACCCTTAATGTTGCGTTCGGCACTGCCTAGTACTATTTAAACAAAAACAGTGCAGGCATCACGCCAACAGCTGAGTTCGAACCCTTAATGTTGCGTTCGGCACCGCCGAGTACTATTTAAACAAAAACAGTGCAGGCATCACGCCAACAGCTGAGTTCGAACCCTTAATGTTGCGTTCGGCACCGCCGAGTACTATTTAAATAAAAACAGTGCAGGCATCACGCCAACAGCTGAGTTCGAACCCTTAATGTTGCGTTCGGCACCGCCGAGTACTATTTAAATAAAAACAGTGCAGGCATCACGCCAACAGCTGAGTTCGAACCCTTAATGTTGCGTTCGGCACCGCCGAGTACTATTTAAATAAAAACAGTGCAGCCATCACGCCAACAGCTGAGTTCGAACCCTTAATGTTGCGTTCGGCACCGCCGAGTACTATTTAAACAAAAACAGTGCAGCCATCACGCCAACAGCTGAGTTCGAACCCTTAATGTTGCGTTCGGCACCGCCGAGTACTATTTAAACAAAAACAGTGCAGGCATCACGCCAACAGCTGAGTTCGAACCCTTAATGTTGCGTTCGGCACCGCCGAGTACTATTTAAACAAAAACAGTGCAGCCATCACGCCAACAGCTGAGTTCGAACCCTTAATGTTGCGTTCGGCACCGCCGAGTACTATTTAAACAAAAACAGTGCAGCCATCACGCCAACAGCTGAGTTCGAACCCTTAATGTTGCGTTCGGCACCGCCGAGTACTATTTAAATAAAAACAGTGCAGCCATCACGCCAACAGCTGAGTTCGAACCCTTAATGTTGCGTTCGGCACCGCCGAGTACTATTTAAATAAAAACAGTGCAGGCATCACGCCAACAGCTGAGTTCGAACCCTTAATGTTGCGTTCGGCACCGCCGAGTACTATTTAAATAAAAACAGTGCAGGCATCACGCCAACAGCTGAGTTCGAACCCTTAATGTTGCGTTCGGCACTGCCTAGTACTGTTTAAATAAAAACAGTGCAGGCATCACGCCAACAGCTGAGTTCGAACCCTTAATGTTGCGTTCGGCACCGCCGAGTACTATTTAAATAAAAACAGTGCAGGCATCACGCCAACAGCTGAGTTCGAACCCTTAATGTTGCGTTCGGCACTGCCTAGTACTATTAAAACAAAAACAGTGCAGGCATCACGCCAACAGCTGAGTTCGAACCCTTAATGTTGCGTTCGGCACTGCCTAGTACTATTTAAACAAAAACAGTGCAGGCATCACGCCAACAGCTGAGTTCGAACCCTTAATGTTGCGTTCGGCACCGCCGAGTACTATTTAAATAAAAACAGTGCAGCCATCACGCCAACAGCTGAGTTCGAACCCTTAATGTTGCGTTCGGCACCGCCGAGTACTATTTAAATAAAAACAGTGCAGGCATCACGCCAACAGCTGAGTTCGAACCCTTAATGTTGCGTTCGGCACTGCCTAGTACTGTTTAAATAAAAACAGTGCAGGCATCACGCCAACAGCTGAGTTCGAACCCTTAATGTTGCGTTCGGCACCGCCGAGTACTATTTAAATAAAAACAGTGCAGGCATCACTCCAACAGCTGAGTTCGAACCCTTAATGTTGCGTTTGGCACCGCCGAGTACTATTTAAATAAAAACAGTGCAGGCATCACGCCAACAGCTGAGTTCGAACCCTTAATGTTGCGTTCGGCACTGCCTAGTACTGTTTAAATAAAAACAGTGCAGGCATCACGCCAACAGCTGAGTTCGAACCCTTAATGTTGCGTTCGGCACCGCCGAGTACTATTTAAATAAAAACAGTGCAGGCATCACTCCAACAGCTGAGTTCGAACCCTTAATGTTGCGTTTGGCACCGCCGAGTACTATTTAAATAAAAACAGTGCAGGCATCACGCCAACAGCTGAGTTCGAACCCTTAATGTTGCGTTCGGCACCGCCTAGTACTATTTAATAATGTTTAAAAATTAAAAAATATTATGTACGCCATATTGGCGTTGTAATTGTGTGGCAGAATAAAAAATTTGCTTTTAGTCTTTCTTTAGCTCTACTGCTGTGACTTTACTCTATTAATAAAGGGCCCTGATTTGTTTTATAAGGATATATTTAGTTGATATACACAATTGATACTTTACTATGGAATTAAGATTTTTTTTACACACGAGACCACATGTTGGTAAGTGAATGCTATTATATCCACAGCGATATACCCGTAGAGATCTACATTTATCCTCAATTAAGATTCAAAATGCAAAAGTGTTGTCGCCCCTGAGAACTGAAATATCAAGTGGACAGCAAAAAGGGTCTCCGGTTCTCTACACTCACCGTACGACACACACCGGCACTGTGTTCTGTAATAGCGTGATCATTTCCCCGGCTACGTATCCCATTTGTGCTGCATAAATTCCAAAACGTACAATAATTTGTACTACAACAATTTAAGATGAAATTATCAAACAAAAATGTCGCTATAAATTATAATAAACTGCAAAGTCCGCATTACCTAATCCTAACCCAACCAATTATAGTTTATATTGATTCGGTTTTGACTAGATGAAATCTCTTAATATGGCGTTATTAAAATTTAAAAAGTTTAAGTTATTCCGATATTACAGATAATCACTTCAACGTTTTTCATATGTATAGATAAATATTTGTTTAAAAAATAGAATCAGAAGAAGATAGATCCTATTAAAGGAACTGAGATTTTAAATGTAATTTTCCTTTTCAATCATTTAAATCAGGCGTCAAGCAAGTAATTACAATTTTTATACGTGGACGAATGGATCGGCTTGACCGGGGAAAGACCACGCTCTCATAGAATACCAGCGTCAAATAGTAGCTTAATGCTGCTGTGTTTCGTATGGTGAGTGTAGAGAACCGGAAACCCTTTTTACTGGAAACGAGGCATTCCATCTTAGTCCTCACGGGTGACAACGCATCTGCATTTTGATTTGTAATCGAGGATAGATGTAGATGTCTATGGGCCACAGCAACCACTTACCATCAGGTGGACCGTGTGCTCGTTTGTCACTATATCCTATTAAAAAAAATTCGATTAAATTTATGCATCTACAAAGTACAACATTATCATTAATATTATTTATAGCAAACACAACATCATACAAAAAAGCGCGTTTGAAAGACCGGAACAGGTGGAAAAAAGGATCACAGATTTGGCTTTAGTTGGATTGTTTCTATAAGAAACAGACTGCTGTTGCAAAACTTACAAAAAACTTTGCTTTTAAAATGCTTATTTTGTTGTGTTTCGTACTCGATCCTTTTAAATAAATATGACCTTAAACGTCCGAGTTCAGGGTAGATTTCTAAATCATCTGAATAAAATACAACATAATCCTTCAGTTATTAAATTGTTCAATTGACCTTTATATTCACATAGCTTATCATTTATTTGAAGGAAAACTTTTCTCTTAGATTAACGGGTCGGGTCTTTAGATATATCAGCTATTGGGTTTTTCAGTCATAAAATTGTGAGTGGGAGCACAGAGGCAGGTGGTAGACATGTGAACTCCCTCCGGTCTTCTTGAATTGCTGTCTCATCGAACTAGAGAGTCGAAGAATACAGAGTACACTTGTATTGGCGAACACAATCAAGTACTATAATCCTGTCCTTCGCCGTGATGGAAATTCGGTTTGGAGGCTCCTACTATTAATATTACTGTCGTAACGGCGTATAAGAATTAGCTATGGTTTCAGTTTTTTAAACTATATTTTTTAAAATTTCATAGTTAAAATTTTAAGTTATACTTATATTCAACAGAGGAAATAACAATCTATGAACGCTCTACGTCGCAAGATGCATTCCTCCGCTCACTTCTGCGTAGGTAACGTAGGTAGGAAAAGTCTGCCTAGTTTTATATTTTATATTATACTAGTGATCCGTCCTTTACCTGAATAGGATCTACCAGTGTGGCGTTATTTAGATTAAATAACGTTTATTTCATAAATGATTCGTGTTTACTAAAGAAACATCTTCAAATTTGATCTTCATCCCTAATGGCATTGCTCTATATCAGTTCGTTAAGTTTCTTGACAATCGGTTCAGCTATCGAAGATTAGCTTGGACGGACAAACAAGTAGATACATACATACATACATAAACACTCACGCCTGTCATCCAGCGGGGTAGGCAGAGACTACAGACTTCCATTTGGCACGATCCTGACACACCTCTCTCGCCTCCTCCACATTCATATACCTACGTACGGTATACCTACGCTATAGCTACGTCGGGTATAGCTACGTACGTACCTATCATATAAAATTAAAAAATTTGGTTGTTTATGTGTTAATAAAAACAAACAAAGTTTAGAGTGCCTCCCACTAGAGTGACGACCTGGTTAGACTGCCAGGAAGTTGATGGATGCAGGTGTCTCGAGACCGTGATTTGTGGCACTCCTTGGAGGGGGCGTACATTCAGCAGTGGACTTGTGAGAAAGGCTGTAATAACGAAGATTATATTATCTTAATAGCATACAAATAACCCCACGAGTTTATTAGCCATGTAGACAGATAGACACTTAAATTTGATTCATATGTATAGATGGAATAATTTTATTAGTTTTATTTTGGTATACACAGTTTTTACGGAAAATAAAAATTAGTAATTTAAGTGTAAGCTAAGCTCAACTTAAAGAGATAACGGTGATTGTTCTCTTAACAGATTTTGATTAACTTTCATCAGATCTCAGATCAATAAAACATATATTGTAATTGATTGACTGCCTCGTTGGTCTAGTTGTCATTATTAAAATGATCATGAACTCCCGGGTTTGAATCAAGGAATTTCTATCAAGAGTTTCTCAGTAGCGGTCTGGAAGGGAGTGGTTCATCCTTGTGCCTCGGAAAACACTTAAAACCGTTGGTCTTACGCTTGATTTCTTTCCGATCGTGTCGGATTACCATTTCATCAGACTATGAAGCTGAGGTAATTTCGCAATCATCATTTCCGGCCCAGCGTGCCGAGCGCTCGATATCTATGAAGGCTGCATGCATTTAGTTACTTTAGCACGGATAACAATGAAGTAATAACTAATAAGTTTATTTTTTTAATTCAAAATTATATGTTACGAGCGTGGGATCTCAATACTCGTAGCATGGGATCTCAATACAAAACTTCTTGGTCTTTAAAAGTTGTTTTGAATTTGTGTAAATGTCAAAATGGCTATGGTTTGTGGATAGGTATGGATTTATTTATTTATTCCTTATGGTATTACATATTATAAAAGAATGCAAAGGCTAGACTAATAATGCCAAGTGTTCCCTACCAATCAACCCTTGAGGTGGTAAGAATTTGACTTAAATGTAGTAAAATATGTAGCAAAAAAAAAAGGTAAAATGGTATTTGAAAACAGTTAAACAAAATAATTTTGATATTGAGCTACATTTATACGTAAAAATTATTTATGCAAATATAACCTATAAATAAATATAATATACAAAATATATAGAAACATAATGACATAATTACTACACACATATTTTTGATGTTTCTCGTAGTTAACCTTTACATTATTCACATTGTTAAAAAGTGTGATGGATGGAGGGAAACCCTGAGGCGAGCACCACTTTTTTATAGGATAAAGATTGCAAACGAGCACACAGTACGTGGATGCTGTGGCCCATAGACATCTACATTCGATTATCCCTGAGGACTAAGATGGAATGCCTCGATCCCAGTAAAACTGGTCTCCGGTTCTCTACACTCACCATACAAAACGCAGCAGCATTAAGCTGCTATTTTACACTGATTTTCTGTGAGAGCGTGGTCCTTCCCCGGTCGAGTCGACCCATTCGTGCTACAACCATAATGTAGCTGCAGCCAGGCTCTACCACGTAAATTACAGTACAACTTATAATTACAGAATAAAATTTGATGTAATATTCTCTATTAATCATAGAGTAAGTGCCGCAAGTATATCACTTGTTACTCTTTCTTTATTTTTCTACAAAATAAACAAATATATATTGCAAAAATAAGAATTTCCATTATTTGGTGCCTTTCGTATTTCGTTGAGTGACTGGCTGTGATTCAAAATTTTAAATTGCTCGAGTTCTCTTCTCTACCTCTTATTTAATTATGGCCTTTTGCCAAGGCTCTCAAAGAGAACTTATGTCAGCTGTCTCTTCTATCTATATACAGAAAGGATGACTCACTGGCCCATGTCACCAAGAAGAAAGATCTTTTAGGTTCTATTCTTGCGTTCATCTCGACTCTCAACGACGGGGGGTACACACAGCCGACTATACCGCGGTGTGAGTGAACCATGCCGTAAGTATGAAGACTTGTGATCCGGAGTAGTCCCTAATCTGATCCCTAAGAAGGCGACGGCTTAGATCCGTTCAACTACAGGCCTATCACCATCACCATCTTGTTCTCCAATAAAATGATATCCATTATAAACTGTCAGCTCATGCGAAACCTACCTTGAGGACCACCAACTGATTATTGACCACCAACTGATTATTGACCACCAGTGCGGTTACCGTCAAGGTTACTCAGCTTACAGATCTTCTAGTTTACCTGACTCATAGTTCAGCGAACACAGTAGGGTCCAAGAAGGAGGCCATGACCATTACATTGAAGATAGCAAAAACTTTCATTGGGGTTTTTCACAAACCGCTTCTTTTGGAGTATCCTTCCTTTGGGCTTCCCCGGAAATTGTGGAATTGGCTCACCAGATTTTTTGGAGATTAAAGAAACAAAGTCGTAATAGACGGTGCACACTCCAACTACAAGCTTATTAATTCTAATGTTCTACAAGTTCAATCAATGATATGTTGCAAACTATGTCTAATACACCGGCGTGCCTATACTTCTCGGGAATACGTCGTTGAGTACTAGAAGAAACTTGCGTCTGAAGTCGAGTCTTTAACACTTTCACGGACACTGGACACTGCACCAAGTTTGAAATATGACACTAAAAAATTCCATGCAAATTACTACCACGCCTATATACTTCCTGACACATAGCAATATATTTGTACAATTGTGGTGAGACAGTACGCTTCTGTACGTGGCCCAAATTATCGTGCTGTCATATCGGAGTCAAAGTTAAAGTCTTCTAATGACATTACGCTTATGTACGTGGCACGAAATAGTCGTGCTGCCACGTCGTAATTTAAATTATGGTCTTCTAATGACAGTACGATTATTTACGTGGCACGAAATAGTCGTTCTGTCACATCGTAATTAAAATTATTATGGCGTTCGAGTTAAATCTTTTCCTTTTTCTTCTTTCAGGCCGATCAATTTCCTGATTAACTCCTCTCTGTATGTGACATGCTCATACTTTTTATCTTTTTTCACAAAATTTTTATAAATGTAAAAGGAATTCCAAACTGTGGTGTCCATAATATGAAATAGGACCTTTTTATATCACCTTATAGTTTTTCTTGGTGATGAATAATAACTTATCATCTGATCCAAGCGATCAACACCGGACATGGATTTGTTATATCTGTTCACTTCTATGGGTTTAGTTTTCTTTTTTCCAAATCGGTTTGTGACTTCAATGAGCGCTGGATGATCCATGGTGGTAACCATATAGACGTCCCTTTTATCTTTCCAGGCACTTACATAGACTTTTCCTTTCCTAGCCCACACATGCTGGCCTCTTTGAAGTTTCTTTTGTACAATTTCTTTAGGATTGTGTTTTCTTGTCTTACGCAGCGTGCCATTGGTGTGTGTTTTCAAATCAAGTAATTTTTCAGAAAGGGTCACTGAATTGTAGTAATTGTCCATAAATAAGTTATGCCCTTTTAAAAGATATGGGCGCATTAAACGCAGTACCAGTTTGTCAGTCAGGAGGACTGACAAACTGGTACTTTTTTCATTGGTTATTTCATTATCATATTTCATTTGCATTTGTTGTGTTTTTGTTGTTTCATTATCATATTTCATTGGCATTTGTTCATTGGCTTCAATATTTTCTGCTTCGCTATACGTTATAATATTTAAAACGTATCCATCCGCTGTAGTTAAAACGTAAAACTTTATGCGATACCTAGCTTTTTTGATTTTATGTACTGACGAAATATTAATCGTCCTCTATAAAGTAGCAAAGACTCGTCAAGAGACAAGTCTTGACCTGGATTGAATACATTTCGAAAATTTTGAGTCACTGTGTGTTGGCGACGCGCCTATAAGAATATTTCAGTTTATTAAGTCAACCGATGACGAATAACTCTTCAAAGACTTATTGTCCAATAGAGATGTTCTGATAAGAAAATGCTTAGTTAAATCTTAAAAAGATGTCGAATTAATGATATGAAGGTCTTGGGTTCGACTCCCAGGCCGGACTAGTTTACTGTTTTCTAAGTAATATCTTTCAATAAATTCATATAGGGAATTTTATGATATAAATTATGTTACCGGATTTGTTCCCCGGTTGAAATCGTCTTTCCAATGATGTAAATTCAAAGGAATATTAAAGTGAAGTTAGAGATCGGATTGGTTCCCCGGTCGAGATGATCACTCTGTGCATAAACAGAATTAACGGAAGTTAATTGCATAAGTATTGTCTTGTATAAGTTTGATATGTTTTGTACGAAAACAAATGCCTATTTGTTATGATCGATTAATGAGAACATTCACTTGTATTGTTATCTGATAAGAAACATGATAACTGATAAGAATCTTATCAGAGATAGTTTCCTACTGTTTGAAAATTATGTAGAAGCACTTACTTATTTAATATTGTTAAAATTAAGTGTATTTCAGACTTTTATTTTTCTGATAGCCGAGAGCCGTGCAAAGTTAGTTGTTCAAATAGTGTGAGTTCACGGAAGCACGCTGACCACGCCCTTAGGAGGCCGAATATGTAAAAATTTAAAATGTTTGTAATTTCAGCAATTTATGTAAAAATGACTTGTAAAACATTTCAGGTTGATTGTACGTGCTAAAAAGGTGAATTCTGTGTTATTTTTATGGGAAAATTCCTGTGTATAAGTGAAATAATGATAGTTTTGTATAAGAAATTTAAAAGTGTTTTAAATAGTGAAATAAATAGAGAAAATGTAAATTAAACTATTGTATTAGTTAACATATGTATAAATTCAAGTGGGAAACATTGTTTTAACTTTCTGTGTTAAATATTTAAGAAGTTTGGATTTTGAATTTGTGATTAAAATAGGCATGTTTTGTTTTATAAATTAAAGGATTTTTGTGATACGAAAAAATAATATCATGGTGTAGATATTGTTTTGTGCTATCTAAATAGATAACTTGTATTTATGTATGATTTATGTGAATAAAGAAATTAAGTGAAACGTGAGAGAGTAATAGTACAAATTCATGTTGTTAAGTTGCGCAGGCACGCGAATGGCGCGGCTCACTTTCGCGTATAGCTCTGGGGGTAGCTTAGTGAACGGGTTTTATTGCAATTCGTTCGGGAAAATAGTTCGGGAAAATAGTTCGGGAAAATAGTTCGAGAATTAGTTCGGAAAAATAAGAAAATCCTTCGGGAAAAGTGAAAAACCAGCAGTCAAGAAGAAAAAGTGTAGGGAAGTGATAGGGAAAAGTGATTACTCTCTCACGGAACGGTTTGAAGATAATTGCTGTTTTATTCCCAAGTAACTCATCCCTAAAGTTATACAGTCCACATCGAAGAATTAAGGCGTCGGGACCGGGACGACTTCGGAAGACCCGTAATCCCCGTCTGAACCTACTTGCTGAAAAGAACGAGGTTATCGCCCTAGTGTGTTACTCCGTTGCGGAGATCACATACGTTGTTCCCGAACCCAACGTAGGCGTTATAGGAGGCCGGATCGAGAGAAGCCTCGATTCCTCCCTTCTGTTTCTTAATCGAAAGTCGAGTTCCGATAGGTTCTTTTCAATTGGACCTTCGGAGCCGGATTAAAAGGACCACTA